>JAWNPJ010000105.1:0-600000 GCA_035047585.1 Drosophila monieri
CAAAGCTAAGATTACAAACTGCTCTGAGAACCGATCAGAGGGTGAGGATGATGAACGAGATCATATCCGGAATACAAGTGATTAAAATGTACACCTGGGAGAAGCCGTTTGGCAAGGTCATAGAACAGCTTCGGCGCAGCGAAATGAGCTCCATTCGCAAGGTGAACTACATTCAGGGGACTCTGCTCTCCTTTGAAATAACTCTGGGCAGGATTGCTGTATTTGTTAGTCTTCTGGGCTTCGTCCTGATGGGCGGCAAGCTGACCGCAGAGAGAGCCTTCTCGGTGACAGCCTTCTACAATATCCTGCGGCGCACGGTGACCAAATTCTTTCCCAGTGGAATGTCCCAGTTTGCCGAAATGCTGGTAACCCTGCGGAGAATCAAGGCATTTATGATGCGGGATGAATCAGGAGTTCAGGCCGTGACCCACAAAAAGGATATTGGTGCTAAGGAATCTCTGGTGGAACTAAAGTCATTCAGAGCGCATTGGACTCAGGAACATGCGGAACCGGCCTTGGATAATATAAGCATCTCTCTCAAGCCCCCACAATTGGTGGCTGTCATTGGACCTGTAGGCTCCGGGAAGTCGAGCCTGATTCAGGCTATACTCGGTGAGCTCCCACCTGAAACCGGCAGTGTTAAGCTGCAGGGTAGCTTGTCCTATGCCTCCCAGGAACCCTGGCTTTTCAACGCCTCCATTCGGGACAACATCCTGTTTGGCCTGCCCATGGACAAGCACCGCTATCGGAGTGTCATACGAAAGTGCGCCCTGGAAAGGGATCTAGAGCTGCTCCAGGGTGATCACACAGTGGTGGGGGAACGAGGAGCAGGGCTATCCGGTGGCCAAAGAGCCAGGATCAGTCTGGCAAGAGCAGTTTACAGGCAGGCGGATATATATCTACTCGACGATCCTTTGAGCGCCGTGGACACTCATGTGGGACGACACTTGTTTGAGGAGTGCATGCGAGGCTATCTCCGAGACAAGCTGGTTATCCTGGTTACCCACCAACTCCAGTTTCTTGAGCATGCAGATCTAATAGTGATCATGGACAAGGACCGGATAACAGCCATCGGTAGCTACGAGGAAATGCTAAAGAGTGGCCAGGACTTCGCACAGCTTCTGGCCCAGCAGACGCAGGAAGAAAAGGAGGTTTCCGAGGACGAAGATAAATCTGTCAACGACAGTAAATCCAATTATTCCCGTCAGAGTAGTCGGCAGAGCCGGAACAGTGTCTCATCAGTGGATTCTGGCCAGGATTCTGTAGTAGAAGAAACCAAACAGCACGTCCAGGAATCAAGGTCCAATGAAAAAATCGGACTCAGCATGTATAGAAAGTATTTCTCCGCTGGATCCGGTTGCTTCCTCTTCGTCCTGGTCGTTTTCTTCTGTCTTGGTACTCAGATCTTGGCTTCCGGCGGGGATTACTTTGTGTCCTATTGGTGAGTATAAGACAAAATATGATACAATATGAAATTAATAAACCTTTTCTTCCACAGGGTTAGGAACAATGACTCCTCAACCTCTCTGGACATCTACATATTCACGGGAATCAATGTGGCTCTGGTGATCTTCGCCCTAATTAGGACCGTATTGTTTTTCAGCATGTCGATGCACTCCTCCACGCAGTTGCACAATTCCATGTTCCAGGGTGTTTCCCGCACCGCCCTCTACTTTTTCCACTCGAATCCTTCGGGCAGGATACTCAATCGATTTGCCATGGATATGGGACAAGTGGACGAAGTCCTGCCCGCCGTGCTGCTCGATTGCGTTCAGATCTTTTTGACGATCAGTGGCGTTGTCTGTGTACTTTGTATTACCAATCCATGGTATTTGGTCAGTACGCTGACGATGTTTGTGGCCTTCCACTTTCTGAGAAGGTTCTACTTGAGTACCTCGCGCGATGTGAAGAGACTGGAGGCGGTGGCCAGGTCACCGATGTATTCGCATTTTAGTGCCACCTTGAACGGGCTACCCACCATCCGGGCACTGGGCGCCCAGGACCTGTTGACCAAGGAGTACGACAACTACCAGGACCTGCACAGCTCTGGGTACTGCACATTCCTGTCCACCAGTCGGGCTTTCGGCTACTATCTGGATCTGTTTTGTGTGGCCTATGTTGTATCGGTGACCATAACCAGTTACTTTAATCCTCCGCTGGACAATCCCGGCCAGATTGGATTGGCCATCACCCAGGCAATGTCTATGACCGGCACAGTGCAGTGGGGCATGAGGCAATCGGCTGAGCTAGAGAACTCAATGACGTCGGTGGAAAGGGTTCTGGAGTACAGGAACCTCGAGTCCGAGGGGGAGTTCGAGTACCCAAAGGATAAGCAGCTTCCTAGGAATTGGCCACAGCAAGGACAAATTAAAGCGGAACACTTAAGCATGAGATATAATCCAAATCCCAAAACCGACAATGTCCTGAAATCTATGAAATTCGTAATCCAACCGAGGGAGAAAATTGGCATTGTGGGCAGAACGGGAGCTGGAAAGTCCTCGCTTATCAACGCCCTCTTCAGACTGTCCTATAACGATGGATCCTTGGTGATTGATAACCAGGATATCGGACAAATGAGCCTGCACGATCTGCGGAGTAAGATATCGATAATCCCACAGGAACCATGTGCTGTTTTCGGGCACTATGCGGTACAACTTGGATCCCTTCGAGCAGTATTCCGATGCCAAGTTGTGGGAAGCTCTGGAAGAGGTAAGCTATTTAATATGTATTTTTAATTCCAATTAATTAACTTTTCTTATCAGGTTCATTTGAAAGAGGAGGACGCCGAGCTGCCCATGGGTCTCCAGAGTCTGATTGCCGAAGGAGGTGGCAATTACAGTGTGGGCCAGAGGCAGTTGGTCTGCCTGGCGAGAGCCATTCTCCGCGAGAATCTCATCCTGGTGATGGACGAGTCCACTGCCACCGTTGACCCCCGAACGGATGCCCTGATTCAGTCCACTATTCGCAGGAAGTTCAAGGATTGCACTGTGCTGACCATAGCTCACCGTTTGAATACGATCATTGACTCGGACAAGGTCATGGTTTTTGGATGCTGGCAATGTCGTAGAATTCGGCTCACCCTACGAACTTTTGACCCAATCGGAACGGAGAGTCTTTTACAGTATGGTTATGGAAACGGGTCGGTCCAGCTTTGATCATCTTTTCAAGGCAGCTCTCCAGGTGCGTCAGGGATATAATAAAAAAATGTGTATATAATTAAAAAGCTGTTCATCATTTTTCAGGTCCATGAAAGTAAGCTCCGCAGCAAGACAGAATAATCTACTAATAATCAGAGCCTGAAAATAACTGTTAACCGTTTTTATACCCTTGCAGAGGGTATTATAATTTTGGTCAAAAGTGTGCAACGCAGTGAAGGAGACATCTCCGACCCTATAAAGTCATATATATTCTTGATCAGGATCACCTCCTGAGTCGATATAAGCATGTCCGTCTGTCCGTCTGTCCGTCTGTCTGTCTGTTTCTACGCAAACTAGTCTCTCAGTTTTAAAGCTATCGACTTCAAACTTTGCACACATCCTTCTTTCCTTTGCAGGCAGTATATAAGTCGGAACGGCCGGGATCGGTCAACTATATCCTATAGCTGCCATATAACTGATTGATCGGAAATGCCATAACTTTGTTGTTTTTAAAGTTAGAAGGATGGAACTTGCTGTGAACTCCTCTTTTAGCAGAACTTATTCGATCTGCCAAATTTCATAAGGATCGGCCGACTATATCCTATAGCTGCCATATAACTGATTGATCCGAAATTCCATAACTTCGTTGTTTTTAAAGTTAGAAGGATGTGACTTGCTGTGGACTCCTCTTTTAGCAGACTTATTCGATCTGCCAAATTTCATAAGGATCGGCAGACTATATCCTATAGCTGCCATATAACTGATTGATCGGAAATGCCATAACTTCGTTGTTTTTTCCGCTAGGAGGGTGGGACTTGCTGTGGACTCTTCTATTAGCAGACTTATTCGATCTGCCAAATTTCATAAGGATCGGCCGACTATATCCTATAGCTGCCATATAACTGATTGATCGGAAATGCCATATCTCTGTTATTTTTTAAGTTAGAAGACTGGGACTTTGATATGGATTCTACTTTCGGCAAACTAATTTGATCTGCCGAGTTTAATAAGTGATCGGCCGACTATATGGGATCCGATATATATCTAATAATGTAAGCTGCCACATATCTGCAAGGGTATATCAACTTCGGCTCCGCCCGAAGTTAGCTTTCCATCCTTGTTAGGGTTAAATTGAAGCCCAAATAAATATTGAAATTTGAACTGCAACTATTTTGCTTATTCGGCCGCTATTAAAAACCATTAATAGCGTAACAATATCCAATAATACACTTTCTTTAATTGAATAAAATAATATTAAGTTACTCAGAGATATTTAATAAAGTTATTTTAGTTTAAAATGACTTAAACTTATGTATACATCAACAGTGGCTCTAAGAATTCCATATGCCATCCAGGAAGTTCTTATCCCATATTCTCCCTCCGGAAAGGGCAACATTTTCGTAAACTGATGGTTCATAAAATTCGTAGAAACCTTATCCACAATAAGGTCGTGCTTCAAAATAATCAAACTATTAATAAAAAAATAAGTCAATAATTATTCATTCAAAACTCACATCGAAGGGGCATGTGTGGTTCATATTGGAGTAGCTTTTGAACAGACCGTATAAAAAGTCTAGAACCGGATTTGATTTTTTATTTTTCAGATATTTGCAAGCATCCGCAGTTACATTGTAGAGAAATGGTTTATAGCCATTCAAGCGTTTCAGAAGCTCAAAATTAACCTAACGGATGAGAACTTTAAAGACTGTTGAATAGATAAAAGCTAAGCTTCTTTATACATACAGTTACATTTGTTATGGGCACTTTGTAAAGATTTACTTTTAATGAAACGTATTTGTGGGTTCTATTTATGGATTTAATGTAACAGTAATCAATGTCGCTAAAATCCTTGTCCAAGGATTTGCATTTTATGTTTGTAAACTCAACTTTGGAGGTGATCTGAAAGTATAAACTCTTTCAACATTTATATTTTTAATTTATTATTGATTTACCTTTGTTACTAAATAAAATATCAAACTAAGTTGAAAAATATATACTCGCGAAAAAATCATGGTTAATACGAATTTGTATATCTTAATTTTACGTCAGTCAAAAATAGACTAAAACTGATAGACGACTTTAAAACATGTTATATGTTGTTTAATAAAGCATGTAATCATTTTAAGCAATTAAAAATAAGTAATTAAGAAGTTTAAGCATGTGTATAGCTTATAGAAAGATAGTATAGATAGATATTATAGCTTTCGCATATGAATCGCATATGGATTTATGCGGATCGCATGTTTACTGAAGCATATAATAAATAATAAGCCATAAAGTATTATTTAGGAAGGCACATTATTGCATAAATTTGTGAAGCATTATTTATTTCAATGTTCTTGAAAGATCATTATCCGAAATAATCAGTAAAATCGTACTGTGGGTTACTTAAATTCACAACAATAATTTCCTACTTCATTACACACAATTTGAATTTTCTGCCTTTCTTAAGAACCATTTACTATTCAGTATTTTTTTAATAAAAATCTGCAGCCACACTTAAAAAATGTAAACAAACATCGAATGTAAACACGAATCGCACAACAAATTAAAGAATATGGCTAAAAACGTCAATAAGCTATCCTTGGCCAAAAATTGGCCAAAAAAGGAGATGTCATCAAGCCAACAGAAATCATAAATAAACACAATCCGGCCGGAAATTTGAAGGTACGCGCCAATATATTTATTTACTCTTATTTTTATATTTTGATTATTAAAGGATATAGAGGATCTCGTGCTAGAATCGTCCTCTAGTTCTCTATACTTTTCCCCCACTCAAACTCGAAAGAAGCGAAATTTAAATGGGGAGCCCCATAGGATTACAAATATAAAATCCGAACCCTTATCGCCAGCTCGAGTGCCGCCAAAAATCAAAAAAGAGGAACCCTTGTCTAGAATTGCAATGGGTTCAGCTGTGGTGGTCAAGTGTAAGGTGATTCCCGATATCGTGGACTCACCCATAAGAACCAACCAAATTAAAAAGGAAAACGAGCCTCTTGTTAAACAGGAAATTATTCAGGAAATGATCGAAAAAATTAAGAAGGAAATAGATCCGCCGGTGGAACCACAAATAGACTCCGATGTAGATTCACCGAATCCACTGTGGCACCAGCACCTGGAAAACATTCGCACCATGAGAAACTCCATGACTGCTCCAGTGGACACCATGGGATGTCATAAATGTGCCGACGCCACAGCCGATGCAAAGGTAAGACGCAATTAATCAAAGACCGAACTACTTAGACTGAAACCTTTAAACAAACTTGAAGATTTTTTATGTAGATTCACAGAGAATTGGTCTACAAACCGATTTAAGTATTTCTCTTAAGAATCGGATGTATATTGGCCAAGAAATAGCCCTAGCAAAGGGGGCACTATAACTCGAATATACATAATTTTTCTATGAACATGATCGTCGAAATAGAATTCTGTTTGCATTATTTTAATTTATTTAAAAAAGTTTAAAAGTTATAACGATTTAAAAACATACAACAAAGCTGACATAAACAAATTGTAATTCACAGTCGGGTTAATAACATAAACTTCAACTAGTTCTTTTTAAAGATTATAGTAAAAAATGAAGAGCAATTACTGGCGCGATTCAAAATCCAACCAAATGCCTCCTCGCAGGCTGGCCAGGATCGCGGAGCCATCAAGTTCGTTGTCTTTGCGGGTCTTGGGATTGATTCGGACGTTGAATTTGGTGATGAGCTCCACAATGGCAGCCTTGACCTGAGTAGTGGCAAACCGCATACCTGCCGATAAAAACAAATGTTATTAATAAGTTGAACTTTGTTAAATGAAAATTAATTTCTAACCAATGCAGATTCTGGGACCGTCTCCGAATCCCATAAAAAGCGCCACTATCTTTGTATTTTTTGGCGGCATCAGGCTCCAAAAATCTCTCAGGCTGGAAAGCCTGTGAGTCGGTGAAGAACTCCTCGTCCTGCATGAAGCAATAGTGTGGCACAATAACAGTGGTGCCCTTTTCTACCACAAAGTTGGGGCCGTCCTTATTGGGCAGCTCAATGGTCTCGGTGCACAGTTTGTTTGACATGAAGGCGGGTGGGAAGAACCGAAGACTCTCTAAAAATGTTGTATTATGTCAGTAATCGTAAGTGCATTTGTTTTTAAAATAATCGTACCATTTAGACAGGCATCCAAATAAGGCAAATCGTTGAGCTCGTCGAAGGGGATGATGCCGTCTTTGAGACGTGGTAGAATCTCTTCCCTCAAGCGCTGTTGTGCCTCCTGATCGCGTCCCAACAGTAGCAGCATATGGGCCAGTACTCCGGCTGACGTCTCGAATCCATCCAGCAGGAAGGTCATCGTGCGGGCCAGGAGTTGGCGAGTATTCGATCCTTCTTGTCGGCCAGCTGGAGGATGTAGTCGAGGAAGTCGGTTCGCTCAAATTGCTTTCCAGCGGCTTGCTGTGCCCGGCGAGCCTCAATCGCCGTGGCCATCAGTCCGATGAAGAACGTCTCAACTTTTATTGAAACAAAGCGCAATTTGATGAAGCGATTCAGCAAGGGAAATGAGCTGTTCAGGATGAAGAAAATCATAAAGGTCCAAGTCTGGTTAAAGAGGTCCTTGATATGGGACAATATCGGGGTCGGCTTGTCCGAGAAACTGTTGGCCTTTAAGCCCAAAACACAGTCGGTGACCATCTCCGAGGTGAAGCGGAGACCCATCTGAAGAATTGAGGTTTCATAAATTATAGTTAGGAGTTCTTTTTGTATATCCTTTTACTTACATCCTTGGCATCAATGCCACCACTTGCCGAAGCTCCAAGACGTGTTTGTTTCGTCACCCACTCACTCAGTTGCTTGCAAACAGTGTTTGTCACTGGATATACGGTTTTTATCTATATTTTTGTATTTATAAGAACTTGTTGAGGACTCACACTGGGAAAGAAAATATTTAAAAACTCACTCTTCCCACGGTCAGGCCGGGCGTTACTTCGGCACGTCTCTCCTTCCATTGCTCCCCGGTGAGTGAGAAGGGATTGTTTGCGAAAATAAAATCGGTCTTTTCGTCTATAAACTTGGCCACCTCATTGTCGTGGAAATGCTTGAAATCCGAGACGAAAACACGGTGGGCCAATTCTGGATTAATAACCACCAATTGAGGAAGTCGACCTCCGAATACGCCCACTGCGTCGTATTTGTTTTTGTACTTCCTAAGGGGAATAGAAATATTCACATTATGACATCACAGCTCTCACGCCGATTATGGTTAAGCTTCGCACTTACTTGTATATGTCTTGCAGATCGTATATGAGATGTCGCTTCATCGAGAACATGTTGGGATAGTTCCCTACCAATATTTTGGACTTCGGCCCCGGAACCCTTCGTCGCCTCCAGTAATCAAAGTTCCATATCAGAGACAAGTAGAGCAGCCCGACGACCGCCAGGGTCAGGGCCAGAGTAGTCAGAACCATTATCGTTTCAGTTGGACTCCGTTTAACGCGAATGCCGCGAAGCAAATGAACTGCCTTCCCACCCTAGTGGCCTCTATTTGTAGCTGTTGATTGGATCCGGTTCCCGGAGAGCTGACTGACCGGCCCACTGATTGGGCTCCTCTCGGAGATAGTGACACCAGCCACATATATCGGCACCCACTTCTCAGAGAGAACACTCCTCACGTTTCCCATAATGGACGCTGTTGGGGTACCAATTGCAGATAACAAACTAATCTCTATTGCACCCTCATATATAATATTATTTATACCATTATTGTTTGCTGTCGCAATTCGGCCAAACAGTATGAAATTTCAAAACTAAAAAGCTATTGACTTCTGATAAATGAAGCTTCAAAGTGGCTTTAATAAAAATAAGAGACTAGTTGTTGTTAATAATATAATGATAATCTTTATTGTTTTCTATTAAAATATCTTTATTTATTTTATTTTACAGACCCAACGTTTTCAAAACCTGGTGGCCCTAATGCTTTCCAGCCAAACCAAGGATCAAACCACATTCGAGGCCATGAATCGCCTAAAAGATCGAAACCTTTCCCCGCAAACTTTAAGGGACATGCCCGTGGAAGAACTGGAGAGTCTTCTACATCCCGTTTGTTTTTATAAGGTTTTATGAAGCTAAAAATATTAAATCTATCCCTGACTTCATTTATGTTTCAGAACAAAGCCAAGTACCTCAAGCAAACTGTGCAGATACTCATAGAAAAATACGATTCGGATATACCCGACACTCCCAAGGAGCTTAAAGCACTTCCAGGAGTTGGTCCAAAGATGGCCCACATCTGCATGGCCGTGGCCTGGAACAAAGTCACTGGAATCGGGGTGGATGTGCACGTCCATCGCTTGTCCAACCGCTTGAAGTGGGTGCCCAGACCCACCAAGGAACCTGAACAAACCCGAGTTGCTCTGGAGAAGTGGCTTCCATATAGTCTTTGGTCGGAGGTTAATCACCTTTTTGTGGGATTCGGGCAAACGATCTGTACTCCCGTGAGGCCAAATTGCAAGGAGTGCTTGAACAAGGATATTTGTCCATCTGCCAATATCGAAGCCCAGCCAAAAAAAGAAGAATGATAGATAAAAAATATATATTTCTTGTTCATCAGTTTCATTCATGAATTTAAATTGGTTTAGGTTTAAGAATTAATTTGTTACAAGCCAACTCAGCAAAAGAGAGATTCAAATGGAATGTGAAATGTATGTAATAATAAGCAATTATTTTAGTCAAGATACAATCTCAAGTAATCAGTAAGAAATCGTAATGCAAGTCATAAAAATTGAAAGCTACATATGTACACAATCATGAAATATAAACTCTCTATTCATAGAAATAAGAAAATGAAATGTGATTAACATCGAAATGAAGCACACTTTTTGGCAAAATGATAACTAAATTCTTCTAAAAAGAAATACAAGTTTTAGCCTTCATTTTTTATTTAAATTAATAGATTATAGCTAACTATTCGCCAATGTTTTTTCGAGAGAGTACATTGTTCTAAAAACTTCAATGAAGCATTTTAAAGTCAAGCCAAACGCCTCCTCGCAGGTCCGTAAGGACACCTATCGGCTCGAATTCGTTATTGTGCATTTGGAAAGAAGTCCTCGTCCTGCATGAAGCAATACAGGGGCACAATGACGGTGGTGCCCTTGTCTACGACAAGTTGGGCCCATCCTTGTTGGGCAGTTCAATGGTCTCGGTGCAGTGCCTGCTGGACGTGGAGGAGGGCGGGGGGGGGGGAAAAGGCGAATCGATTCTGCAGAGCTTCTTTGTTAGTAACAAGGACCGACTAGCTTGACTTCGACTTGATCTCACCCTGCATACTGGCATAGGTGACTCAGCAGGGGAAAGGAGCTGACCAGCATGGAGGATCGTATGAAGGACCAAGGCTGCATAAAATGCATCTTTCATTTGGTTCGAATTTCATAGATTTTATTTCCTCCATTAAGTAAGGATATTCCGAAATATCCTTTATATTTTACCTTCACCCAATAAACCAATTAAAAATCTGTATTCAGTTAGTAATAAACAAATCGAAATGAAGGTTAAAAAAAATTTTGATAAGAAATCCCAATAAATCATGGAACTCTGATCAATGACGGCATATATACACATAGAGTTTCTTTTTTTAAAATTTTAAAATAATTTAAGGATACGAAATGGAATATTTTCATGAAGTTTCAGAAAATGATGTTATGGTTAAAAACTAAAATAAAAATATAATTGTTTTATGTTATAATAGAATGAATAATTAATTAAAACTAAATCGTAACTTAATCTTAATTTAAATGTAATTTCAATCTTAGATTGATATCTTAAATATTAACTTTCTAAGTTTAAAGTTTTTAAAAATATTTATTTTTTAACGAAATATTCGTATAATAAAAATAAGCTTTTGAATCGTTGAACCACAAATTACCACAGATTGTAATGATTATAATTTAAAATTATTTAAAAAATTTCGTATTCACGAATTATAACGTATTTTTTTAATTTAAATTATTTGATAAAATTCTCCACTGTACAAAAGGGCAGAATTCTACAAGGCGGTATATTGAAAAATACCAAAAAGGTAGTATTTTCCCATTGTTTTCAAACAGGTCACATTAATGCAAAATTTTCGCGCGTTTTGTTGTTTACTACGAGACCTTGTGAAATTAATTTAAAATTCCCCATTTCTAAACATTAAAACCCAAGCAAAATGAATGATTCTTGTAAGTAAGGATTTTTTCTTCATGTAAAGCGAGAAATCAACTGTTTTGAACAACTTCTAGTTGGTGACTTCAATGCCACTCAGACGGCACTGGCTGGGGCCGCCAGCAGTCAAAAGGAGAGGTTTGTAAAATAAAGAATATTTTATTTATTAATAATTCATAATATTAAATCTATACGCCTAGGGTATAGTTCCCTTGGTCGTGAAGCAGATTGTGGACGCCCCTGAGGGCAACATCGAGATGTTTGGCATGCAATATGCAATGGCCTGCGTGGTGGGAATTGTGCGAAATATCGAGACGTCTTCAACGAAGATTACCTACACCTTGGAGGACCACAGCGGCAGGATCGATGCACACTACTGGTTGGAAGAAGGCGACACCCTCAAGGCTCCCGAAGTGATGGTCAACAACTACGTAAAAGTGTATGGTACAACGCGCTCCCAGGCTGGCCAAAAGACGCTTATGGTGTTTAAGCTGTTGCCCATTTTGGATCCAAACGAGGTGTGCACCCACCTCCTGGAAGTACTCAACGCGCTACAAGGCGGAGGACTACCAGAGCAAGGGTGGAGCAACTGGTGGGGCTGCATATTCAGGAGCGGGCTCCATCGCAGACTTCACCGCTTCGCAGAGCAACGCCATTGTCAGCGGATTGGATCCCAAGCAGCAAGCTGTGTTCCAGGCCATAAAGTGCAACTTCTCCGAGGAGGGAATCAGTCGCAAGGAGCCTAAATCCAAGTTCTCGCACATCAGCAATTCTGAATTGACGTAAGAAAATGTTTAAATCATTGCAGTTTGAGTATTTTTTTATAATTATACTTTTTTTTTAGCAATATTCTCGACTTTATGATCTCTGAGGGTCACATTTACTCCAGTATTGATGCGGATCATTTTATATGTACAATGTAAATCGAATCTTTATTCCAAAAATGTAACTGTGGAAAGAATTAAATTTATTAAGTTTTTAAAAAATGTATTATTTTGAATAGGCTAAATGTAATGTGACCATTTTTCGGAGAATGAGTTCAAACGACTATCTGGCTGAGAACGAACTCGAACATGTTCGGAGGAACAATGTTATCGATGTTTTGCCATCTCTATTTGACGGTCAGCTTTATTTTGATTTCGTTTAAAAGTTCATCGGAAGCCGGCTCGGCAACTCCTCTTATCAATTATCCCTTATCAATGAATTAAAGTTGAATGCATTAGTCTAGTCTAACCTAAAAATAGTGTAAAGCCGAAGAAAAGCAACAGCAAACACTATGAACAAGCTCAAATACTCAAAAGAGGTGCAGTTTCTGCTCCTACTATCATTCCTTTTGGGATGCTTCGGTAAGTTGTAATGCCAATAATTAATAATAAATTGGGTAAGTTTGTTTAAGCGAATGCCAGGCACGTAGAAAGCGGCTAAGTAAAGTTGAATGAACTGTTTACGGTGGCGTTTAAGCCACACATACAGCCAAAAAAATTGGTAACAACAAAGAAGCACACAAAGAAACAAAATGGAGAGAAGGACTTTCTATGGATGCCTCTTTGGGCAAACTTATCCGATCTGCCAAATTTCATAAGGACCGGCAGACTATATCCTATAGCAGTCATATAACTGATTGAACGGCAATGCCATAACTTTATTGTTTTTTAAGTTATCAGGATAGAACTTTCTATGGATGTCACTTTCGGCGAAATTATCCGATCTGCCAAATTTCATAATGATCGGTAGACTGTATCCTATAGCAGTCATATAACTATTTGATCGGCAATGCCATAACTTTATTGTTTTTTAAGTTATCAGGATAGAAATTTCTATGGATGTCTCCTTTGGCGAAATTATCCGATCTGCCAAATTTCATAAGGATCGGCAGACTACATCCTATTGCAGTCATATAACTATTTTATCGGCAATGCCATAACTTTATTGTTTTTTAAGTTATCAGGATAGAACTTTCTATGGATGTCACTTTGGGCGAAATTATCCGATCTGCCGAATTTCATAAGGATCGGCAGACTTTATCCTATAGCAGTAATATAAGTGATTGATCAGCAATGCCATAACTTTATTGTTTTTTAAGTGAACAGGATAGATTTTTCTATGGATGCCACTTTGGGCGAACTTATATGATCTGCCAAATTTCATAAGTATCGGCAGACTACATCCTATAGCAGTCATATAACTATTTGATCGGCAATGCCATAACTTTGATGTTTTTTTAAGTTAAAAGGATAGGACTTTCTATGGATGCCACTTTGGGCGAAACTTATACGATCTGCCAAATTTCATAAGGACCGGCAGACTATATCCTATAGCAGTCATATAACTGATTGAACGGCAATGTCATAACTTTATTGTTTTTTAAGTTATCAGGATAGATTTTTTATGGATGCCACTTTGGGCGAACTTATACGATCTGCCAAATTTCATAAGTATCGGCAGACTACATCCTATAGCAACTATTTGATCGGCAATGCCATAACTTTGATGTTTTTTAAGTTAAAAGGATAGGACTTTCTATGGATGCCACTTTGGGCGAACTTATACGATCTGCCAAATTTCATAAGGACCGGCAGACTATATCCTATAGCAGTCATATAACTGATTGAACGGCAATGTCATAACTTTATTGTTTTTTAAGTTATCAGGATAGATTTTTCTATGGATGCCACTTTGGGCGAACTTATACGATCTGCCAAATTTCATAAGGATCGGCAGACTACATCCTATTGCAGTCATATAACTATTTCATCGGCAATGCCATAACTTTATTGTTTTTTAAGTTATCAGGATAGAACTTTCTATGGATGTCACTTTGGGCGAAATTATCCGATCTGCCGAATTTCATAAGGACCGGCAGACTTTATCCTATAGCAGTCATATAACTGATTGATCAGCAATGCCATAACTTTATTGTTTTTTAAGTGAACAGGATAGATTTTTCTATGGATGCCACTTTGGGCGAACTTATATGATCTGCCAAATTTCATAAGTATCGGCAGACTACAGCCTATAGCAGTCATATAACTATTTGATCGGCAAAGCCATAACTGTGATGTTTTTTAAGTTAACAGGATAGGACCTTCTATGGATTCCACTTTGGGCAAACTTAGCCGATCTGCCAAATTTGATAATGATCGGCAGACTATATCCTATAGCAGTCATATAACTGATTGAACGGCAATGCCATAACTTTGATGTTTTTGAAGTTTTCAGGATAGGACTTTCTATGGATGCCTCTTTGGGCAAACTTATCCGATCTGCCAAATTTCATAAGGACCGGCAGACTATATCCTATAGCAGTCATATAACTGATTGAACGGCAATGCCATAACTTTATTGTTTTTTAAGTTATCAGGATAGAACTTTCTATGGATGTCACTTTCGGCGAAATTATCCGATCTGCCAAATTTCATAATGATCGGTAGACTGTATCCTATAGCAGTCATATAACTATTTGATCGGCAATGCCATAACTTTATTGTTTTTTAAGTTATCAGGATAGAAATTTCTATGGATGTCTCCTTTGGCGAAATTATCCGATCTGCCAAATTTCATAAGGATCGGCAGACTACATCCTATTGCAGTCATATAACTATTTCATCGGCAATGCCATAACTTTATTGTTTTTTAAGTTATCAGGATAGAACTTTCTGTGGATGTCACTTTGGGCGAAATTATCCGATCTGCCGAATTTCATAAGGATCGGCAGACTTTATCCTATAGCAGTAATATAACTGATTGATCAGCAATGCCATAACTTTATTGTTTTTTAAGTGAACAGGATAGAATTTTCTATGGATGCCACTTTGGGCGAACTTATATGATCTGCCAAATTTCATAAGTATCGGCAGACTACATCCTATAGCAGTCATATAACTATTTGATCGGCAATGCCATAACTTTGATGTTTTTTAAGTTAAAAGGATAGGACTTTCTATGGATGCCACTTTGGGCGAACTTATACGATCTGCCACATTTCATAAGGATCGGCAGACTATATCCTATAGCAGTCATATAACTGATTGAACGGCAATGTCATAACTTTATTGTTTTTTAAGTTATCAGGATAGATTTTTCTATGGATGCCACTTTGGGCGAACTTATATGATCTGCCAAATTTCATAAGGATCGGCAGACTACATCCTATTGCAGTCATATAACTATTTCATCGGCAATGCCATAACTTTATTGTTTTTTAAGTTATCAGGATAGAACTTTCTATGGATGTCACTTTGGGCGAAATTATCCGATCTGCCGAATTTCATAAGGATCGGCAGACTTTATCCTATAGCAGTAATATAACTGATTGATCAGCAATGCCATAACTTTATTGTTTTTTAAGTGAACAGGATAGATTTTTCTATGGATGCCACTTTGGGCGAACTTATATGATCTGCCAAATTTCATAAGTATCGGCAGACTACAGCCTATAGCAGTCATATAACTATTTGATCGGCAATGCCATAACTTTATTGTTTTTTAAGTTATCAGGATAGAAATTTCTATGGATGTCTCCTTTGGCGAAATTATCCGATCTGCCAAATTTCATAAGGATCGGCAGACTACTTCCTATTGCAGTCATATAACTATTTCATCGGCAATGCCATAACTTTATTGTTTTTTAAGTTATCAGGATAGAACTTTCTATGGATGTCACTTTGGGCAAAATTATCCGATCTGCCAAATTTCATAAGGACCGGCAGACTATATCCTATAGCAGTCATATAACTGATTGATCGGCAATGCCATAAGTTTATTATTTTTTAAGTAAACAGAATAGAACTTTCTTTGCATGCCACTTTGGGCGAACTTATCCGTTCTGCCAAATTTCATAATGACCGGCAGACTATATCCCATAGCAGTCATATAACTGATTGATCAACAATGCCATAACAATTTTGTTTTTTAAGTAAACATGATAGAACTTTTTTTGCATGCCATTTTGGGCGAACCTATCCGTTCTGCCCAATTTCATAAGGATCGGCAGACTATATCCTATAGCAGTCATATAACTATTTGATCGGCAATGCCATAACTTTGATGTTTTTGAAGTTTTCAGGATAGGACTTTCTATGGATGCCTCTTTGGACAAACTTATCCGATCTGCCAAATTTCATAAGGACCGGCAGACTATATCCTATAGCAGTCATATAATTGATTGAACGGCAATGCCATAATTTTATTGTTTTTTAAGTTATCAGGATAGAACTTTCTATGGATGTCACTTTCGGCGAAATTATCCGATCTGCCAAATTTCATAATGATCGGTAGACTGTATCCTATAGCAGTCATATAACTATTTGATCGGCAATGCCATAACTTTATTGTTTTTTAAGTTATCAGGATAGAAATTTCTATGGATGTCTCCTTTGGCGAAATTATCCGATCTGCCAAATTTCATAAGGATCGGCAGACTACATCCTATTGCAGTCATATAACTATTTCATCGGCAATGCCATAACTTTATTGTTTTTTAAGTTATCAGGATAGAACTTTCTATGGATGTCACTTTGGGCGAAATTATCCGATCTGCCGAATTTCATAAGGATCGGCAGACTTTATCCTATAGCAGTAATATAACTGATTGATCAGCAATGACATAACCTTATTGTTTTTTAAGTGAACAGGATAGAATTTTCTATGGATGCCACTTTGGGCGAACTTATATGATCTGCCAAATTTCATAAGTATCGGCAGACTACATCCTATAGCAGTCATATAACTATTTGATCGGCAATGCCATAACTTTGATGTTTTTTAAGTTAAAAGGATAGGACTTTCTATGGATGCCACTTTGGGCGAACTTATGCGATCTGCCAAATTTCATAAGGACCGGCAGACTATATCCTATTGCAGTCATATAACTGATTGAACGGCAATGTCATAACTTTATTGTTTTTTAAGTTATCAGGATAGATTTTTCTATGGATGCCACTTTGGGAGAACTTATATGATCTGCCAAATTTCATAAGGATCGGCAGACTACATCCTATTGCAGTCATATAACTATTTCATCGGCAATGCCATAACTTTATTGTTTTTTAAGTTATCAGGATAGAACTTTCTATGGATGTCACTTTGGGCGAAACTATCCGATCTGCCGAATTTCATAAGGATCGGCAGACTTTATCCTATAGCAGTCATATAACTGATTGATCAGCAATGCCATAACTTTATTGTTTTTTAAGTGAACAGGATAGATTTTTCTATGGATGCCACTTTGGGCGAACTTATATGATCTGCCAAATTTCATAAGTATCGGCAGACTACATCCTATAGCAGTCATATAACTATTTGATCGGCAATGCCATAACTTTGATGTTTTTTAAGTTAAAAGGATAGGACTTTCTATGGATGCCACTTTGGGCGAACTTATACGATCTGCCAAATTTCATAAGGACCGGCAGACTATATCCTATAGCAGTCATATAACTGATTGAACGGCAATGTCATAACTTTATTGTTTTTTAAGTTATCAGGATAGATTTTTCTATGGATGCCACTTTGGGCGAAATTATACGATCTGCCAAATTGCATAAGGACCGGCAGACTATATCCTATAGCAGTCATATAACTGTTTCATCAGCAATGTCGAAACTTTATTGGTTATGAAGTAAACAAGATAAAACTTTCTGTTAGGCTATTAATCGTTTTTAATAGCCGCCAAACGAATTATAATTCCAGAGGTTTATATTTTTATATTATTTATTTTCGAGAGTTCAACTCTAACCAACTTGCAATCGCTCCAATCAATAACAACATTACAAGAAACAAAGCTTAGCAATATGAATTTAGCAATATGAACGCACACAAATGCAATATTTGCTAGTGTGCAGCAGCTCTACAAAAAAGCTCCCCAAAGCGCATGCGCTACAACTACCACCAAAACGCATGAGAATGGGGGAGAAGTAAACAAAATCAGAACTGCCGATAACCCGCCGCCGCTACTCAGACTTATAATATATATAACTTATTTTACGCAGCTTCGCCCTTTTCTGCTTGGCTCAACATCCTCCCCCCGTTGAAGGCTGGCTCTTCAACCGAATCCTTGACAGGCAGCAGACACAACCGTGACACCGCACGCTTAGTCATTCCAACCGCTGTTTTGAGAACGGCTACACGGTTCACTCCGTCACGCCCAGGAACCAGCTCCAGTATCCTGGCCAGAGGCCACCTCATTGGGGGTAGATTTTCATCCTTCACCAGGACTATGTCTCAGCAATCAACTACAGCAATCTCAGGGCCAGGGGTGCGCCATCTGGAACGCTGCTGCAACAGCGTGAGGTACTCCTCCTTCCAACGAGCCCAGAAAACCTGCTGCAGGAAGGAGACTCTCTGCCACCCATCCAGCCGATTAAAGTTTAGCGCAGTAAGGTCCGGCTCGATGAATGTTGAAGGCGGTCCGCCATTTAAAAAATGAGACGGCGTCAGAACATCTAGATCCGCAGGATTCTCTGAAATCGACACAAGGGGCCGAGAATTAATAATTGAGGCGATGCGGCACAACAAAGTCGCTCAATTCCTCGAAGCCAAGAACTGCGGGACCAACTGCACGATAAAGATGGTGCTTAGCCGTCTTCACTGCTGCCTCCCACAGACCACCAAAATGGGGAGAGCGTGGAGGAATAAATCGCCACTCGATAGACTCAGACAGGCAAAAATCGTGCAGAGAAGCCTGATGATCCTGGCTGAGGAATCTTCGCTTCAACTCCATAAGCTCATTCTTGGCACCCACGAAATTGGTGGCATTATCCGACCATATCTGTCTGGGTTTACGTCGCGTACAAATAAACCGTTGGAGGGCGCTCAGAAACGAAGCGGTGGAAAGGTCCTTAACTAACTCCAAGTGGATTGCCTTCGTGCTGAAGCAGATGAATACGCTTACATAACACTTAATAGGGCCCTTATTCCGAGTCTCCGCCTTGTAGAAAAACGGTCCGCTAAAATCCACACCTGTGACATCAAAACATTGGAATCCTTTAACTCTCTCGGTAGGAAGATCGGCCATGACATGCTCCAGTAGACGAGGCTTTGCGCGAAAACAGCGTACGCATTTATTCACAACCCTTGAAACGGTCTTCCTCCCCCCAATGGGCCAGTATTGAGAACGGATTTTCGCAACTAGTGCCCGAGGGCCAGACGGGATGGCCTCTGGGAAGAATGATCGGGTGACGTCCGTCAAAATCCAATGCAGAGTTCCGCAATCGCCCGTCAACACGAAGCAAACCATCATCATCAACAAAGGGAGCAAGCGAGGCCAGAGGGTTTGAGGGCGGAACCAATCTGCGTGGACCTTAGTAAGCTTATCTCTTCCTTAAACTCGGTAAGCTGGACGACGCGCAACAGCAGATGGGTTCCTCCTTTGAGATCCTGAACAGAAATCCCTTCGTGACGGATGCGGCGGCAAAATTTGTAAATGTAGGCGAACACTCTCTGTAGGGAGGAAACGAGTTGGCAAACCTTGACAATGCGGCGATATCCCTGGGTGGAGCCGTAGCCAATAAAGTCCTGGCGCGAAGTTCGATGGTTGCCTTTTCGGTCACAATAGCGATGGGCCAATCATCCTTGGAACCACGATGAAATGGAGGGCCTTGGAACCAAAGCTGGGAATTTAATAGCTCAGTGGGAAGAGAACCTCTTGACAGTAGATCGGCTGGGTTGACGGCAGTAGGAACATAAAGCCATTTCATTGCCTTGCTGAGCTCCTGAATGGAAGAAACGCGATTAGAAACAAACACGTTAAACCGAGCAGGTTCATCTTGAATCCAGGATAGGGCAACCAAGGAGTCACACCAACAATAATAATCTCCTTTGTATGTTCCAAGATCAGCAACTTCAGCCATCAGTCTTGCTAGTAACTCAGCTCCACATAGCTCTACCTTCGGTATTGTCTGAGTTTTAATGGGTGCCACTCGACTCTTTGAGCATAACAGCCGACAATCAGAACCTGACACTACATACACGCAAGCTCCATACGCATCTAAGCTAGCGTCGCAGAATCCGTGGACCTCCAGCCTTTCTTGGCAGGGAATGACTAACCGAGGAAACTTAATTCGCTGAATTTGGTCAAAACTGAAGCAGAACTGTAACCACTGGAGAGAAGGGATTGAGGAAGGCTTTCATCCCAGGACAAATTTTCTCGGCACAGCTTCTGCAATAGGATCTTTGCTCTAGTGACGACAGGACCTACCAAGCCCATTGGGTCATAAAACCGAGCGACGGAAGATAGTATAGATCTCCTGGTTGGTTTGGCGGTGGGCTGAAGAGCTTCAAAGGAAAACAGCAGCAGGTCAGCAGTAGGCTCCCATGCTAATCCAAGAGTCTTTGTGAACGGACTGCCATCGTCAAATTTCAAGTATGACTCTCTATCACTTTCGGGTACGCCTTCCAAAACCTCTGGGATGTTGGAGCACCATTTCCTTAATTGAAACTGACCCTTGTTCAACAGGCTCGATGTCTGAGCTATTATCTCAAGCGCTTCAGTCTTCGTTGGGGCACCAGATATAAGGTCGTCCACATAAAAATCCTGAAGGACAACACGAGAGCCAACGGGAAAACCGGCACCTTCATCCTTAGCCAGCTGGTGCATTGAGCGAACAGATAGAAAAGACGCTGGCTTTGTGCCATACGTCACGGTGTCGAGCTTAAAAACCTTCACGTCATCGTGGATAGAATCTCTCCAGAGGATGCACTGCAGAAAACTATCATCCGGAAAGACCCTTACGCAGCGGTACATCTTGCAAATGTCCCCAGTCAAAGCTACAAGGTGAAGAACCATCGAAGACAACTCTCAGCTTAGTAGTGGAACTTTCTTCCTTCAGGACGCAGTGGTGGGGAAGGAAATACTGGCACTTACCTCGCAATTCCTGCGGCACCAGAGACATGTGACCCAGATCCAAGTATTCCTTGATGAAAGACGAATATTGGGTCCTTAAATTCGGATGACGATCCAGCTTGCGCTCAAGTGAATGGAACCGCCGCAAAGCCTGTGCGTAGGATTCCCCTAACAGCTCCACACTGTGCTTGATTGGAAGGCGAACTGAATAGGCACCTGATTCAAGCCGGACGTGGTGCATGACGAAGTGGGCCTCGCAATCAAGCTCCTCCTTAGTAGTCTGAACGATAGGCGCAGTGCAGGCATCCACTTCCCAGAATTGGCGGAGAAGATAATCGAGGCGATCGTCAAAAGAGTTTGCTGGGCCAGCAGGAATCATCCTACATGAGGCGGCCAAGCGAGGGTTTCCCAGGGTGCAACCTCCTCCAGAAACTACCCATCCAAAACGTGTCTTCTGCAACAGAGGCAGACCATCTCCTAGCTGGATTTGCCCGACTGAGAGCAGATCAAAAAACAGGCTTGCTCCAATCAGCAGATCCACACGCTGAGCTCTGTGGAAGTCCGGGTCAGCTAGAACCACATTGGCGGGAACCTTCCAATTGGACACATCTGAGTTCAGGCCAGGTTGACGCTCTATGATGTGAGACGACACAATTGCCTCAATATAAACGGAATACGTGGATAGGCGAGACTTCAGGCAAACGTTAACCGAGGCTCCATCCGTAGTAAACTCAGCGTCTCCAAGGCCAGTCACTGCTACAGAACATTTGGATCGATGAAGCTGCAGTTGGCTGGCCAGCCGCGATGTGATGAGGTGAACTTGGGAGCCGGAGTCAAGTAGCGCTCAGACAAGGAAGAAAGGCTCCTGATCTGCCACGGACGAGAATGTGGGCGGTGGGCAAGAACACTATTTCAGCGCTGCGATCCTGTGCAACAAGAGCATTAGCAGGAGGAGCCTGAGAGGTCGCAACCCCAGCTACATTGGCCGGATTTGATCCAGAAGCAGGAACGGAAGTGGCGCTAGATAAACGCTCGCAAGGATGCAATAGCGCATGATGTCGGCGATTGCAAGTTGAACAGCGGGAGGATGAGCATCCGCGAGCTAAGTGATCAGACTTGAGGCACACAAAGCAGAGGGCAAGACGTCTGACCTCATCGTATCGTTCCTCAACTGACAAGGCGAGATACCTTGGGCAAGAAGGCACAGCGTGTGCCAGGATGCCGCACAGGGCACACGAAGCAGGCGGAGCATTCAGAAGCATGCAGGATCGGTTGTTAAATGGCCTACGTCGGCCCGCTTGATTCGCTGACAAATGCGGAGCTAAGGCCAAATCCACCGTCTCCAGGGTACGGCACCTTTGTTCCAGAAACCGAGCCATAGATTCCCAAGTTGGCAGGCTATCATCAGTGCTTCCTGCCAGAGAGTCTTTCCATTTGGCCTTTGTGGCAGGGTCCAACTTTTGAAAGATGATCTGGATGAGGAGGCATCCTTGAATTTCGGCCGACGTCCCGGATCTCATAAGGGCCCGCATATGTCCATTGAATCGGTCGGATAATTCTCGAAGAGTTGCAACGGATCCCGGCTCAACCACCCTTAACTGCAGGATCTCGTTGATGTGAGCCTGGAAGATTAAGCGACGGTTGCTGAAACGGTTGCGCAAAAGGTCGAGGGCAACATCATAGTTCGGGTCGGTAATCTCAAGCGCCCTCACAGTCTCCAGTGCTGAGTCCCGCAGGCAGGAAATGAGCCACCTGAGCTTCTCCATCTTGGTCAGGTGCGGGTGGCTGTCAATGGTTGTCCTAAATAGGGCGCAGAAATCCGGCCACTCGGCATAGCCGCCGCTAAATGTTGGCATTGGCAACGGGGGCAATGAGGGAGCAGGCTTATATGGAGCGTTTGACATCCCAGCACCACTGGTAGCATACAAAAGCGTAGAGTGAGCAGCAACCCGCATAGAACGCTTGGCCACCTCAAACTGGATGTCAACGTGCACGTCCGTAGCCAGCTGAGAGAATCGCCAATATAAATCGCTCCCGATCTCGCTGTAGTTTACCTCCTCCAATTCCTCCTGCAGCGTGGTGAAACGGTCGCGCAGACGCTTCTCAATAGACTCAAGGGTCAGAATGGTTGAATCGTCGGTCTGCATCGCAGCCTTGACCTTCCGATGCAGTAACTCCATTTCCTGACACGTTACCTCGGCGCGTCTCCGCAGCATCCTTTCACGGCTTGACGCAGCAGATGCAGTAGCTTCAGCTCCAGATTCCATTGTGCAATTAAATTGAAATGCAACTTTGCGACAACAAAACCAACAACGGTGTTTCAGTGGCACTTTTAATGCTGATCACGATAATTGAACGGGATGAAATCACGTCGGGGTCACTAAATGTTAGGCTATTAATCGTTTTTAATAGCCGCCAAACGAATTATAATTCCAGAGGTTTATATTTTTATATTATTTATTTTCGAGAGTTCAACTCTAACCAACTTGCAATCGCTCCAATCAATAACAACATTACAAGAAGCAAAGCTTAGCAATATGAATTTAGCAATATGAACGCACACAAATGCAATATTTGCTAGTGTGCAGCAGCTCTACAAAAAAGCTCCCCAAAGCGCATGCGCTACAACTACCACCAAAGCGCATGCGAATGGGGGAGAAGTAAACAAAATCAGAACTGCCGATAACCCGCCGCCGCTACTCAGACTTATAATATATATAACTTATTTTACGCAGCTTCGCCCTTTTCTGCTTGGCTCAACACTTTCTTTGCATGCCACTTTGGGCAAACTTATCCGATCTGCCAAATTTCATAAGTATCGGGAGACTATAACCTATAGCAGTCTTATAACTGTTTGATCAGCAATGCCATAACTTTATTGTTTTTCAAGTTAACAGGATAGAACTTTCTTTGCATGCCACTTGGGCGAACTTATTCGATCTGCCAAATTTCATAAGGATCGGCAGACTATATCCTATAGCAGTCATATAACTATTTGATCGGCAATGCCATAACTTTATTGTTTTTTAAGTTATCAGGATAGAACTTTCTATGAATGTCACTTTCGACGAAATTATCCGATCTGCCAAATTTCATTAGGATAGGCAGACTATATCCTATAGCAGTCATATAACTATTTGATCGGCAATGCCATAACTTTATTGTTTTTAAGTTTGCAGGATAGAACTTTCCATGGATGTCACTTTGGGCGAAATTATCCGATCTGCCAAATTTCATAAGGATCGGCAGACTATATCCTATAGCAGTCATATAACTATTTGATCGGCAATGCCATAACTGTGATGTTTTTTAAGTTATCAGGATAGAATCTTCTATGGATGTCACATTGTGCGAAATTATCCGATCTGCCAAATTTCATAAGGATCGGCAGACTATATCCTATAGCAGTCATATGACTATTTGATCGGCAATGCCATAACTTTATTGTTTTTTAAGTTATCAGGATAGAACTTTCTATGGATGTCACTTTCGGCGAAATTATCCGATCTGCCAAATTTCATTAGGATCGGCCGACTATATCCTATAGCAGTCATATAACTATTTGATCGGCAATGGCATAACTTTATTGTTTTTTAAGTTTTCAGGATAGAACTTTCTATGGATGTCACTTTGGGCGAAATTATCCGATCTGCCAAATTTCATAAGGATCGGCAGACTATATCCTTTAGCAGTCATATAACTATTTGATCGGCAATGCCATAACTTTGATGTTTTTTAGGTGCAAGGATAGGACTTTCTATGGATGCCACTTTGGGCAAACTTATCCGATCTGCTAAATTTCATAAGGACCGGCAGACTATATCCTATAGCAGTCATATAACTGATTGAACGGCAATGCTATAACTTTATTGTTTTTGAAATTATCAGGATAGAACTTTCTATAGATATCACTTTGGGCGAAATTATCCGATCTGCCAGGATCGGAGATAAGGATCGGAAGACTATATCCTATAGCAGTCATTAAACTATTTGATCGGCAATGCCACAACTTTGTTTTTTTTTTAAGTAAACAGCATAGGACCTTCTATGGATTCCACTTTGGGAAAACTTAGCCGATCTGCCAAATTTGATAATCATCGGCAGACTATATCCTATAGCAGTCATATAACTGATTGAACGGCAATGCCATAACTTTGATGTTTTTGAAGTTTTCAGGATAGGACTTTCTATGGATGCCACATTGGGCAAACTTATCCGATCTGCCAAATTTCATAGGGACCGGCAGACTATATCCTATAGCAGTCATATAACTGATTGATCGGCAATGCCATAACTTTATTGTTTTTGAAGTTATCAGGATAGAACTTTCTATAGATGTCACTTTGGGCGAAATTATCCGATCTGCCAAATTTCATAAGGATCGGTAGACCATATCCTATAGCAGTCATATAACTATTTGATCGGCAATGCCATAACTTTATTGGTTTTTAAGTTATCAGGATAGAACTGCCAAATTTCATAAGGATCGGCAGACTATATCCCATAGCAGTCATATAACTATTTGATCGGCAATGCCATAACTTTGTTTTTTAAGTTATCAGGATAGAACTTTCTATGGATGTCACTTTGGGCGAAATTATCCGATCTGCCAAATTTCATAAGAATCGGTAGACTATATCCTATAGCAGTCATATAACTATTTGATCGGCAATGCCACAACTTTGTTTTTTTTTAATAAACAGCAAAGGACCTTCTATGGATTCCACTTTGGGCAAACTTAGCCGATCTTCCAAATTTTATAATGAGCGGCAGACTATATCCTATAGCAGTCATATAACTATTTGATCGGCAATGCCATAACTTTGATGTTTTTTAGGTTAACAGGATAGAACTTTCTATGGATGTCACTTTGGGCGAACTTATCCGATCTGCCAAATTTCATAAGGATCGGCAGACTATATCCTATAGCAGTCATATAACTATTTGATCGGCAATGCCATAACTGTGATGTTTTTTAAGTTATCAGGATAGAATCTTCTATGGATGTCACATTGTGCGAAATTATCCGATCTGCCAAATTTCATAAGGATCGGCAGACTATATCCTATAGCAGTCATATAACTATTTGATCGGCAATGCCATAACTGTGATTGTTTTTAAGTTAACAGGATAGGACTTTCTATGGATGCCACTTTGGGAAAACTTATTCGATCTGCCAAATTTCATTAGGATCGGCAGACTATATCCTATAGCAGTCAGTTAACTGATTGAACGGCAATGCCATAACTTTGATGTTTTTGAAGTTATCAGGATAGGACTTTCTATGGATGCCACTTTGGGCAAACTTATCCGATCAGCCAAATTTCATAAGGACCAGCAGACTATATCCTATAGCAGTCATATAACTGATTGAACGGCAATGCCATAACTTTATTGTTTTTTAAGTTAACAGGATAGAACTTTCTTTGGATGCCACTTTGGGCGAACTTATCCGATCTGCCAAATTTCATAATGATCGGCAGACTATATCCTATAGCAGTCATATAACTATTTGATCGGCAATGCCATAACTTTGTTGTTTTTTAAGTTAACAGGATAGAACCTTCTATGGATGTCACTTTGGGCAAACTTATCCGATCTGCCAAATTTCATAAGGATCGGCAGACTATATCCAATAGCAGCCAAATAACTATTTGATCGGCAATGCCATAACTTTATTGTTTTTGAAGTTATCAGGATAGAACTTTCTATGGATGTCACATTGGGCGAAATTATCCGATCTGCCAAATTTGATTAGGATCGGCAGACTATATCTTATAGCAGTCATATATCTATTTGATGGATGATCGGCAATGCCATAACTTTGATGTTTTTGAAGTTTTCAGGATAGGACTTTCTATGGATGCCTCTTTGGGCAAACTTATCCGATCTGCCAAATTTCATAAGGACCGGCAGACTATATCCTATAGCAGTCATATAACTGATTGAACGGCAATGCCATAACTTTATTGTTTTTTAAGTTATCAGGATAGAACTTTCTATGGATGTCACTTTGGGCGAAATTATCCGATCTTCCAAATTTCATAAGGATTCGGTAGACTATATCCTATAGCAGTCATATAACTATTTGATCGGCAATGCCATAACTTTATTGTTTTTGAAGTTAACAGGATAGAACTTTCTATGGATGCCACTTTGGGCAAACTTATCCGATCTGCCAAATTTCATAAGGATCGGCAGACTATATCCTATAGCAGTCATATAACTATTTGATCGGCAATGCCATAACTTTGTTTTTTAAGTTATCAGGATAGAACTTTCTGTGGATGTCACTTGGGCGAAATTATCCGATCTGCCAAATTTCATAAGAATCGGTAGACTATATCCTATAGCAGTCATATAACTATTTGATCGGCAATGCCACAACTTTGTTTTTTTTTTAATAAACAGCAAAGGACCTTCTATGGATTCCACTTTGGGCAAACTTAGCCGATCTTCCAAATTTTATAATGATCGGCAGACTATATCCTATAGCAGTCATATAACTGATTGAACGGCAATGCCATAACTTTGAAATTTTGGAAGTTTTCAGGATAGGACTTTTCATGGATGCTTTTTTGGGCAAACTTATCCGATCTGCCAAATTTCAAAAGGATCGGCAGACTATATCATATAGCAGTCATATAACTATTTGATCGGCAATGCCATAACTTTATTGTTTTTTAAGTTATCAGGATAAAACTTTCTTTGCATGCCACTTTGGGCAAACTTATCCGATCTGCCAAATTTCATAAGGATCGGCAGACTATATTCTATAGCAGTCATATAACTGTTTGATCAGCAATGCCATAACTTTGTTTTTCAAGTAAACAGGATAGAACTTTCTTTGCATGCCACTTTGGGCGAACTTATCCGATCTGCCAAATTTCATAAGGATCGGCAGACTATATCCTATAGCAGTCATATAACTGATTGATCGGCAATGCCATAACTTTATTGTTTTTGAAGTAAACAGGATAGAACTTTCTATGGATGCCACTTTGGGCGAACTTATCCGATCTGCCAAATTTCATAAGGACCGGCAGACTATATCCTATAGCAGTCATATAACTGATTGATCGGCAATGCCATAACTTTATTGTTTTTTAAGTAAACAGGATAGAACTTTCTTTGCATGCCACTTTGGGCAAACTTATCCGATCTGCCAAATTTCATAAGGATCGGCAGACTATATCCTATAGCAGTCATATAACTATTTGATCGGCAATGCCATAACTTTGATGTTTTTTAAGTTAACAGGATAGGACTTTCTATGGATGCCACTTTGGGCGAAATTATCCGATCTGCCAAATTTCATAAGGATCGGCAGACTATATCCTATAGCAGTCATATAACTGATTGATCGGCAATGCCATAACTTTGTTGTTTTTTAAGTTAACAGGATAGGACTTTCTATGGATGCCACTTTGGGCGAACCTATCCGATCTGCCAAATTTCATAAGTACCGGCAGACTATATCCTATAGCAGTCATATAACTATTTGATCGGCAATGCCATAACTTTGATGTTTTTTAAGTTAACAGGATAGGACTTTCTATGGATACCACTTTGGGCGAAATTATCCGATCTGCCAAATTTCATAAGGACCGGCAGACTATATCCCTATAGCAGTCATTTAACTGATATATCGGCAATGCCATAACTTTGTTGTTTTTTAAGTAAACAGGATAGGACTTTCTATGGATGCCACTTTGGGCAAACTTATCCGATCTGCCAAATTTCAAAAGGACCGGCAGACTATATCCTGTAGCAGTCATATAACTGATTGATCGGCAATGCCATAACTTTATTGTTTTTTAAGTTATCAGGATAGAACTTTCTATGGATGTCACTTTGGGCAAAATTATCCGATCTGCCAAATTTCATAAGGATCGGCAGACTATATCCTATAGCAGTCATATAACTGATTGATCGGCAATGCCATAACTTTATTGTTTTTTAAGTAAACAGGATAGGACTTTCTATGGATGCCACTTTGGGCAAACTTATCCGATCTGCCAAATTTCATAATGATCGGCAGACTATATCCTATAGCAGTCATATAACTGATTGATCGGCAATACCATAACTTTGATGTTTTTTAAGTTAACAGGATAGGACTTTCTATGGATGCCACTTTGGGCGAACCTATCCGTTCTGCCAAATTTCATAAGTACCGGCAGACTATATCCTATAGCAGTCATATAACTATTTGATCGGCAATGCCACAACTTTTTTTTTTTTAAGTAATTAGGATAGGACCTTCTATGGATGCCACTTTGGGCAAACTTATCCGATCTGCCAAATTTCATAAGGATCGGCAGACTATATCCTATAGCAGTCATATAACTATTTGATCGGCAATGCCATAACTTTGTTGTTTTTTAAGTAAACAGGATAGGACTTTCTATGGATGCCACTTTGGGCAAACTTATCCGATCTGCCAAATTTCATAAGGACCGGCAGACTATATCCTATAGCAGTCATATAACTGTTTGATCGGCAATGCCATAACTTTGTTTTTGAAGTAAACAGGATAGGACCTTCTATGGATGCCACTTTGGGCAAACTTATCCGATCTGCCAAATTTCATAATGATCGGCAGACTATATCCTATAGCAGTCATATAACTGATTGAACGGCAATGCCATAACTTTGATGTTTTTTAAGTTAACAGGATAGGACTTTCTATGGATGTCACTTTGGGCGAACCTATCCGTTCTGCCAAATTTCATAGAAGTACCTGCAGACTATATCCTTTAGCAGTCATATAACTATTTGATCGGCAATGCCACAACTTTTTTGAAGTAATCAGGATAGGACTTTCTATGGATGCCACTTTGGGCAAACTTATCCGATCTGCCAAATCTCATAAGGATGGGCAGACTATATCCTATAGCAGTCATATAACTATTTGATCGGCAATGCCATAACTTTGTTGTTTTTTAAGTAAACAGGATAGGACTTTCTATGGATGCCACTTTGGGCAAACTTATCCGATCTGCCAAATTTCATAAGTACCGGCAGACTATATCCTATAGCAGTCATATAACTGATTGACCGGCAATGCCATAACTTTATTGGTTTTGAAGTAAACAGGATAGGACTTTCTATGGATGCCACTTTTGGGCAAACTTATCCGATCTGCCAAATTTCATAAGGACCGGCAGACTATATCCTATAGCAGTCATATAACTGATTGATCGGCAATGCCATAACTTTATTGTTTTTTAAGTAAACAGGATAGGACTTTCTATGGATGCCACTTTGGGCGAACTTATCCGATCTGCCAAATTTCATAAGGACCGGCAGACTATATCCTATAGCAGTCATATAACTGATTGATCGGCAATGCCATAACTTTATTGTTTTTGAAGTAAACAGGATAGCACTTTCTATGGATGCCACTTTGGGCAAACTTATTCGATCTGCCAAATTTCATAAGGACCGGCAGACTATATCCTATAGCAGTCATATAACTGATTGACCGGCAATGCCATAACTTTGATGTTTTGAAGTAAACAGGATAGGACTTTCTATGGATGCCACTTTGGGCAAACTTATCCGATCTGCCAAATTTCATAAGGACCGGCAGACTATATCCTATAGCAGTCATATAACTGATTGAACGGCAATGCCATAACTTTGATGTTTTTTAAGTTAACAGGATAGGACTTTCTATGGATGCCACTTTGGGCGAACTTATCCGATCTGCCAAATTTCATAAGTACCGGCAGACTATATCCTATAGCAGTCATATAACTGATTGAACGGCAATGCCATAACTGTATTGTTTTTTAAGTAAACAGGATGGGACCATCTATGGATGCCACTTTGGGCAAACTTATTCGATCTGCCAAATTTCATAAGGACCGGCAGACTATATCCTATAGCAGTCATATAACTGATTGACCGGCAATGCCATAACTTGATTTTTTTTAAGTAAACAGGAGAGGACTTTCTAGGGATGCCACTTTGGCCAAAATTATCCGATCTGCCAAATTTCATAAAGACCGGTAGACTATATCCTGTAGCAGTCATATAACTATTTGATCGGCAATGCCATAACTTTTTTTTTTAAGTAAACAGGATAGGACTTTCTATGGATGCCACTTTTGGCAAACTTATTCGATCTGCCAAATTTCATAAGTGTCGGCAGACTATATCCTATAGCAGTCATATAACTGATTGACCGGCCATGCCATAACTTTTGATGTTTTTGAAGTAAACAGGATAGGAACTTTCATGGATGCCACTTTGGGCAAAATTATCCGATCTGCCAAATTTCATAAGGTCCGGCAGACTATATCCTATAGCAGTCATATAACTGATTGACCGGCAATGCCATAACTTTATTGTTTTTTAAGTAAACAGGATAGGACTTTCTATGGATGTCAATTTGGGCGAAATTATCCTATCTGCCAAATTTCATAAGGACCGGCAGACTATATCCTATAGCAGTCATATAACTGATTGATCGGCAATGCCATAACTTTGTTGTTTTTTAAGTAAACAGGATAGGACTTTCTATGGATGCCACTTTGGGCAAACTTATATCCGATCTGCCAAATTTCATAAGGACCGGCAGACTATATCCTATAGCAGTCATATAACTGATTGATCGGCAATGCCATAACTTTATTGTTTTTTAAGTAAACAGGATAGGACTTTCTATGGATGCCACTTTGGGCAAACTTATCCGATCTGCCAAATTTCATAAGGACCGGCAGACTATATCCTATAGCAGTCATATAACTGATTGAACGGCAATGCCATAACTTTGTATTGTTTTTTAAGTAAACAGGATGGGACCTTCTATGGATGCCACTTTGGGCAAACTTATTCGATCTGCCAAATTTCATAAGTGCCGGCAGACTATATCCTATAGCAGTCATATAACTGATTGATCGGCAATGCCATAACTTTATTGTTTTTTAAGTAAACAGGATAGGACTTTCTTGGATGCCTTTTGCGCAAACTTACCCGATCTGCCCAATTTCATAAGGACCGGCAGACTATATCCTATAGCAGTCATAAAACTGAATGATCGGCAATGCCATCACTTTATTGTTTTTGAAGTAAACAGGATAGCACTTTCTATGGATGCCACTTTGGGCAAACTTATTCGATCTGCCAAATTTCTTAAGGACCAGCAGACTATATCCTATAGCAGTCATATAACTGATTGATCGGCAATGCCATAACTTTGATGTTTTTTAAGTAAACAAGATAGGACCTTCTATGGATGCCACTTTGGGCAAACTTATCCGATCTGCCAAATTTCATAAGTACCGGCAGACTATATCCTATAGCAGTCATATAACTGATTGATCGGCAATGCCATAACTTTGTTGTTTTTTAAGTAAACAGGATGGGACTTTCTATGGATGCCACTTTGGGCAAACTTATTCGATCTGCCAAATTTCATAAGGACCGGCAGACTATATCCTATAGCAGTCATATAACTGATTGATCGGCAATGACAACTTTATCTTTTTTTTAAGTAAACAGGATAGAACTTTCTATGGATGTCTATTTGGGCGAAATTATCCGATCTTCCAAATTTCATAAGTACCGGCAGACTATATCCTATAGCAGTCATATAACTGATTGACCGGCAATGCCATAACTTTATTGTTTTTGAAGTAAACAGGATAGGACTTTCTATGGATGCCACTTTGGGCAAACTTATCCGATCTGCCAAATTTCATAAGTACCGGCAGACTATATCCTATAGCAGTCATATAACTGATTGATCGGCAATGCCATAACTTTGTTGTTTTTGAAGTAAACAGGATAGGACTTTCTATGGATGTCAATTTGGGCGAAATTATCCTATCTGCCAAATTTCATAAGTACCGGCAGACTATATCCTATAGCAGTCATATAACTGATTGATCGGCAATGCCAAAACTTTGTTTTATTTTTAGTAAACAGTTTAGGACCTTCAATGGATGCCACTTTGGGCGAACTTATCCGATCTGCCAAATTTCATAAGGACCGGCAGACTATATCCTATAGCAGTCATATAACTGATTGATCGGCAATGCATCACTTTAATTGTTTTTTGAAGTAAACAGGATAGCACTTTCTATGGATGCCACTTTGGGCGAAACTTATCCGATCTGCCAAATTTCATAAGGACCGGCAGACTATATCCTATAGCAGTCATATAACTGATTGATCGGCAATGCCATAACTTTAATGTTTTTTAAGTAAACAGGATGTAGGACTTTCTATGGATGCCACTTTGGGCAAACTTATCCGATCTGCCAAATTTCAATATGCCGGCAAGACTATATCCTATAGCAGTCATATAACTGATTGATCGGCAATGCCATAACTTTTTGTTTTTTAAGTAAACAGGATAGGACTTTCTATGATGCCACTTTGGGCGAACTTATCCGATCTGCCAAATTTCATAAGTATCGGCAGACTATATCCTATAGCAGTCATATAACTGTTTGATCGGCAATGCCATAACTTTATTGTCTTTTTTGAAGTAAACAGGATAGGACTTTCTATGGATGCCACTTTGGGCAAACTTATCCGATCTGCCAAATTTCATAAGGATCGGCAGACTATATCCTATAGCAGTCATATAACTGATTGATCCGGCAATGCCATTAACTTTGTTGTTTTTTAAGTAAACAGGATAGGACTTTCTATGGATGTCAATTTGGGCGAACTTATCCTATCTGCCAAATTTCATAAGTACCGGCAGACTATATCCTATAGCAGTCATATAACTGATTGATCGGCAATGCCAAAACTTCAATCTTTTTTTGAAGTAAACAGGATAGGACTTTCTATGGATGCCACTTTGGGCAAACTTATCCGATCTGCCAAATTTCATAAGGACCAGCAGACTATATCCTATAGCAGTCATATAACTGATTGATCGGCAATGCCATAACTTTGTTGTTTTTGAAGTAAACAGGATAGCACTTTCTATGGATGCCACTTTGGGCAAACTTATTCGATCTGCCAAATTTCTTAAGGACCAGCAGACTATATCCTGTAGCAGTCATATAACTGATTGACCGGCAATGCCATAACTTTATTTTTTTTGAAGTAAACACGATAGGACTTTCTATGGATGCCACTTTGGGCAAACTTGTCCGATCTGCCAAATTTCATAAGGACCGGCAGACTATATCCTATAGCAGTCATATAACTGATTGAACGGCAATCCCATAACTGTATTGTTTAAGTAAACAGGATAGGACTTTCTATGGATGCCACTTTGGGCAAACTTATTCGATGTGCCAAATTTCTTAAGTACCAGCAGACTATATCCTATAGCAGTCATATAACTGATTGATCGGCAATGCCATAACTTTTATTTTTTTAAGTAAACAGGATAGGACCTTCTATGGATGCCACTTTGGGCAAACTTATCCGATCTGCCAAATTTCATAAGGACCGGCAGACTATATCCTATAGCAGTCATATAACTGATTGATCGGCCAATGCCATAATTTTTGATGTTTTTGAAGTAAACAGGATAGGACTTTCTATGGATGCCACTTTGGGCAAACTTATCCGATCTGCCAAATTTCATAAGGACCGGCAGACTATATCCTATAGCAGTCATATAACTGATTGATCGGCAATGCCATAACTTTATTGTTTTTGAAGTAAACAGGATAGGACCTTCTATGGATGCCACTTTGGGCAAACTTATCCGATCTGCCAAATTTCATAAGGACCGGCAGACTATATCCTATAGCATTCATATAACTGATTGATCGGGCAATACCATAACTTTGTTTTTTTAAGTAAACAGGATAGGACTTTCTATGGATGCCACTTTGGGCAAACTTATCCGATCTGCCAAATTTCATAATGACCGGCAGACTATATCCTATAGCAGTCATATAACTTATTTGATCGGCAATGCCATAACTTTATGATGTTTTTCGGATAGTAAACAGGATGGGACCTTCTATGGATGCCACTTTGGGCAAACTTATTCGATCTGCCAAATTTCATAAGTACCGGCAGACTATATCCTATAGCAGTCATATAACTGATTGATCGGCAATGCCATAACTTTATTGTTTTTGAAGTAAACAGGATAGGACTTTCTATGGATGCCACTTTGGGCAAACTTATCCGATCTGCCAAATTTCATAAGTACCCTGCAGACTATATCCCTCTAGCAGTCAAAATAACTGATTGACCGGCAATGCCATAACTTTATTGTTTTTGAAGTAAACAGGATAGGATTTTCTATGGATGCCACTTTTTGGGCAAACTTATCCGATCTGCCAAATTTCATAAGGACCAGCAGACTATATCCTATAGCAGTCATATAACTGATTGATCGGCAATGCCATAACTTTGTTGTTTTTGAAGTAAACAGGATAGGACTTTCTATGGATGCCACTTTGGGCAAACTTAATCCGATCTGCCAAATTTCATAAGGACCGGCAGACTATATCCTATAGCAGTCATATAACTGATTGACGTTTTTGATGTTTTTTAAGTAAACAGGATAGGACTTTCTATGGATGCCACTTTGGGCAAACTTATCCGATCTGCCAAATTTCATAAGGACCGGCAGACTATATCCTATAGCAGTCATATAACTGATTGATCGGCAATGCCACTAACTTTATTTTTTTTTAAGTAATCGAGGATAGGACTTTCTATGGATGCCACTTTGGGCAAACTTATCCGATCTGCCAAATTTCATAAGGACCGGCAGACTATATCCTATAGCAGTCATATAACTGATTGATCGGCAATGCCATAACTTTTTTTTTTAAGTAAATGACAGGATAGGACCTTCTATGGATGCCACTTTGGGCAAACTTATTCGATCTGCCAAATTTCATAAGGATCGGCAGACTATATCCTATAGCAGTCATATAACTGATTGATCAGGCAATGCCATAACTTTATTGTGTTTTTGAAGTAAACAGGATAGGACTTTCTATGGATGCCACTTTGGGCAAACTTATCCGATCTGCCAAATTTCATAAGTACCGGCAGACTATATCCTATAGCAGTCATATAACTGATTGATCGGCAATGCCATCACTTTATTGTTTTGAAGTAAACAGGATAGGACTTTCTATGGATGCCACTTTCGCCAAACTTATCCGATCTGCCAAATTTCATAAGGACCGGCAGACTATATCCTATAGCAGTCATATAACTGATTGATCGGCAATGCCATCACTTTATTGTTTTTTAAGTAAACAGGATGGAACTTTCTTTGATGCCACTTTGGAAAACTTATCCGATCTGCCAAATTTCATAGAGGACCGGCAGACTATATCCTATAGCAGTCTTATAACTGATTGATCGGCAATGCCATAACCTTTATTATTTTTGAAGTAAACAGGATAGGACTTTCTTTGGATGCCAGATTGGGCAATTTTGTTCGATCTGCCAAATTTCTAAATGCCGGCAGACTATATCCTATAGCAGTCATATAACTGATTGATCGGCAATGCCATAACTTTATTGTTTTTTAAGTAAACAGGATAGGACTTTCTATGGATGCCACTTTGGGCAAACTTATTCGATCTGCCAAATTTCATAAGGACCGGCAGACTATATCCTATAGCAGTCATATAACTAATTGATCGGCCAATGCCAATAACTTTATTGTTTTTGAAGTAAACAGGATAGGACTTTCTATGGATGCCACTTTGGCGCGAAACTATCCGATCTGCCAAATTTCATAAGGACCGGCAGACTATATCCTATAGCAGTCATATAACTAATTGATCGGCAATGCCATAACTTATATTTTTTTTAAGTTAACAGGATAGGACTTTCTATGGATGCCACTTTGGGCAAACTTATCCGATCTGCCAAATTTCACTAAGTACCGGCAGACTATATCCTATAGCAGTCATATAACTGATTGATCGGCAATGCCAAAACTTTGTTTTATTTTTAGTAAACAGTTTAGGACCTTCAATGGTTGCCACTTTGGGCAAACTTATCCGATCTGCCAAATTTCATAAGGATCGGCAGACTATATCCTATAGCAGTCATATAACTGATTGATCAGCAATGTCATAACTATTATGTTTTTTAAATAAACAAGATAGGACCTTCTTTGGATGCCACTTTGGGCAAACTTAACCGATCTGCCAAATTTCATAAGGACCAGCAGACTATATCCTATAGCAGTGATCCTATAACTGATTGATCGGCAATGCCATAACTTTATTGTTTTTTAAGTAAACAGGATAGGACTTTCTATGGATGCCACTTTGGGCTAGAAATTATTCGATCTGCCAAATTTCATAAGGACCGGCAGACTATATCCTATAGCAGTCATATAACTAATGATTGAACATGCCATAACTTTATTGTTTTTTTAAGTAATCAGGATAGGACTTTCTATGGATGCCACTTTGGGCAAACTTATCCGATCTGCCAAATTTCATAAGTACCGGCAGACCCTATAATCCTATAGCAGTCATATAACTGATTGATCGGCAATGCCATAACTTTGATTTTTTTTTAAGTAAACAGGATAGGACTTTCTATGGGGATGCCACTTTGGGCAAACTTATCTGATTTGACAAATTTCATAAGGACCGGCAGACTATATCATATAGCAGTCATATAACTGATTTGATCGGCAATGCCATAACTTTGTTGTTTTTTAAGTAAACAGGATAGGACTTTCTATGGATGCCACTTTGGGCGAAACTTATCCGATCTGCCAAATTTCATAAGGACCGGCAGACTATATCCTATAGCAGTCATATAACTGATTGATCGGCAATGCCATAACTTTATTGTTTTTTAAGTAAACAGGATAGGACTTTCTATATGGATGCCACTTTGGGCAAGTATCCGATCTGCCCAAATTTCATAAGGACCGGCAGACTATATCCTATAGCAGTCATATAACTGATTGATCGGCAATGCCATAACTTTATTGTTTTTTAAGTAATCAGGATAGAACTTTCTATGGATGTCACTTTGGGCGAAATTATCCGATCTGCCAAATTTCATAAGTACCGGCAGACTATATCCTATAGCAGTCATATAACTGATTGATCGGCAATGCCATAACTTTATTGTTTTTGAAGTAAACAGGATAGGACTTTCTATGGATGCCACTTTGGGCAAACTTATCCGATCTGCCAAATTTCATAAGGATCGGCAGACTACAATTTTATATCCTATAGCAGTCATATAACTGATTGACCGGCAATGCCATAACTTTATTGTTTTTTAAGTAAACAGGATAGGACCTTCTATGGATGCCACTTTGGGCAAACTTATCCGATCTGCCAAATTCTCATAAGGATCAGGCAGACTATATCCTATAGCAGTCATATAACTGATTGATCGGCAATGCCACACAACTTTGTTTTTTTTTTAAGTAAACAGGATAGGACTTTCTATGGATGCCTCTTTGGGCAAACTTATCCGATCTGCCAAATTTCATAAGGATCAGCAGACTATATCCTATAGCAGTCATAGTAACTGATTGATCGGCAATGCCATAACTTTGTTGTTTTTTAAGTTAACAGGATAGGACTTTCTATGGATGCCACTTTGGGCAAACTTATCCGATCTGCCAAATTTCATAAGGACCGGCAGACTATATCCTATAGCAGTCATATAACTAATTGATCGGCAAAAAAATGCCTATAACTTTATTGTTTTTGAAGTAAACAGGATATAGGACTTTCTATGGATGCCACTTTGGGCAAACTTATCCGATCTGCCAAATTTCATAAGGATCGGCAGACTATATCCTATATAGCCAGTCATATAACTGTTTGATCGGCAATGCCATAACTTTATTGTTTTTTAAGTAAACAAGATGGGACCTTCTATGGATGCCACTTTGGGCAAACTTATCCGATCTGCCAAATTTCATAGGATCGGTAGACTATATCCTATAGCAGTCATATAACTAATTGATCGGCAATCGCCATAACTTGTTTTTAAGTTAACAGGATAGGACTTTCTATGGATGCCACTTTGGGCAAACTTATCCGATCTGCCAAATTTCATAAGGACCGGCAGACTATATCCTATAGCAGTCATATACTGATTGATAGGCAATGCCATAACTTTTAGGTTTTTGAAGTAAACAGGATAGGACTTTCTATGGATGCCAGTTTGGGCAAACCTATCCGATCTGCCAAATTTCATTAGGATGGGCAGACTATATCCTATAGCAGTCATATAACTATTTGATCGGCAATGCCATAACTTTATTGTTTTTGAAGTAAACAGGATAGGACTTTCTATGGATGCCACTTTGGGCAAACTTATCCGATCTGCCAAATTTCATAAGGACCGGCAGACTATATCCTATAGCAGTCATATAACTGTTTGATCGGCAATGCCACCACTTTGTTTTTTTTTAAGTAAACAGGATAGGACCCTTCTATGGATGCCACTTTGGGCAAACTTGTCACGATCTGCCAAATTTCATAAGGATCGGCAGACTATATCCTATAGCAGTCATATAACTGTTTGATCGGCAATGCCATAACTTTGTTGTTTTTTAAGTAAACAGGATAGGACTTTCTATGGATGCCACTTTGGGCAAACTTATTCGATCTGCCAAATTTCATAAGGACCGGCAGACTATATCCTATAGCTTTAGTCATATAACTGATCTAAGATCGGCAATGCCATAACTTTGTTGTTTTTTAAGTAAACAGGATAGGACTTTCTATGGATGCCACTTTGGGCCGAACTTATCCGATCTGCCAAATTTCTATAAGGACCGGCAGACTATATCCTATAGCAGTCATATAACTATTTGATCGGCAATGCCATAACTTTTATGTTTTTTAAGTTAACAGGATAGGACTTTCTATGGATGCCAGTTTGGGCAGAACTTATCCGATCTGCCAAATTTCATAAGGATCGGTAGACTATATCCTATAGCAGTCATATAACTATTTGATCGGCAATGCCATAACTTTGTTTTTTTTTAAGTAAACAGGATAGGACCTTCTATGGATGCCACTTTGGGCAAACTTATCCGATCTGCCAAATTTCATAAGGATCGGCAGACTATATCCTATAGCAGTCATATAACTGATTTGATCGGCAATGCCATAACTTTGATGTTTTTTTGAAGTTATCAGGATAGGACTTTCTATGGATGCCACTTTGGGCAAACTTATCCGATCTTCCAAATTTCATGACGATCGGCAGATTATATTCTATAGCAGTCATATAACTGATTGATCGGCAATGCCATAACTTTATTGTTTTTTAAGTTAACAGGATAGTACTTTCTATGGATGCCACTTTGGGCAAACTTATCCGATCTGCCAAATTTCATAAGGATCGGTAGACTATATCCTATAGCAGTCATATAACTATTTGATCGGCAATGCCATAACTTTATTGTTTTTTAAGTAAACAGGATAGGACTTTCTATGGATGCCACTTTGGGCAAACTTATCCGATCTGCCAAATTTCATAAGTACCGGCAGACTATATCCTATAGCAGTCATATAACTGATTGATCGGCAATGCCATAACTTTGTTGTTTTTGAAGTAAACAGGATAGGACTTTCTATGGATGCCACTTTTGGCAAACTTATCCGATCTGCCAAATTTCATAAGGACCGGCAGACTATATCCTATAGCAGTCATATAACTGATTGACCGGCAATGCCATAACTTTATTGTTTTTAAGTAAACAGGATAGAACTTTCTATGGATGCCACTTTGGGAGAACTTATTCGAGTCTGCCAAATTTCATAAGGACCGGCAGACTATATCCTATAGCAGTCATATAACTGATTGATCGGCAATGCCATAACTTTATTTTTTTTTAAGTAAACAGGATAGGACTTTCTATGGATGCCACTTTGGGCAAACTTATCCGATCTGCCAAATTTCATAAGGACCGGCAGACTATATCCTATAGCAGTCATATAACTGATTGAACGGCAATGCCATAACTTTATTGTTTTTTAAGTAAACAGGATGGACCTTCTATGGATGCCACTTTGGGCGAACTTATCCGATCTGCCAAATTTCATAAGTGCCGGCAGACTATATCCTATAGCAGTCATATAACTATTTGATCGGCAATGCCATAACTTTTGATGTTTTTGAAGTTAACAGGATAGGACTTTCTATGGATGCCACTTTGGGCGAAACTTATCCGATCTGCCAAATTTCATAAGGACCGGCAGACTATATCCTATAGCAGTCATATAACTATTTGATCGGCAATGCCATAACTTTGATTTTTTTTTAAGTAAACAGGATAGGACTTTCTATGGATGCCACTTTGGGCAAACTAATCCGATCTGCAAAAATTTCATAAGGATCGGACAGACTATATCCTATAGCAGTCATATAACTATTTGATCGGCAATGCCATAACTTTGTTTTTTTTTTAAGTAAACAGGATAGGACTTTCTATGGATGCCACTTTGGGCAAACTTATCCGATCTGCCAAATTTCATAAGGACCGGCAGACTATATCCTATAGCAGTCATATAACTGTTTGATCGGCAATGCCATAACTTTTATGTTTTTTAAGTTAACAGGATAGGACTTTCTATGGATGCCACTTTGGGCAAACTTATCCGATCTGCCAAATTTTATAAGGATCGGAAGACTATATTCTATAGAAGTCATATAACTATTTGATCGGCAATGCCATAACTTTATTTTTTTTAAGTAAACAGGATAGGACTTTCTATGGATGCCACTTTGGGCAAACTTATCCGATCTGCCAAATTTCATAAGGATCCGGCAGACTATATCCTATAGCAGTCATATAACTAATTGATCGGCAATGCCATAACTTTATTGTTCTTAAGTTAACAGGATAGGACTTTCTATGGATGCCACTTTGGGCAAGCTTATCCTATCTGTCAAATTTCATAAGGACCAGCAGACTATATCCTATAGCAGTCATATAACTATTTGATCGGCAATGCCATAACTTTATTGTTGTTTAAGTTATCAGGATAGAACTTTCTATGGATGCCTCTTTGGGCAAACTTATCCGATCTGCCAAATTTCATAAGGATCGGCAGACTATATCCTATAGCAGTCATATAACTATTTGATCGGCAATGCCATAACTTTGATGTTTTTTAAGTTAACAGGATAGGACTTTCTATGGATGCCACTTTGGGCAAACTTATCCGATCTGCCAAATTTCATAAGGATCGGCAGACTATATCCTATAGCAGTCATATAACTAATTGATCGGCAATGCCATAACTTTATTGTTTTTTAAGTTAACAGGATAGGACTTTCTATGGATGTCACTTTGGGCGAAATTATCCGATCTGCCAAATTTCATAAGGATCGGTAGACTATATCCTATAGCAGTCATATAACTATTTGATCGGCAATGCCATAACTTTGATGTTTTTTAAGTAAACAGGATAGGACTTTCTATGGATGCCACTTTGGGCGAAATTATCCGATCTGCCAAATTTCATAAGGATCGGCAGACTATATCCTATAGCAGTCATATAACTATTTGATCGGCAATGCCATAACTTTATTGTTTTTTAAGTTATCAGGATAGAACTTTCTATGGATGTCACTTTGGGCGAAATTATCCGATCTGCCAAATTTCATAAGGATCGGTAGACTATATCCTATAGCAGTCATATAACTATTTGATCGGCAATGCCATAACTTTATTGTTTTTTAAGTAAACAGGATAGGACTTTCTATGGATGCCACTTTGGGCAAACTTATCCGATCTGCCAAATTTCATAAGGATCGGCAGACTATATCCTATAGCAGTCATATAACTATTTGATCGGCAATGCCATAACTTTATTGTTTTTTAAGTTATCAGGATAGAACTTTCTATGGATGCCACTTTGGGCAAACTTATCCGATCTGCCAAATTTCATAAGGACCGGTAGACTATATCCTATAGCAGTCATATAACTGATTGATCGGCAATGCCATAACTTTATTGTTTTTTAAGTAAACAGGATAGGACTTTCTATGGATGCCACTTTGGGCAAACTTATCCGATCTGCCAAATTTCATAAGGATCGGCAGACTATATCCTATAGCAGTCATATAACTATTTGATCGGCAATGCCATAACTTTATTGTTTTTTAAGTTATCAGGATAGAACTTTCTATGGATGTCACTTTGGGCGAAATTATCCGATCTGCCAAATTTCACAAGGATCGGTAGACTATATCCTATAGCAGTCATATAACTATTTGATCGGCAATGCCATAACTTTATTGTTTTTTAAGTTAACAGGATAGGACTTTCTATGGATGCCACTTTGGGCAAACTTATCCGATCTGCCAAATTTCATAAGGATCGGCAGACTATATCCTATAGCAGTCATATAACTATTTGATCGGCAATGCCATAACTTTATTATTTTTTTGAGTTATCAGGAATGCATAACTTAATTAGAACTTTCTATGGATGCCACTTTGGGCAAACTTATCCGATCTGCCAAATTTCATAAGGATCGGTAGACTATATCCTATAGCAGTCATATAACTATTTGATCGGCAATGCCATAACTTTATTGTTTTTTAAGTTAACAGGATAGGACTTTCTATGGATGCCACTTTGGGCAAACTTATCCGATCTAAATTAAATATAATTTCCACTTTGGGCAAACTTATCCGATCTGCCAAATTTCATAAGGACCGGCAGACTATATCCTATATCAGTCATATAACTGATTGATCGGCAATGCCATAACTTTATTGTTTTTTAAGTAAACAGGATAGAACTTTCTATGGATGCCACTTTGGGAGAACTTATCCGATCTGCCAAATTTCATAAGAACCGGCAGACTATATCCTATAGCAGTCATATAACTGATTGATCGGCAATGCCAAAACTTTGTTTTATTTTTAGTAAACAGTTTAGGACCTTCAATGGATGCCACTTTGGGCGAACTTATCCGATCTGCCAAATTTCATAAGGACCGGCAGACTATATCCTATAGCAGTCATATAACTGATTGATCGGCAATGCCATAACTTTATTGTTTTTTAAGTAAACAGGATAGAACTTTCTTTGCATGCCACTTTGGGCGAACTTATCCGATCTGCCAAATTTCATAAGGATCGGCAGACTATATCCTATAGCAGTCATATAACTATTTGATCGGCAATGCCATAACTTTGATTGTTTTTTAAGTAAACAGGATAGGACTTTCTATGGATGCCACTTTGCGCAAACTTATCCGATCTGCCAAATTTCATAAGGATCGGAAGACTATATCCTATAGCAATCATATAACTATTTGATCGGCAATGCCATAACCTTGTTTTTTTTTAAGTAAACAGGATAGGACTTTCTATGGATGCCTCTTTAGGCAAATTTATCCGATCTGCCAAATTTCATAAGGATCGGCAGACTATATCATATAGCAGTCATATCACTATTTGATCGGCAATGCCATAACTTTGATGTTTTTTAAGTTAACAGGATAGGACTTTCTATGGATGCCACTTTGGGCAAACTTATCCGATCTGCCAAATTTCATAAGGACCGGCAGACTATATCCTATAGCAGCCATATAACTATTTTATCGGCAATGCCATAACTTTGAATTTTTTGAAGTAAACAGGATAAGACTGTCTATGGATGCCACTTTGGGCAAACTTATCCGATCTGCCAAATTTCATAAGGATCGGCAGACTATATCCTATAGCAGTCATATAACTATTTGATCGGCAATGCCATAACTTTATTGTTTTTAAGTAAACAGGATAGGACTTTCTATGGATGCCACTTTGGGCGAAATTATCCGATCTGCCAAATTTCATAAGGATCGGTAGACTATATCCTATAGCAGTCATATAACTATTTGATCGGCAATGCCATAACTTTGTTGTTTTTTAAGTAAACAGGATAGGACTTTCTATGGATGCCACTTTGGGCAAACTTATCCGATCTGCCAAATTTCATAAGGATCGGCAGACTATATCCTATAGCAGTCATATAACTATTTGATCGGCAATGCCATAACTTTATTGTTTTTTAAGTTATCAGGATAGAACTTTCTATGGATGTCACTTTGGGCGAAATTATCCGATCTGCCAAATTTCATAAGGATCGGTAGACTATATCCTATAGCAGTCATATAACTATTTGATCGGCAATGCCATAACTTTATTGTTTTTTAAGTAAACAGGATAGGACTTTCTATGGATGCCACTTTGGGCAAACTTATCCGATCTGCCAAATTTCATAAGGATCGGCAGACTATATCCTATAGCAGTCATATAACTATTTGATCGGCAATGCCATAACTTTGATGTTTTTTAAGTTAACAGGATAGGACTTTCTATGGATGCCACTTTGGGCAAACTTATCCGATCTGCCAAATTTCATAAGGATCGGCAGACTATATCCTATAGCAGTCATATAACTATTTGATCGGCAATGCCATAACTTTGTTGTTTTTTAAGTAAACAGGATAGGACTTTCTATGGATGCCACTTTGGGCAAACTTATCCGATCTGCCAAATTTCATAAGGATCGGCAGACTATATCCTATAGCAGTCATATAACTATTTGATCGGCAATGCCATAACTTTGTTGTTTTTTAAGTAAACAGGATAGGACTTTCTATGGATGCCACTTTGGGCAAACTTATCCGATCTGCCAAATTTCATAAGGATCGGCAGACTATATCCTATAGCAGTCATATAACTAATTGATCGGCAATGCCATAACTTTATTGTTTTTTAAGTGAACAGGATAGGACTTTCTATGGATGCCACTTTGGGCGAAATTATCCGATCTGCCAAATTTCATAAGGATCGGTAGACTATATCCTATAGCAGTCATATAACTATTTGATCGGCAATGCCATAACTTTATTGTTTTTTAAGTTAACAGGATAGGACTTTCTATGGATGCCACTTTGGGCAAACTTATCCGATCTGCCAAATTTCATAAGGATCGGTAGACTATATCCTATAGCAGTCATATAACTATTTGATCGGCAATGCCATAACTTTGTTTTTTTTTAAGTAAACAGGATAGGACTTTCTATGGATGCCACTTTGGGCAAACTTATCCGATCTGCCAAATTTCATAAGGATCGGCAGACTATATCCTATAGCAGTCATATAACTATTTGATCGGCAATGCCATAACTTTGATGTTTTTTAAGTTATCAGGATAGGACTTTCTATGGATGCCACTTTGGGCAAACTTATCCGATCTGCCAAATTTCATAAGGATCGGCAGACTATATCCTATAGCAGCCATATAACTATTTGATCGGCAATGCCATAACTTTATTTTTTTTAAGTAAACAGGATAGGACTTTCTATGGATGCCACTTTGGGCAAACTTATCCGATCTGCCAAATTTCATAAGGATCGGCAGACTATATCCTATAGCAGTCATATAACTATTTGATCGGCAATGCCATAACTTTATTGTTTTTTAAGTAAACAGGATAGGACTTTCTATGGATGCCACTTTGGGCGAAATTATCCGATCTGCCAAATTTCATAAGGATCGGCAGACTATATCCTATAGCAGTCATATAACTATTTGATCGGCAATGCCATAACTTTATTGTTTTTTAAGTTAACAGGATAGGACTTTCTATGGATGCCACTTTGGGCAAACTTATCCGATCTGCCAAATTTCATAAGGATCGGCAGACTACATCCTATAGCAGTCATATAACTATTTGATCGGCAATGCCATAACTTTGTTTTTTTTTAAGTAAACAGGATAGGACTTTCTATGGATGCCACTTTGGGCAAACTTATCCGATCTGCCAAATTTCATAAGGATCGGCAGACTATATCCTATAGCAGTCATATAACTATTTGATCGGCAATGCCATAACTTTGATGTTTTTTAAGTTATCAGGATAGGACTTTCTATGGATGCCACTTTGGGCAAACTTATCCGATCTGCCAAATTTCATAAGGACCGGCAGACTATATCCTATAGCAGTCATATAACTATTTGATCGGCAATGCCATAACTTTGATTGTTTTTTAAGTTAACAGGATAGGACTTTCTATGGATGCCACTTTGGGCAAACTTATCCGATCTGCCAAATTTCATAAGGATCGGCAGACTATATCCTATAGCAGTCATATAACTATTTGATCGGCAATGCCATAACTTTATTGTTTTTGAAGTAAACAGGATAGGACTTTCTATGGATGCCACTTTGGGCAAACTTATCCGATCTGCCAAATTTCATAAGGATCGGCAGACTATATCCTATAGCAGTCATATAACTATTTGATCGGCAATGCCATAACTTTGATGTTTTTTAAGTTAACAGGATAGGACTTTCTATGGATGCCTCTTTGGGCAAACTTATCCGATCTGCCAAATTTCATAAGGATCGGCAGACTATATTCTATAGCAGTCATATAACTATTTGATCGGCAATGCCATAACTTTATTGTTTTTTAAGTTATCAGGATAGAACTTTCTATGGATGTCACTTTGGGCGAAATTATCCGATCTGCCAAATTTCATAAGGATCGGCAGACTATATCTTATAGCAGTCATATAACTATTTGATCGGCAATGCCATAACTTTATTGTTTTTGAAGTAAACAGGATAGGACTTTCTATGGATGCCACTTTGGGCAAACTTATCCGATCTGCCAAATTTCATAAGGATCGGCAGACTATATCCTATAGCAGTCATATAACTATTTGATCGGCAATGCCATAACTTTGATGTTTTTTAAGTTAACAGGATAGGACTTTCTATGGATGCCACTTTGGGCAAACTTATCCGATCTGCCAAATTTCATAAGGATCGGCAGACTATATCCTATAGCAGTCATATAACTATTTGATCGGCAATGCCACAACTTTGTTTTTTTTTTAAGTAAACAGGATAGGACTTTCTATGGATGCCTCTTTGGGCAAACTTATCCGATCTGCCAAATTTCATAAGGACCGGCAGACTATATCCTATAGCAGTCATATAACTGATTGAACGGCAATGCCATAACTTTATTGTTTTTTAAGTTATCAGGATAGGACTTTCTATGGATGTCACTTTGGGCAAAATTATCCGATCTGCCAAATTTCATAAGGATCGGCAGACTATATCCTATAGCAGTCATATAACTGATTGATCGGCAATGCCATAACTTTGTTGTTTTTGAAGTAAACAGGACATGACTTTTTATGGATGTCACTTTTGGCAAACTTTTCCGATCTGCCAAATTTCATAAGGATCGGCAGACTATATCCCTATAGCAGTCATATAACTATTTGATCGGCAATGCCATAACTTTGATGTTTTTTAAGTTAACAGGATAGGACTTTCTATGGATGCCACTTTGGGCAAACTTATCCGATCTGCCAAATTTCATAAGGACCGGCAGACTATATCCTATAGCAGTCATATAACTGATTGAACGGCAATGCCATAACTTTATTGTTTTTTAAGTTATCAGGATAGAACTTTCTATGGATGTCACTTTTGGCGATATTACCCGATCTGCCAAATTTCATAAGGATCGGAAGACTATATCCTATAGCAGTCATATAACTATTTGATCGGCAATGCCATAACTTTGTTGTTTTTTAAGTAAACAGGATAGGACTTTCTATGGATGCCACTTTGGGCAAACTTATCCGATCTGCCAAATTTCATAAGGATCGGCAGACTATATCCTATAGCAGTCATATAACTATTTGATCGGCAATGCCATAACTTTATTGTTTTTTAAGTTAACAGGATAGGACTTTCTATGGATGTCACTTTGGGCAAACTTATCCGATCTGCCAAATTTCATAAGGATCGGCAGACTATATCCTATAGCAGTCATATAACTATTTGATCGGCAATGCCATAATTTTATTGTTTTTTAAGTTATCAGGATAGAACTTTCTATGGATGTCACTTTGGGCGAAAGTATCCGATCTGCCAAATTTCATAAGGATCGGCAGACTATATCCTATAGCAGTCATATTACTAATTGATCGGCAATGCCATAACTTTATTGTTTTTCAAGTTATCAGGATGGAACTTTCTATGGATGTCACTTTGGGCGAAGTTATCCGATCTGCCAAATTTCACAAGGATCGGTAGACTATTTCTTATAGCAGTCATATAACTATTTGATCGGCAATGCCATAATTTTTATTGTTTTTTAAGTTAAAGAGGACCAATGACTTTGGGCAAACTTATCCGATCTGCCAAATTTCATAAGGATCGGTAGACTATATCCTATAGCAGTCATATAACTATTTGATCGGCAATGCCACAACTTTGTTTTTTTTTTAAGTAAACAGGATAGGACTTTCCATGGATGCCTCTTTGGCAAACTTATCCGATCTGCCAAATTTGATAAGGATCGGCAGACTATATCCTATAGCAGTCATATAACTATTTGATCGGCAATGCCATAACTTTGTTGTTTTTTAAGTTATCAGGATAGGACTTTCTATGGATGCCTCTTTGGGCAAACTTATTCGATCTGCCAAATTTCATAAGGATCGGCAGACTATATCCTATAGCAGTCATATAACTATTTGATCGGCAATGCCACAACTTTTTTTTTTTAAGTAAACAGGATAGGACCTTCTATGGATGCCACTTTGGGCAAACTTATCCGATCTGCCAAATGTCATAAGGATCGGCAGACTATATCCTATAGCAGTCATATAACTGATTGAACGGCAATGCCATAACTTTGTTGTTTTTGAAGTTAACAGGATAGGACTTTCTATGGATGCCACTTTGGGCAAACTTATCCGATCTGCCAAATTTTATAAGGACCGGCAGACTATATCCTATAGCAGTCATATATCTGATTGATCGGCAATGCCATAACTTTATTGTTTTTTAAGTAAACAGGATAGGACCTTCTATGGATGCCACTTTGGGCAAACTTATCCGATCTGCCAAATTTGATAAGGATCGGCAGACTATATCCTATAGCAGTCATATAACTATTTGATCGGCAATGCCATAACTTTGATGTTTTTAAAGTTAACAGGATAGGACTTTTCTATGGATGCCACTTTGGGCAAACTTATCCGATCTGCCAAATTTCATAAGGATCGGAAGACTATATCCTATAGCAGTCATATTACTATTTGATCGGCAATACCACAACTTTGTCTTTTTTTAAGTAAACAGACTTTGATGTTTTTTAAGTTAACAGGATAGGACTTTCTATGGATGCCACTTTGGGCAAACTTATCCGATCTGCAAAATTTCATAAGGATCGGTAGACTATATCCTATAGCAGTCATATAACTATTTGATCGGCAATGCCATAACTTTATTGTTTTTTAAGTTTTCAGGATAAGACTTTCTATTGCGCGCGGTTCCCACTGCATACGTACAGCCCACCTCCCGCCCAACCGACCGAGGGGCGCCTGCCGCATAGCGTACGGCTCGAATCGCGGGAATAAATTCGAGTTAGTATATATAAATATAAATATAAATAGAATGATTATAAAGAAAACGAGGAAGAATTAGTATGCTCTTGAAGGTAGATTAAAATGGAGGTTTTCATATTAGAAAGGGATGAACGAGATATAATATGATACAGACCATTGTAGTTCGAACATAAAATCCTAAGGGGATCATGCTGTGCATATGTCGATCTACAATGGCTTAAGAATAAAGGACTAAAGTTTCTAGTCCTTCTATTCGGAACGTTAAACTGTAAGCGTGTTAGTAAGTGCTGGCTATCTACATCACCATTAATAAGGTTGTGTAGGAAAACGACACCCAGCATTATTCTACGATTTGTTAAGGAGGGTAAGTTTATTAGTAGGAGTCTACTATTATACGAAGGAAGGTGAAGATTTGCGTCCCAGTTAAGTCCTCTAAGAGCAAATATTAAGAAGTTCTTTTGTACGGATTCTATGCGGTCTTGATGAACACCGTATTGGGGACACCAGACACATGAACCGTACTCCAGTATCGGACGGACCAAGGATATAAATAAGCTTTTAGTAATATAAGGGTCGTTAAATTCTTTAGCCCATCTTTTAATAAAACCGAGAACACCTTTAGCCTTATTAACCATTAAAGAAATATGGTCGGAAAATTTAAGTTTTATGTCTAAAAGGACACCAAGATCATTAACCTGAGTTAATTTTTCTAAGGCAATCCCAGAGAGATAGTACGAAGCCTGGTGAGGACTAGTACGATAAAAAGACATAAGTTTGCATTTTGATCCATTAAGTATTAAGTCATTAGCTAAACACCATATTTGAAAATTATCGAGATCGGACTGGAGTCTGTTTTGGGCAGACGGGAACTTATATTGCAGACAAAGCTTAACATCGTCTGCGTACATTAGTACCAGCGCGTTCGTTAAGGATGAGGGCAAGTCATTTATAAAGAGAGTGAATAGTAATGGGCCAAGATGGCTTCCTTGAGGGACTCCAGATGTGGCACGGACTAAGCGGGAATATTGATTTTTAAATAAGACTCTCTGTGTTCTTCCATTTAAATAGCTGGAGATCCACGTAATGAGGTCGGTTGAGAATCCCAAAAGATTTAGTTTCAAGAGTCAACAAAAGAGTGATTAACTGAATCAAATGCTTTACTAAAGTCTGTGTAAATAACATCAGTTTGAAGTCCCTTTTGGAAGCCATCTAAAACAAAGGATGTCAACTCCAATAAATTAGTGGTGGTGGAGCGACGCTTAATGAAACCATGCTGACATGGAGAAATTATTGAAGAGCATAGGTGTTGCAAATGAGGAGTTATTAATTTTTCGAATAACTTTGGAATCGCTGACAATTTTGAGATGCCTCTGTAGTTGGCAGCATCGAATTTTTCCCCTTTTTGTGCAGAGGAATTATGAAAGATTCCTTCCATTTAAAGGGAAAAATCGAAGATTCCAAAGATAAGTTGAAAAGTTTTTGAAGAGGTTTGCACAGAGCCCTAGCACAGTATTTTAGCACACAGCCTGGTACTCCGTCGGGGCCTGGCGAATAAACTGGTTTTACCTTTTGAAGATCCAATAATAAACTGTTTTCAGAAAGAAATGGAGCAAATATACGATTAGTTGGTTGAATGTTGTAAGCGTATGGCTGATCTGAAGTTTTAGGAGGTGAATAAGTAGTTTGGAAAAATTTTGCGAATAAATCGGCAATGGCCTGATCTGAAGTCGCTGATAAATTTTTATACGTAAGTAGAGAAGGAAAAGATACATGTTTACGCTTCGTGTTTACAAAGTTATAAAACTGCTTTGGATCCTGAGTGAACAGAATCCGACAGCGGCGAATATAATTTTTATAACATTCGGCGTTATGCACGGTGAAATTTAGCCGAGCTATTAAGTATCTTGAGAAATCTATGCTGCTACAGGTTCTTTTATATTTATATAAAAGCCTGTCTTTATCTATTTTTAATTTTGTTAGGCACCTTGTAAACCAAGGAGGATTATTTGTAGCGGACGGATATTTCCACGGCACACTTAAGTCAAAGAATGTATTTAATGTGAAATAAAATTTATCTAGGATGATATTTATATCTGTGCATGCCAGAATATCGGACCAGTCAAAAGTATCGATTAACAAATTAAGTTTACGAAAATCAGCCTTACGAAAACAACGAATCTTCTTTGATACGCGAGAAGGCTTCTGATTGACCCCAGAATTGGTTTCAATTGAAACTTCAAGCGTAGGGTGGTATGGATCTTCAGGGGTTGAGAGGGGCAAAGCTCTGGAAAGTGTGGTACCATCTGGATCAGATACAAAACATAAGTCAAGAAGCCGACCTAACGAATTTCTAACATGGTTGATCTGGCCTAGGGACAAGTCAAAGATGCCCGCCGTGAAATCATGATGGGTGGAAAGTGATAAGAAAGATACATTTTCAGTATTTGACCAATTGAGTTCTGGTAAATTAAAGTCACCAAGAACTACCAGAAGGTCAATATCGGACATAAGATTGGAAACAGACTGTATAGCCGACAAGTGATGCCAGTATGTAGGCGGCTCGGAAGATGGTGGAATGTAAGAACATGTAATAAACAAAGATTGAGCAGACAATATGACTTTAACGCAAATGAATTCGAAATCACCAAACTCTGGTAACTTTACCTCTTCAGAAACGAAATCGGAGTCAATGGAAATTAAGACTCCTCCTCCTCTTCGCAGAGGTCGGTCACGTCTAAAAGTGGTGTACCTACTTGGAAAAACTTCGGAGCAAAAGATCTCCGGCTTTAACCAGGTTTCAGTAAAAACTATAATATGGGACGCAAAGGAAAGACTATCAGAATAGAGTCTAGGGAGCTTGCTACGTAGGCCCCTACAATTCTGATATGTAAGATTAATAGAAGATGTTAGTTTTTTGAAGAGTCGGATTGGACAGATGTTGGGAGCTTGACTCCAGCAGGCTTCGAATTTTTTTTCTTTACCTTACTCGGCTGATGCTCTTGTACAAATATGTCCTCTGGCCAGAAGCCAGGCGAACATAGCGTCGCAAACATCGGCACTGGCACACGTATCATGAAGGATGACATGCGCCTCGAGTAGGAGTATTTAAATTTCCTAATGTCTTCCACTCTAATAACGGCCTTGGTTTTGGCTTTGATATAAGCCGAGATATCAATCTCCGAGGTATCGGGGGCTAGCCGTGAGACAAATATTTGTCTAACAGGTGGGATTACCTGTAATGGTTTTGGTGCCACGGTCGGTAATACCGCGGCATCAGTCCGTTCCGGGGGTCCGGGCGGCGGGTTACCATTTCTAGTGGAAGCTATGGGGGTTAATTCTAGGGCATTCCTAGGAATCACTTGGAGTGATGCCATGGAGGACAAAGCGGACAAGTTATGCTCTGCTACGGTAAATTCGGGTGCTGACTTTTCATTTACCGTCCCTGCTCTTGGAGTAGCAAGGGAAATGAGCGGCTGCATTATTGCGGGAGGATCCAGCTGTCCCGCGATCTCTGGAGCTGCAACTTCCCTAGTAGCAGATTTTTTCCGCTTAGGAGATTCATTCAACAGCTGAAGGCTATTGAATTGAACATCCAGCGCACTGAGTTGATCGTTGATTTTTCGGAAACCAACGATCAAATCTTTAAACCCACTCTTGGTCTGTCGCATGAATGATCGCATTTCATCTTGGACAGCACGGCACCCACTGCAGCAATAATGGAGGCCAACACGGCGGGATACGGCATCCGAGACAGATGCAGTAAGGCCAGCACATTTGGCATGTGAGACACTTTCGCACAGCCAACAATAGATGCTGGCCTGGGACGAAGATATCGGCTTATTGCACGATTTTAATGAGCAGACAACATTATATTCCATTTTAAAAATTTTTAAAAATTAGCAAAAATGAATTTATAATTTTTTAAATTTTTTATATACTTGTACATATTACTTTTTTTTAATTTTAAACAAATTAGCCTTCAACCACTGTACCAACTAAGGTTAATAAAAGGTAGGTAGAGGAGGAGGTTAGTAAAGAGAGAGCTACGGGAGAGCGCAAGTGTAAAGAAATGCGCGCAAAAAGATAAGAGCAGAATTAACTGCAAAGATTCAAAAGGCAGAGAATGAAAAAGAAGCAGAGCTATGTTTGGATTGCGACTTTTTAATTTTATTAAATGCTCACCCAAATATGGCACTGCACAAGCGCGTAGCGATACGGGTATAACTTTAATATTAAGACACAATATTACTAATAAAACAAGTGTTTAAATTAAGGTTTCAAACCCGCGTTTGACAAGAATAAAATTTATCGCAAGCGCAAAAAATAATCACGACCGTTCGCTATGAAGTGAAGGAAGAGAGTGATTTTAATAACCACTTTAGGAGAAATAGAAGACTTATGAATAAAATAAAGGGGTCGCTTTTAAATTGGGCAGAGTATTTATCCAATGAAACTGCCAAATTTCATAAGGATCGGTATACTATATCCTATAGCAGTCATATAACTATTTGATCGGCAGTGCCATAACTTTATTGTTTTATAAGTTATCAGGATAGAACTTTCTATGGATGTCACTTTGGGCGAAATTATCCGATCTGCCAACTTTCATAAGGATCAGTAGACTATATTCTATAGCAGTCATATAACTATTTGATCGGCAATGCCATAACTTTATTGTTTTTTAAGTTAACAGGATAGGATTTTCTATGAATGCCACTTTGGGCAAACTTATCCGATCTGCCAAATTTCATAAGGACCGGAAGACTATATCCTATAGCAGTCATATTACTATTTGATCGGCAATACCACAACTTTGTCTTTTTTTAAGTAAACAGATTGAGTTTTATAAGTTAACAGGATAGGACTTTCAATGGATGCCACTTTGGCCAAACTTATCCGATCTGCAAAATTTCATAAGGATCGGTAGACTATATCCTATAGCAGTCATATAACTATTTGATCGGCAATGCCATAACTTTATTGTTTTTTAAGTTTTCAGGATAAGACATAAAAAAAAAAAAAAATTTTTTTTGCGCGCGGTTCCCACTGCATACGTACAGCCCACCTCCCGCCCAACCGACCGAGGGGCGCCTGCCGCATAACGTACGGCTCGAATCGCGGGAATAAATTCGAGTTAGTATATATAAATATAAATATAAATAGAAGGATTATAAAGAAAACGAGGAAGAATTAGTATGCTCTTGAAGGTAAATTAAAATGGAGGTTTTCATATTTGAAAGGGATGAAAGAGAAATAATATGATACAGACCATTGTAGTTCGAACATAAAATCCTAAGGGGATCATGCTGTGCATATGTCGATCTACAATGGCTTAAGAATAAAGGACTAAAGTTTCTAGTCCTTCTATTCGGAACGTTAAACTGTAAGCGTGTTAGTAAGTGCTGGCTATCTACATCACCATTAATAAGGTTGTGTAGGAAAACGACACCCAGCATTATTCTACGATTTGTTAAGGAGGGTAAGTTTATTAGTAGGAGTCTACTATTATACGAAGGAAGGTGAAGATTTGCGTCCCAGTTAAGTCCTCTAAGAGCAAATATTAAGAAGTTCTTTTGTACGGATTCTATGCGGTCTTGATGAACACCGTATTGGGGACACCAGACACATGAACCGTACTCCAGTATCGGACGGACCAAGGATATAAATAAGCTTTTAGTAATATAAGGGTCGTTAAATTCTTTAGCCCATCTTTTAATAAAACCGAGAACACCTTTAGCCTTATTAACCATTGAAGAAATATGGTCGGAAAATTTAAGTTTTATGTCTAAAAGGACACCAAGATCATTAACCTGAGTTAATTTTTCTAAGGCAATCCCAGAGAGATAGTACGAAGCCTGGTGAGGACTAGTACGATAAAAAGACATAAGTTTGCATTTTGATCCATTAAGTATTAAGTCATTAGCTAAACACCATTTTTGAAAATTATCGAGATCGGACTGGAGTCTGTTTTGGGCAGACGGGAACTTATATTGCAGACAAAGCTTAACATCGTCTGCGTACATTAGTACCAGCGCGTTCGTTAAGGATGAGGGCAAGTCATTTATAAAAAGAGTGAATAGTAATGGGCCAAGATGGCTTCCTTGAGGGACTCCAGATGTGGCACGGACTAAGCGGGAATATTGGTTTTTAAATAAGACTCTCTGTGTTCTTCCATTTAAATAGCTGGAGATCCACGTAATGAGGTCGGTTGAGAATCCCAAAAGATTTAGTTTCAAGAGTGAGTGATTAACTGAATCAAATGCTTTACTAAAGTCTGTGTAAATAACATCAGTTTGAAGTCCCTTTTGGAAGCCATCTAAAACAAAGGATGTCAACTCCAATAAATTAGTGGTGGTGGAGCGACGCTTAATGAAACCATGCTGACATGGAGAAATTATTGAAGAGCATAGGTGTTGCAAATGAGGAGTTATTAATTTTTCGAATAACTTTGGAATCGCTGACAATTTTGAGATGCCTCTGTAGTTGGCAGCATCGAATTTTTTCCCCTTTTTGTGCAGAGGAATAATGAAAGATTCCTTCCATTTAAAGGGAAAAATCGAAGATTCCAAAGATAAGTTGAAAAGTTTTTGAAGAGGTTTGCACAGAGCCCTAGCACAGTATTTTAGCACACAGCCTGGTACTCCGTCGGGGCCTGGCGAATAAACTGGTTTTACCTTTTGAAGATCCAATAATAAACTGTTTTCAGAAAGAAATGGAGCAAATATACGATTAGTTGGTTGAATGTTGTAAGCGTATGGCTGATCTGAAGTTTTAGGAGGTGAATAAGTAGTTTGGAAAAATTTTGCGAATAAATCGGCAATGGCCTGATCTGAAGTCGCTGATAAATTTTTATACGTAAGTAGAGAAGGAAAAGATGTATGTTTACGCTTCGTGTTTACAAAGTTATAAAACTGCTTTGGATCCTGAGTGAACAGAATCCGACAGCGGCGAATATAATTTTTATAACGTTCGGCGTTATGTACGGTGAAATTTAGCCGAGCTATTAAGTATCTTGAGAAATCTATGCTGCTACAGGTTCTTTTATATTTATTTAAAAGCCTGTCTTTAATTTTGTTAGGCACCTTGAAAACCAAGGAGGATTATTTGTAGCGGACGGATATTTCCACGGCACACTTAAGTCAAAGAATGTATTTAATGTGAAATAAAATTTATCTAGGATGATATTTATATCTGTGCATGCCAGAATATCGGACCAGTCAAAAGTATCGATTAACAAATTAAGTTTACGAAAATCAGCCTTACGAAAACAACGAATCTTCTTTGATACGCGAGAAGGCTTCTGATTGACACCAGAATTGGTTTCAATTGAAACTTCAAGCGTAGGGTGGTATGGATCTTCAGGGGTTGAGAGGGGCAAAGCTCTGGAAAGTGTGGTACCATCTGGATCAGATACAAAACATAAGTCAAGAAGCCGACCTAACGAATTTCTAACATGGTTGATCTGGCCTAGGGACAAGTCAAAGATGCCCGCCGTGAAATCATGATGGGTGGAAAGTGATAAGAAAGATACATTTTCAGTATTTGACCAATTGAGTTCTGGTAAATTAAAGTCACCAAGAACTACCAGAAGGTCAATATCGGACATAAGATTGGAAACAGACTGTATAGCCGACAAGTGATGCCAGTATGTAGGCGGCTCGGAAGATGGTGGAATGTAAGAACATGTAATAAACAAAGATTGAGCAGACAATATGACTTTAACGCAAATGAATTCGAAATCACCAAACTCTGGTAACTTTACCTCTTCAGAAACGAAATCGGAGTCAATGGAAATTAAGACTCCTCCTCCTCTTCGCAGAGGTCGGTCACGTCTAAAAGTGGTGTACCTACTTGGAAAAACTTCGGAGCACAAGATCTCCGGCTTTAACCAGGTTTCAGTAAAAACTATAATATGGGACGCAAAGGAAAGACTATCAGAATAGAGTCTAGGGAGCTTGCTACGTAGGCCCCTACAATTCTGATAGGTAAGATTGATAGAAGATGTTAGTTTTTTGAAGAGTCGGATTGGACAGATGTTGGGAGCTTGACTCCAGCAGGCTTCGAATTTTTTTTTCTTTACCTTACTCGGCTGATGCTCTTGTACAAATATGTCCTCTGGCCAGAAGCCAGGCGAACATAGCGTCGCAAACATCGGCACTGGCACACGTATCATGAAGGATGACATGCGCCTCGAGTAGGAGTATTTAAATTTCCTAATGTCTTCCACTCTAATAAGGCCTTGGTTTTGGCTTTGATATAAGCCGAGATATCAATCTCCGAGGTATCGGGGGCTAGCCGTGAGACAAATATTTGTCTAACAGGTGGGATTACCTGTAATGGTTTTGGTGCCACGGTCGGTAATACCGCGGCATCAGTCCGTTCCGGGGGTCCGGGCGGCGGGTTACCATTTCTAGTGGAAGCTATGGGGGTTAATTCTAGGGCATTCCTAGGAATCACTTGGAGTGATGCCATGGAGGACAAAGCAGACGAGTTATGCTCTGCTACGGTAAATTCGGGTGCTGACTTTTCATTTACCGTCCCTGCTCTTTGAGTAGCAAGGGAAATGAGCGGCTGCATTATTGCGGGAGGATCCAGCTGTCCCGCGATCTCTGGAGCTGCAACTTCCCTAGTAGCAGATTTTTTCCGCTTAGGAGATTCATTCAACAGCTGAAGGCTATTGAATTGAACATCCAGCGCACTGAGTTGATCGTTGATTTTTCGGAAACCAACGATTAAATCTTTAAACCCACTCTTGGTCTGTCGCATGAATGATCGCATTTCATCTTGGACAGCACGGCACCCACTGCAGCAATAATGGATGCCAACACGGCGGGATACGGCATCCGAGACAGATGCAGTAAGGCCAGCACATTTGGCATGTGAGACACTTTCGCACAGCCAACAATAGATGCTGGCCTGGGACGAAGATATCGGCTTATTGCACGATTTTAATGAGCAGACAACATTATATTCCATTTTAAAAATTTTTAAAAATTAGCAAAAATGAATTTATAATTTTTTAAATTTTCTATTAATATGTACATATATACTTTTTTTTTTATTTTAAACAAATTAGCCTTCAACCACTGTACCAACTAAGGTTAATAAAAGGTAGGTAGAGGAGGAGGTTAGTAAAGAGAGAGCTACGGGAGAGCGCAAGTGTAAAGAAATGCGCGCAAAAAGATAAGAGCAGAATTAACTGCAAAGATTCAAAAGGCAGAGAATGAAAAAGAAGCAGAGCTATATTTGGATTGCGACTTTTTAATTTTATTAAATGCTCACCCAAATATGGCACTGCACAAGCGCGTAGCGATACGGGTATAACTTTAATATTAAGACACAATATTAGTAATAAAACAAGTGTTTATATTAAGGTTTCAAACCCGCGTTTGACAAGAATAAAATTTATCGCAAGCGCAAAAAATAATCACGACCGTTCGCTATGAAGTGAAGGAAGAGAGTGGATTCTATGGATGCCACTTTGGGCAAATTTATCCGATCTGCCAAATTTCATAAGGATCGGTAGACTATATCCTATAGCAGTCATATAACTATTTGATCGGCAATGCCATAACTTTGTTGTTTTTTAAGTTAACAGGATAGGACTTTCTATGGATGCCACTTTGGCCAAAATTATCCGATCTGCCAAATTTCATAAGGACCGGTAGACTATATCCTATAGCAGTCATATAACTATTTGATCGGCAATGCCATAACTTTATTGTTTTTTAAGTTAACAGGATAGGACTTTCTATGGATTCCACTTTGGGAAAACTTAGCCGATCTGCCAAATTTGATAAGGATCGGAAGACTGTATTCTATAGCAGTCATATAACTATTTGATCGGCAATGCCACAACTTTATTTTTTTTTAAGTAAACAGGATTGGACCTTCTATGGATGCCACTTTGGGCAAACTTATCCGATCTGCCAAATTTCATAATGACCGGCAGACTATATCCTATAGCAGTCATATAACTATTTGATCGGCAATGCCATAACTTTTATGTTTTTTAAGTTATCAGGATAGGACTTTCTATGGATGCCACTTTGGGCAAATTTATCCGATCTGCCAAATTTCATAAGGATCGGTAGACTATATCCTATAGCAGTCATATAACTATTTGATCGGCAATGGCATAACTTTATTGTTTTTTAAGTTATCAGGATAGAACTTTCTATGGATGCCACTTTGGGCGAACTTATCCGATCTGCCAAATTTCATAAGGATCGGTAGACTATATCCTATAGCAGTCATATAACTGATTGATCGGCAATGCCATAACTTTGATGTTTTTGAAGTAAACAGGATAGGACTTTCTATGGATGCCACTTTGGGCAAACTTATCCGATCTGCCAAATTTCATAAGGACCGGCAGACTATATCCTATAGCAGTCATATAACTATTTGATCGGCAATTCCATAACTTTGATTTTTTTAAGTTAACAGGATAGGACTTTCTATGGATGTCACTTTGGACGAACCTATCCGTTCTGCCAAATTTCATAAGTACCTGCAGACTATATCCTATAGCAGTCATATAACTATTTGATCGGCAATGCCACAACTTTTTTTTTTAATTAAAGGATAGGACCTTCTATGGATGCCACTTTTGGGCAAACTTATCCGATCTGCCAAATTTCATAAGGACCGGCAGACTATATCCTATAGCAGTCATATAACTATTTGATCGGCAATGCCATAACTTTATTGTTTTTTAAGTAAACAGGATAGAACTTTCTTTGGATGCCACTTTGGAGAACTTATCCGATCTGCCAAATTTCATTAGGACCGGCAGACTATATCTTATAGCAGTCATATAACTATTTGATCGGCAATGCCATAACTTTGTTTTTTTTTAAGTAAACAGGATAGGACTTTCTATGGATGCCACTTTGGGCAAATTTATCCGATCTGCCAAATTTCATAAGGATCGGCAGACCATATCCTATAGCAGTCATATAACTATTTGATCGGCAATGCCATAACTTTATTGTTTTTTAAGTTATCAGGATAGAACTTTCTATGGATGTCACTTAGGGCGAAATTATCCGATCTGCCAAATTTCATAAGGATCGGTAGACTATATCCTATAGCAGTCATATAACTATTTGATCGGCAATGCCACAACTTTGTTTTTTTTTAAGTAAACAGGATAGGACCTTCTATGGATGCCACTTTGGGCAAACTTAGCCGATCTGCCAAATTTGATAATGATCGGCAGACTATATCCTATAGCAGTCATATAACTATTTGATCGGCAATGCCACAACTTTGTCTTTTTTTTAAGTAAACAGGATAGGACCTTCTATGGATGCCACTTTGGAGAACTTATCCGATCTGCCAAATTTCATAAGGACCGGGAGACTATATCCTATAGCAGTCATATAACTATTTGATCGGCAATGCCACAACTTTGTTTTTTTTTAAGTAAACAGGATAGGACTTTCTATGGATGCCACTTTGGGCAAATTTATCCAATCTGCCAAATTTCATTAGGATCGGCAGACTACATCCTATAGCAGCCATATAACTATTTGATCGGCAATGCCATAACTTTATTGTTTTTTAAGTTATCAGGATAGAACTTTCTATGGATGTCACTTTGGGCGAAATTATCCGATCTGCCAAATTTCATAAGGATCGGTAGACTATATCCTATAGCAGTCATATAACTATTTGATCGGCAATGCCATAACTTTATTGTTTTTTAAGTTAACAGGATAGGACTTTCTATGGATGCCACTTTGGGCAAACTTATCCGATCTGCCAAATTTCATAAGGATCGGCAGACTATATCCTATAGCAGTCATATAACTGATTGATCGGCAATGCCATAATATGGATGTTTTTTAAGTTAACAGGATAGGACTTTCTATGGATGCCACTTTGGGCAAACTTATCCGATATGCCAAATTTGATAAGGATGGGCAGACTATATCCTATAGCAGTCATATAACTATTTGATCGGCAATGCCATAACTTTGTTGTTTTTTAAGTTATCAGGATAGGACTTTCTATGGATGCCACTTTGGGCAAACTTATCCGATCTGCCAAATTTCTTAAGGATCGGCAGACTATATCCTCATAGCAGTCATATAACTATTTGATCGGCAATGCCATAACTTTGTCTTTTTTTTAAGTAAACAGGATAGGACCTTCTATGGATGCCACTTTGGGCAAACTTATCCGATCTGCCAAATTTCATAAGGACCGGCAGACTATATCCTATAGCAGTCATATAACTATTTGATCGGCAATGCCATAACTTTATTGTTTTTTAAGTAAACAGGATAGAACTTTCTATGGATGCCACTTTGGAGAACTTATCCGATCTGCCAAGTTTCATAAGGACCGGCAGACTATATCCTATAGCAGTCATATAACTATTTGATCGGCAATGCCATAACTTTGTCTTTTTTTTAAGTAAACAGGATAGGACCTTCTATGGATGCCACTTTGGGCAAACTTAGCCGATCTGCCAAATTTGATAATGATCGGCAGACTATATCCTATAGCAGTCATATATCTATTTGATCGGCAATACCACAACTTTGTCTTTTTTTTAAGTAAACAGGATAGGACCTTCTATGGATGCCACTTTGGAGAACTTATCCGATCTGCCAAATTTCATAAGGATCGGTAGACTATATCCTATAGCAGTCATATAACTATTTGATCGGCAATGCCATAACTTTATTGTTTTTTAAGTTAACAGGATAGGACTTTCTATGAATGCCACTTTGGGCAAACTTATCCGATCTGCCAAATTTCATAAGGATCGGCAGACAACATCCTATAGCAGTCATATAACTGATTGATCGGCAATGCCATAATTTGGTTGTTTTTTAAGTTAACAGGATAGGACCTTCTATGGATGCCACTTTGGGCAAACTTAGCCGATCTGCCAAATTTCATAAGGATCGGCAGACTATATCCTATAGCAGTCATATAACTATTTGATCGGCAATGCCATAACTTTGATGTTTTTTTAAGTTAACAGGATAGGACTTTCTATGGATGCCTCTTTGGGCAAACTTATCCGATCTGCCAAATTTCTTAAGGATCGGCAGACTATATCCTATAGCAGTCATATAACTATTTGATCGGCAATGCCATAACTTTGTCTTTTTTTTAAGTAAACAGGATAGGACTTTCTATGGATGCCACTTTGGGCAAACTTATCCGATCTGCCAAATTTCATAAGGATCGGCAGACTATATCCTATAGCAGTCATATAACTGATTGATCGGCAATGCCATAATTTTGATGTTTTTTAAGTTAACAAGATAGGACCTTCTATGGATGCCACTTTGGGCAAACTTATTCGATCTGCCAAATTTCATTAGGATCGGCAGACTATATCCTATAGCAGTCATATAACTATTTGATCGGCAATGACACAACTTTTTTTTTTAAGTAATTAGGATAGGACTTTCTATGGATGCCACTTTGCGCAAACTTATCCGATCTGCCAAATTTCATAAGGATCGGAAGACTATATCCTCATAGCAGTCATATAACTATTTGATCGGCAATGCCATAACTTTGTCTTTTTTTTAATTAAACAGGATAGGACCTTCTATGGATGCCACTTTGGGCAAACTTAGCCTATCTGCCAAATTTCATAAGGACCGGCAGACTATATCCTATAGCAGTCATATAACTATTTGATCGGCAATGCCATAACTTTATTGTTTTTTAAGTAAACAGGATAGAACTTTCTTTGAAAACCACTTTGGAGAACTTATCCGATCTGCCAAATTTCATAAGGACCGGCAGACAATATCCTATAGCAGTCATATAACTATTTGATCGGCAATACCACTACTTTGTCTTTTTTTTAAGTAAACAGGATAGAACTTTCTTTGCATGCCACTTTGGGCGAACTTATCCGTTCTGCCAAATTTGATAAGGATCGGCAGACTATATCCTATAGCAGTCATATAACTATTTGATCGGCAATGCCATAACTTTGTCTTTTTTTTAAGTAAACAGGATAGGACCTTCTATGGATGCCACTTTGGAGAACTTATCCGATCTGCCAAATTTCATAAGGATCGGCAGACTATATCCTATAGCAGTCATATAACTATTTGATCGGCAATGCCATAACTTTATTGTTTTTTAAGTTAACATAATTGGACTTTCTATGGATGCCACTTTGGGCAAACTTATCCGATCTGCCAAATTTCATAAGGATCGGCAGACAACATCCTATAGCAGTCATATAACTGATTGATCGGCAATGCCATAATTTGGATGTTTTTTAAGTTAACAGGATAGGACCTTCTATGGATGCCACTTTGGGCAAACTTATCCGATATGCCAAATTTGATAAGGATGGGCAGACTATATCCTATAGCAGTCATATAACTATTTGATCGGCAATGCCATAACTTTGATGTTTTTTAAGTTAACAGGATAGGACTTTCTATGGATGCCACTTTAGGCAAACTTATCCGATCTGCCAAATTTCATAAGGATCGGAAGACTATATCCTATAGCAGTCATATAACTATTTGATCGGCAATGCCATAACTTTGTTTTTTTTTTAAGTAAACAGGATAGGACCTTCTATGGATTCCACTTTGGGCAAACTTAGCCGATCTGCCAAATTTGATAATGATCGGCAGACTATATCCTATAGCAGTCATATAACTATTTGATCGGCAATGCCATAACTTTGATGTTTTTTAAGTTTTCAGGATAGGACTTTCTATGGATGCCTCTTTGGGCAAACTTATCCGATCTGCCAAATTTCATAAGGACCGGTAGACTATATCCTATAGCAGTCATATAACTATTTGATCGGCAATTCCATAACTTTGATTTTTTTAAGTTAACAGGATAGGACTTTCTATGGATGTCACTTTGGACGAAATTATCCGATCTGCCAAATTTCATAAGTACCGGCAGACTATATCCTATAGCAGTCATATAACTATTTGATCGGCAATGCCATAACTTTATTTTTTTAATTAAACAGGATAGGACCTTCTATGGATGCCACTTTTGGGCAAACTTATCCGATCTGCCAAATTTCATAAGGATCGGCAGACTATATCCTATAGCAGTCATATAACTATTTGATCGGCAATGTCATAACTTTATTGTTTTTTAAGTAAACAGGATAGAACTTTCTTTGCATGCCACTTTGGGAGAACTTATCCGATCTGCCAAATTTCATAAGGACCGGCAGACTATATCCTATAGCAGTCATATAACTATTTGATCGGCAATGCCATAACTTTGTCTTTTTTTTAAGTAAACAGGATAGGACTTTCTATGGATGCCACTTTGGGCAAACTTATCCGATCTGCCAAATTTCATAATGATCGGCAGACTATATCCTATAGCAGTCATATAACTATTTGATCGGCAATGCCATAACTTTGTCTTTTTTTTAAGTAAACAGGATAGGACTTTCTATGGATGCCACTTTGGGCAAACTTATCCGATCTGCCAAATTTCATAATGATCGGCAGACTATATCCTATAGCAGTCATATAACTATTTGATCGGCAATGCCATAACTTTGATGTTTTTTAAGTTATCAGGATAGGACTTTCTATGGATGCCACTTTGGGCAAACTTATCCGATCTGCCAAATTTCATAAGGATCGGCAGACTATATCCTATAGCAGTCATATAACTATTTGATCGGCAATGCCATAACTTTATTGTTTTTTAAGTTATCAGGATAGAACTTTCTATGGATGTCACTTTGGGCGAAATTATCCGATCTGCCAAATTTCATAAGGATCGGTAGACTATATCCTATAGCAGTCATATAACTATTTGATCGGCAATGCCATAACTTTATTGTTTTTTAAGTTAACAGGATAGGACTTTCTATGGATGCCACTTTGGGCAAACTTATCCGATCTGCCAAATTTCATAAGGATCGGCAGACTATATCCTATAGCAGTCATATAACTGATTGATCGGCAATGCCATAACTTTGATGTTTTTTAAGTTAACAGGATAGGACTTTCTATGGATGCCACTTTGGGCAAACTTATCCGATCTGCCAAATTTCATAAGGATCGGCAGACTATATCCTATAGCAGTCATATAACTATTTGATCGGCAATGCCATAACTTTGATGTTTTTTAAGTTAACAGGATAGGACTTTCTATGGATGCCACTTTGGGCAAACTTATCCGATCTGCCAAATTTCATAAGGATCGGCAGACTATATCCTATAGCAGTCATATAACTATTTGATCGGCAATGCCATAACTTTGTCTTTTTTTTAAGTAAACAGGATAGGACCTTCTATGGATGCCACTTTGGGCAAACTTAGCCGATCTGCCAAATTTCATAATGATCGGCAGACTATATCCTATAGCAGTCATATAACTGATTGATCGGCAATGCCATAATTTGGATGTTTTTTAAGTTAACAGGATAGGACTTTCTATGGATGCCACTTTGGGCAAACTTATCCGATCTGCCAAATTTCATAAGGATCGGCAGACTATATCCTATAGCAGTCATATAACTATTTGATCGGCAATGCCATAACTTTGATGTTTTTTAAGTTAACAGGATAGGACTTTCTATGGATGCCACTTTGGGCAAACTTATCCGATCTGCCAAATTTCATAAGGATCGGCAGACTATATCCTATAGCAGTCATATAACTATTTGATCGGCAATGCCATAACTTTGTCTTTTTTTTAAGTAAACAGGATAGGACTTTCTATGGATGCCACTTTGGGCAAACTTATCCGATCTGCCAAATTTCATAAGGACCGGCAGACTATATCCTATAGCAGTCATATAACTATTTGATCGGCAATGCCATAACTTTATTGTTTTTTAAGTAAACAGGATAGATCTTTCTATGGATGCCACTTTGGAGAACTTATCCGATCTGCCAAATTTCATAAGGACCGGCAGACTATATCCTATAGCAGTCATATAACTATTTGATCGGCAATGCCATAACTTTGTCTTTTTTTTAAGTAAACAGGATAGGACCTTCTATGGATGCCACTTTGGGCAAACTTATCCGATCTGCCAAATTTCATAATGATCGGCAGACTATATCCAATAGCAGCCATATAACTATTTGATCGGCAATGCCATAACTTTATTGTTTTTGAAGTAAACAGGATAGGACTTTCTATGGATGCCACTTTGGGAGAACTTATCCGATCTGCCAAATTTCATAAGGATCGGCAGACTATATCCTATAGCAGTCATATAACTATTTGATCGGCAATGCCATAACTTTATTGTTTTTTAAGTTAACAGGATAGGACTTTCTATGGATGCCACTTTGGGCAAACTTATCCGATCTGCCAAATTTCATAAGGATCGGCAGACAATATCCTATAGCAGTCATATAACTGATTGATCGGCAATGCCATAATTTTGATGTTTTTTAAGTTAACAGGATAGGACTTTCTATGGATGCCACTTTGGGCAAACTTATCCGATCTGCCAAATTTCATAAGGATCGGCAGACTATATCCTATAGCAGTCATATAACTATTTGATCGGCAATGCCATAACTTTGATGTTTTTTAAGTTAACAGGATATGACCTTCAATGGATGCCACTTTGGGCAAACTTATCCGATCTGCCAAATTTCATAAGGATCGGTAGACTATATCCTATAGCAGTCATATAACTATTTGATCGGCAATGCCACAACTTTGTCTTTTTTTTAAGTAAACAGGATAGGACCTTCAATGGATGCCACTTTGGGCAAACTTATCCGATCTGCCAAATTTCATAAGGATCGGCAGACTATATCCTATAGCAGTCATATAACTATTTGATCGGCAATGCCATAACTTTGATGTTTTTTAAGTTATCAGGATAGGACTTTCTATGGATGCCACTTTGGGCAAACTTATCCGATCTGCCAAATTTCATAAGGATCGGCAGACTATATCCTATAGCAGTCATATAACTATTTTATCGGCAATGCCATAACTTTGATTTTTTTTAAGTTAACAGGATAGGACTTTCTATGGATGTCAATTTGGGCGAAATTATCCTATCTGCCAAATTTCATAAGTACCGGCAGACTATATCCTATAGCAGTCATATAACTATTTGATCGGCAATGCCATAACTTTATTTTTTTAATAATTCAGGATAGGACTTTCTATGGATGCCACTTTTGGCAAACTTATCCGATCTGCCAAATTTCATAAGGACCGGCAGACTATATCCTATAGCAGTCATATAACTATTTGATCGGCAATGCCATAACTTTATTGTTTTTTAAGTAAACAGGATAGAACTTTCTATGGATGCCACTTTGGAGAACTTATCCGATCTGCCAAATTTCATAAGGATCGGCAGACTATATCCTATAGCAGTCATATAACTATTTGATCGGCAATGCCATAACTTTGTCTTTTTTTTAAGTAAACAGGATAGGACCTTCAATGGATGCCACTTTGGGCAAACTTAGCCGATCTGCCAAATTTCATAATGATCGGCAGACTATATCCTATAGCAGTCATATAACTATTTGATCGGCAATGCCATAACTTTGTCTTTTTTTTAAGTAAACAGGATAGGACTTTCTATGGATGCCACTTTGGGCAAACTTATCCGATCTGCCAAATTTCATAAGGATCGGCAGACTATATCCTATAGCAGTCATATAACTATTTGATCGGCAATGCCATAACTTTGATGTTTTTTAAGTTATCAGGATAGGACTTTCTATGGATGCCACTTTGGGCAAATTTATCCGATCTGCCAAATTTCATTAGGATCGGCAGACTATATCCTATAGCAGTCATATAACTATTTGATCGGCAATGCCATAACTTTATTGTTTTTTAAGTTAACAGGATAGAACTTTCTATGGATGCCACTTTGGGCGAACTTATCCGATCTGCCAAATTTCATAAGGATCGGCAGACTATATCCTATAGCAGTCATATAACTATTTGATCGGCAATGCCATAACTTTATTGTTTTTTAAGTAAACAGGATAGGACTTTCTATGGATGCCACTTTGGGCAAACTTATCCGATCTGCCAAATTTCATAAGGATCGGCAGACTATATCCTATAGCAGTCATATAACTGATTGATCGGCAATGCCATAACTTTGTTGTTTTTTAAGTTAACAGGATAGGACTTTCTATGGATGCCACTTTGGGCAAACTTATCCGATCTGCCAAATTTCATAAGGATCGGCAGACTATATCCTATAGCAGTCATATAACTATTTGATCGGCAATGCCATAACTTTGATGTTTTTTAAGTTAACAGGATAGGACTTTCTATGGATGCCACTTTGGGCAAACTTATCCGATCTGCCAAATTTCATAAGGATCGGAAGACTATATCCTATAGCAGTCATATAACTATTTGATCGGCAATGCCATAACTTTGTCTTTTTTTTAAGTAAACAGGATAGGACCTTCTATGGATGCCACTTTGGGCAAACTTATCCGATCTGCCAAATTTCATAATGATCGGCAGACTATATCCTATAGCAGTCATATAACTATTTGATCGGCAATGCCATAACTTTGATGTTTTTTAAGTTATCAGGATAGGACTTTCTATGGATGCCACTTTGGGCAAACTTATCCGATCTGCCAAATTTCATAAGGACCGGCAGACTATATCCTATAGCAGTCATATAACTATTTGATCGGCAATGCCATAACTTTGATGTTTTTTAAGTTAACAGGATAGGACTTTCTATGGATGCCACTTTGGGCGAAACTTATCCGATCTGCCAAATTTCATAAGTACCGGCAGACTATATCCTATAGCAGTCATATAACTATTTGATCGGCAATGCCATAACTTTTTTTTTTTTTTAAGTAAACAGGATAGGACCTTTTATGGATGCCACTTTTGAGCAAACTTTTCCGATCTGCCAAATTTCATAAGGACCGGCAGACTATATCCTATAGCAGTCATATAACTGATTGATCGGCAATGCCATAACTTTATTGTTTTTTAAGTAAACAGGATAGAACTTTCTATGGATGCCACTTTGGCGAACTTATCCGATCTGCCAAATTTCATAAGGACCGGCAGACTATATCCTATAGCAGTCATATAACTATTTGATCGGCAATGCCATAACTTTGTCTTTTTTTTAAGTAAACAGGATAGGACCTTCTATGGATGCCACTTTGGGCAAACTTATCCGATCTGCCAAATTTCATAATGATCGGCAGACTATATCCTATAGCAGTCATATAACTATTTGATTGGCAATGCCACAACTTTGTCTTTTTTTTAAGTAAACAGGATAGGACTTTCTATGAATGCCACTTTGGGCAAACTTATCCGATCTGCCAAATTTCATAAGGATCGGCAGACTATATCCTATAGCAGTCATATTACTATTTGATCGGCAATGCCATAACTTTGATGTTTTTTAAGTTTTCAGGATAGGACTTTCTATGGATGCTTTTTTGGGCAAATTTATCCGATCTGCCAAATTTCATAAGGATCGGCAGACTATATCCTATAGCAGTCATATAACTATTTGATCGGCAATGCCATAACTTTATTGTTTTTTAAGTTAACAGGATAGGACTTTCTATGGATGCCACTTTGGGCAAACTTATCCGATCTGCCAAATTTCATAAGGATCGGCAGACTATATCCTATAGCAGTCATATAACTGATTGAACGGCAATGCCATAACTTTGATGTTTTTTAAGTTAACAGGATAGGACTTTCTATGGATGCCACTTTGGGCAAACTTATCCGATCTGCCAAATTTCATAAGGATCGGCAGACTATATCCTATAGCAGTCATATAACTATTTGATCGGCAATGCCATAACTTTTATTTTTTTTTAAGTAAACAGGATAGGACCTTCTATGGATGCCACTTTGGGCAAACTTAGCCGATCTGCCAAATTTGATAATGATCGGAAGACTATATCCTATAGCAGTCATATAACTATTTGATCGGCAATGCCATAACTTTGATGTTTTTTAAGTTAACAGGATAGGACTTTCTATGGATGCCACTTTGGGCAAACTTATCCGATCTGCCAAATTTCATAAGGACCGGCAGACTATATCCTATAGCAGTCATATAACTATTTGATCGGCAATGCCATAACTTTGATGTTTTTTAAGTTAACAGGATAGGACTTTCTATGGATGCCACTTTGGGCGAAACTATCCGATCTGCCAAATTTCATAAGTACCGGCAGACTATATCCTATAGCAGTCATATAACTATTTGATCGGCAATGCCATAACTTTTTGTTTTTTTAAGTAATCAGGATAGGACTTTCTATGGATGCCACTTTTGGGCAAACTTATCCGATCTGCCAAATTTCATAAGGACCGGCAGACTATATCCTAGAGCAGTCATATAAATGATTGATCGGCAATGCCATACCTTTATTGTTTTTTAAGTAAACAGGATAGAACTTTCTTTGGATGCCACTTTGGGCGAATTTGTTCGATCTGCCAAATTTCATAAGGACCGGCAGACTATATCCTATAGCAGTCATATAACTATTTGATCGGCAATGCCACAACTTTGTCTTTTTTTTAAGTAAACAGGATAGGACCTTCTATGGATGCCACTTTGGGCAAACTTAGCCGATCTGCCAAATTTCATAATGATCGGCAGACTATATCCTATAGCAGTCATATAACTATTTGATCGGCAATGCCATAACTTTGTCTTTTTTTTAAGTAAACAGGATAGGACCTTCTATGGATGCCACTTTGGGCAAACTTAGCCGATCTGCCAAATTTCATAATGATCGGCAGACTATATCCTATAGCAGTCATATAACTGTTTGATCGGCAATGCCATAACTTTGATGTTTTTTAAGTTATCAGGATAGGACTTTCTATGGATGCCACTTTGGGCAAATTTATCCGATCTGCCAAATTTCATAAGGATCGGCAGACTATATCCTATAGCAGCCATATAACTATTTGATCGGCAATGCCATAACTTTATTGTTTTTTAAGTAAACAGGATAGGACTTTCTATGGATGCCACTTTGGGCAAACTTATCCGATCTGCCCAATTTCATAAGGATCGGCAGACTATATCCTATAGCAGTCATATAACTATTTGTTCGGCAATGCCATAACTTTTTTATTGTTTTTAAGTAATTAGGATAGGACTTTTTTTGGATGCCACTTTTGGGCAAACTTATCCGATCTGCCAAATTTCATAAGGACCGGCAGACTATATCCTATAGCAGTCATATAACTGATTGATCGGCAATGCCATAACTTTATTGTTTTTTAAGTAAACAGGATAGGACTTTCTATGGATGCCACTTTGGTGAACTTATCCGATCTGCCAAATTTCATAAGGACCGGCAGACTATATCCTATAGCAGTCATATAACTATTTGATCGGCAATGCCATAACTTTGTCTTTTTTTTAAGTAAACAGGATAGGACCTTCTATGGATGCCACTTTGGGCAAACTTATCCGATCTGCCAAATTTCATAATGATCGGCAGACTATATCCTATAGCAGTCATATAACTATTTGATCGGCAATGCCATAACTTTGTTGTTTTTTAAGTTAACAGGATAGGACTTTCTATGGATGCCACTTTGGGCAAACTTATCCGATCTGCCAAATTTCATAAGGACCGGCAGACTATATCCTATAGCAGTCATATAACTGATTGATCGGCAATGCCATAACTTTGATGTTTTTTAAGTAAACAGGATAGGACTTTCTATGGATGCCACTTTGGGCAAACTTATCCGATCTGCCAAATTTCATAAGGATCGGCAGACTATATCCTATAGCAGTCATATAACTGATTGACCGGCAATCCCATAACTTTGATGTTTTTTAAGTTAACAGGATAGGACTTTCTATGGATGCCACTTTGGGCAAACTTATCCGATCTGCCAAATTTCATAAGGATCGGCAGACTATATCCTATAGCAGTCATATAACTGATTGATCGGCAATGCCATAATTTTGATGTTTTTAAGTTAACAGGATAGGACTTTCTATGGATGCCACTTTGGGCAAACTTATCCGATCTGCCAAATTTCATAAGGATCGGCAGACTATATCCTATAGCAGTCATATAACTATTTGATCGGCAATGCCATAACTTTATTGTTTTTTAAGTAATCAGGATAGAACTTTCTATGGATGTCAATTTGGGCGAAATTATCCGATCTGCCAAATTTCATAAGAACCGGCAGACTATATCCTATAGCAGTCATATAACTATTTGATCGGCAATGCCATAACTTTATTGTTTTTTAAGTTAACAGGATAGGACTTTCTATGAATGCCACTTTGGGCGAAACTATCCGTTCTGCCAAAATTCATAAGTACCTGCAGACTATATCCTATAGCAGTCATATAACTATTTGATCGGCAATGCCACAACTTTATTGTTTTTTAAGTAATCAGGATAGGACTTTCTATGGATGCCACTTTGGGCAAACTTATCCGATCTGCCAAATTTCATAAGGATCGGCAGACTATATCCTATAGCAGTCATATAACTATTTGATCGGCAATGCCATAACTTTGTTGTTTTTTAAGTTAACAGGATAGGACTTTCTATGGATGCCACTTTGGGCAAACTTATCCGATCTGCCAAATTTCATAAGGACCGGCAGACTATATCCTATAGCAGTCATATAACTATTTGATCGGCAATGCCATAACTTTGATGTTTTTTAAGTTAACAGGATAGGACTTTCTATGGATGCCACTTTGGGCAAACTTATCCGATCTGCCAAATTTCATAAGGATCGGCAGACTATATCCTATAGCAGTCATATAACTGATTGATCGGCAATGCCATAACTTTGTTGTTTTTTAAGTTAACAGGATAGGACTTTCTATGGATGCCACTTTGGGCAAACTTATCCGATCTGCCAAATTTCATAAGGATCGGCAGACTATATCCTATAGCAGTTATATAACTGATTGATCGGCAATGCCATAATTTTGATGTTTTTTAAGTGAACAGGATTGGACTTTCTATGGATGCCACTTTGGGCAAACTTAGCCGATCTGCCAAATTTCATAAGGATCGGCAGACTATATCATATAGCAGTCATATAACTATTTGATCGGCAATGCCATAACTTTATTGTTTTTTAAGTAAACAGGATAGGACTTTCTATGGATGCCACTTTGGGCAAAATTATCCGATCTGCCAAATTTCATAAGGATCGGCAGACTATATCCTATAGCAGTCATATAACAATTTGATCGGCAATGCCATAACTTTATTGTTTTTTAAGTTAACAGGATAGGACTTTCTATGAATGCTACTTTGGGCGAAACTATCCGTTCTGCCAAAATTCATAAGTACCTGCAGACTATATCCTATAGCAGTCATATAACTATTTGATCGGCAATGCCATAACTTTATTGTTTTTTAAGTTATCAGGATAGGACTTTCTATGGATGCCACTTTGGGCGAAATTATCCGATCTGCCAAATTCCATAAGTATCGGTAGACTATATCCTATAGCAGTCATATAACTATTTGATCGGCAATGCCATAACTTTATTCTTTTTTAAGTAAACAGGATAGGACTTTCTTTGCAAACAACTTTGGAGAACTTATCCGATCTGCCAAATTTCATAAGGACCGGCAGACTATATCCTATAGCAGTCATATAACTGTTTGATCGGCATAGCCAAAACTTTGATGTTTTTTAAGTTAACAGGATAGGACTTTCTATGGATGCCACTTTGGGCAAACTTATCCGATCTGCCAAATTTCATAAGGATCGGCAGACTATATCCTATAGCAGTCATATAACTGATTGATCGGCAATACCATAACTTTGATGTTTTTTAAGTTAACAGGATAGGACTTTCTATGGATGCCACTTTGGGCAAACTTATCCGATCTGCCAAATTTCATAAGGATCGGCAGACTATATCCTATAGCAGTCATATAACTATTTGATCGGCAATGCCATAACTTTATTGTTTTTTAAGTTATCAGGATAGGACTTTCTATGGATGTCACTTTGGGCGAAATTATCCGATCTGCCAAATTTCATAAGGATCGGCAGACTATATCCTATAGCAGTCATATAACTATTTGATCGGCAATGCCATGACTTTATTGTTTTTTAAGTTATCAGGATAGGACTTTCTATGGATGCCTCTTTGGGCCAACTTATCCGATCTGCCAAATTTCATAAGGACCGGCAGACTATATCCTATAGCAGTCATATAACTATTTGATCGGCAATGCCATAACTTTGATGTTTTTTAAGTAAACAGGATAGGACTTTCTATGGATGCCTCTTTGGGCAAACTTATCCGATCTGCCAAATTTCATAAGGACCGGCAGACTATATCCTATAGCAGCCATATAACTATTTGATCGGCAATGCCATAACTTTGATGTTTTTTAAGTAAACAGGATAGGACTTTCTATGGATGCTACTTTGGGCAAACTTATCCGATCTGCCAAATTTCATAAGGATCGGCAGACTATATCCTATAGCAGTCATATAACTGATTGATCGGCAATGCCATAACTTTGATGTTTTTTAAGTAAACAGGATAGAACTTTCTATGGATGCCACTTTGGGCAAACTTATCCGATCTGCCAAATTTCATAAGGATCGGCAGACTATATCCTATAGCAGTCATATAACTATTTGATCGGCAATGCCATAACTTTATTGTTTTTTAAGTTATCAGGATAGAACTTTCTATGGATGTCACTTTGGGCGAAATTATCCGATCTGCCAAATTTCATAAGGATCGGCAGACTATATCCTATAGCAGTCATATAACTATTTGATCGGCAATGCCATAACTTTAATGTTTTTGAAGTAAACAGGATAGGACTTTCTATGGATGCCACTTTGGGCAAACTTATCCGATCTGCCAAATTTCATAAGGACCGGCAGACTATATCCTATAGCAGTCATATAACTATTTGATCGGCAATGCCATAACTTTGATGTTTTTTAAGTAAACAGGATAGGACTTTCTATGGATGCGGCAAACTTATCCGATCTGCCAAATTTCATAAGGACCGGCAGACTATATCCTATAGCAGTCATATAACTATTTGATCGGCAATGCCATAACTTTGTTGTTTTTTAAGTTAACAGGATAGGACTTTCTATGGATGCCACTTTGGGCAAACTTATCCGATCTGCCAAATTTAATAAGGATCGGCAGACTATATCCTATAGCAGTCATATAACTGATTGATCGGCAATGCCATAACTTTGATGTTTTTTAAGTTAACAGGATAGGACTTTCTATGGATGCCACTTTGGGCAAACTTATCCGATCTGCCAAATTTCATAAGGATCGGCAGACTATATCCTATAGCAGTCATATAACTATTTGATCGGCAATGCCATAACTTTATTGTTTTTTAAGTTAACAGGATAGGACTTTCTATGGATGCCACTTTGGGCGAAACTTATCCGATCTGCCAAATTTCATAAGTACCGGCAGACTATATCCTATAGCAGTCATATAACTATTTGATCGGCAATGCCATAACTTTAATGTTTTTTAAGTAAACAGGATAGGACTTTCTATGGATGTCACTTTGGGCAAACTTATCCGATCTGCCAAATTTCATAAGGATCGGCAGACTATATCCTATAGCAGTCATATAACTATTTGATCGGCAATGCCATAACTTTATTGTTTTTTAAGTAAACAGGATAGAACTTTCTTTGCAAACCACTTTGGAGAACTTATCCGATGTGTCAAATTTCATAAAGACCGGCAGACTATATCCAATAGCAGTCATATAACTGATTGATCGGCAATGCCACAACTTTGTTGTTTTTTAAGTAAACAGGATAGGACTTTCTATGGATGCCACTTTGGGCAAACTTATCCGATCTGCCAAATTTCATAAGGATCGGCAGACTATATCCTATAGCAGTCATATAACTGATTGATCGGCAATGCCATAACTTTGATGTTTTTTAAGTTAACAGGATAGGACTTTCTATGGATGCCACTTTGGGCAAACTTATCCGATCTGCCAAATTTCATAAGGATCGGCAGACTATATCCTATAGCAGTCATATAACTATTTGATCGGCAATGCCATAACTTTATTAATTTTTAAGTAAACAGGATAGAACTTTCTATGGATGCCACTTTGGGCAAAATTATCCGATCTGCCAAATTTCATAAGGATCGGCAGACTATATCCTATAGCAGTCATATAACTATTTGATCGGCAATGCCATAACTTTATTGTTTTTTAAGTAAACAGGATAGGACTTTCTATGGATGCCACTTTGGGCAAACTTATCCGATCTGCCAAATTTCATAAGGATCGGCAGACTATATCCTATAGCAGTCATATAACTGATTGATCGGCAATGCCATAACTTTGATGATTTTGAAGTAAACAGGATAGGACTTTCTATGGATGCCACTTTGGGCAAACTTATCCGATCTGCCAAATTTCATAAGGATCGGCAGACTATATCCTAAGCAGTCATATAACTATTTGATCGGCAATGCCATAACTTTGATGTTTTTTAAGTTAACAGGATAGGACTTTCTATGGATGCCACTTTGGGCGAAACTATCCGATCTGCCAAGTTTCATAAGTTCCGGCAGACTATATCCTATAGCAGTCATATAACTATTTGATCGGCAATGCCATAACTTTGATTTTTTTAAGTAATCAGGATAGGACTTTCTATGGATGCCACTTTTGGGCAAACTTATCCGATCTGCCAAATTTCATAAGGACCGGCAGACTATATCCTATAGCAGTCATATAACTATTTGATCGGCAATGCCACAACTTTGTTTTTTTTTTAAGTAAACAGGATAGGACTTTCTATGGATGCCTCTTCAGGCAAATTTATACGATCTGCCAAATTTCATAAGGATCGGCAGACTATATCCTATAGCAGTCATATAACTATTTGATCGGCAATGCCATAACTTTGATGTTTTTTAAGTTAACAGGATAGGACTTTCTATGGATGCCACTTTGGGCAAACTTATCCGATCTGCCAAATTTCATAAGGATCGGCAGACTATATCTTATAGCAGTCATATAACTATTTGATCGGCAATGCCATAACTTTATTGTTTTTTAAGTAAACAGGATAGGACTTTCTATGAATGCCACTTTGGGCAAACTTATCCGATCTGCCAAATTTCATAAGGATCGGCAGACTATATCCTATAGCAGTCATATAACTGATTGATCGGCAATGCCATAACTTTTTTTTTTTTTAAGTAAATAGGATAGGACCTTCTATGGATGCCACTTTTGGGCAAACTTATCCGATCTGCCAAATTTCATAATGATCGGCAGACTATATCCTATAGCAGCCATATAACTATTTGATCGGCAATGCCATAACTTTGATGTTTTTTAAGTAAACAGGATAGGACTTTCTATGGATGCCACTTTGGGCAAACTTATCCGATCTGCCAAATTTCATAAGGATCGGCAGACTATATCCTATAGCAGTCATATAACTATTTGATCGGCAATGCCATAACTTTGATGTTTTTTAAGTTAACAGGATAGGACTTTCTATGGATGCCACTTTGGGCGAAACTATCCGATCTGCCAAATTTCATAAGTACCGGCAGACTATATCCTATAGCAGTCATATAACTATTTGATCAGCAATGCCACAACATTTTTTTTTTTAAGTAAACAGGATAGGACCTTCTATGGATGCCACTTTTGGGCAAACTTATCCGATCTGCCAAATTTCATAAGGACCGGCAGACTATATCCTATAGCAGTCATATAACTATTTGATCGGCAATGCCATAACTTTGTATTATTTTTAAGTAAACAGGATAGGACCTTCTATGGATGCCACTTTGGGCAAACTTATCCGATCTGCCAAATTTCATAAGGATCGGCAGACTATATCCTATAGCAGTCATATAACTATTTGATCGGCAATGCCATAACTTTGATGTTTTTTAAGTTAACAGGATAGGACTTTCTATGGATGCCACTTTGGGCAAACTTATCCGATCTGCCAAATTTCATAAGGATCGGAAGACTATATCCTATAGCAGTCATATAACTATTTGATCGGCAATGCCATAACTTTGTTTTGTTTTAAGTAAACAAAATAGGACCTTCTATGGATTCCACTTTGGGCAAACTTAGGCGAACCTATCCGATCTGCCAAATTTCATAAGGATCGGCAGACTATATCCTATAGCAGTCATATAACTATTTGATCGGCAATGCCATAACTTTGATGTTTTTTAAGTTATCAGGATAGGACTTTCTATGGATGCCACTTTGGGCAAACTTATCCGATCTGCCAAATTTCATAAGGACCGGCAGACTATATCCTATAGCAGTCATATAACTATTTGATCGGCAATGCCATAACTTTGATGTTTTTTAAGTTAACAGGATAGGACTTTCTATGAATGCCACTTTGGGCAAACTTATCCGATCTGCCAAATTTCATAAGGATCGGCAGACTATATCCTATAGCATTCATATAACTATTTGATCGGCAATGCCATAACTTTGTTTAGTGGATGCCACTTTGGGCAAACTTATCCGATATGCCAAATTTGATAAGGATGGGCAGACTATATCCTATAGCAGTCATATAACTATTTGATCGGCAATGCCATAACTTTGATGTTTTTTAAGTTAACAGGATAGGACTTTCTATGGATGCCACTTTGGGCAAACTTATCCGATCTGCCAAATTTCATAAGGATCGGAAGACTATATCCTATAGCAGTCATATAACTATTTGATCGGCAATGCCATAACTTTGTCTTTTTTTTAAGTAAACAGGATAGGACCTTCTATGGATGCCACTTTGGGCAAACTTATCCGATCTGCCAAATTTCATAATGATCGGCAGACTATATCCTATAGCAGTCATATAACTATTTGATCGGCAATGCCATAACTTTGATGTTTTTTAAGTTAACAGGATAGGACTTTCTATGGATGCCACTTTGGGCAAACTTATCCGATCTGCCAAATTTCATAAGGACCGGCAGACTATATCCTATAGCAGTCATATAACTATTTGATCGGCAATGCCATAACTTTGATGTTTTTTAAGTTAACAGGATAGGACTTTCTATGGATGCCACTTTGGGCGAAACTTATCCGATCTGCCAAATTTCATAAGTACCGGCAGACTATATCCTATAGCAGTCATATAACTATTTGATCGGCAATGCCATAACTTTTATTTTTTAAGTAAACAGGATAGGACCTTCTATGGATGCCACTTTTGGGCAAACTTATCCGATCTGCCAAATTTCATAAGGACCGGCAGACTATATCCTATAGCAGTCATATAACTATTTGATCGGCAATGCCATAACTTTGTCTTATTTTTAAGTAAACAGGATAGGACCTTCTATGGATGCCACTTTGGGCAAACTTAGCCGATCTGCCAAATTTCATAAGGATCGGTAGACTATATCCTATAGCAGTCATATAACTATTTAATCGGCAATGCCATAACTTTATTGTTTTTTAAGTTATCAGGATAGAACTTTCTATGGATGTCACTTTGGGCGAAATTATCCGATCTGCCAAATTTCATAAGGATCGGTAGACTATATCCTATAGCAGTCATATAACTATTTGATCGGCAATGCCATAACTTTATTGTTTTTTAAGTTAACAGGATAGGACTTTCTATGGATGCCACTTTGGGCAAACTTATCCGATCTGCCAAATTTCATAAGGATCGGCAGACTATATCCTATAGCAGTCATATAACTGTTTGATCGGCAATGCCATAACTTTGTTGTTTTTTAAGTTAACAGGATAGGACTTTCTATGGATGCCACTTTGGGCAAACTTATCCGATCTGCCAAATTTGATAAGGATCGGCAGACTATATCCTATAGCAGTCATATAACTATTTGATCGGCAATGCCATAACTTTGATGTTTTTTAAGTTAACAGGATAGGACTTTCTATGGATGCCACTTTGGGCAAACTTATCCGATCTGCCAAATTTCATAAGGATCGGCAGACTATATCCTATAGCAGTCATATAACTATTTGATCGGCAATGCCACAACTTTGTTTTTTTTTAAGTAAACAGGATAGGACCTTCTATGGATGCCACTTTGGGCAAACTTAGCCGATCTGCCAAATTTGATAAGGATCGGCAGACTATATCCTATAGCAGTCATATAACTATTTGATCGGCAATGCCATAACTTTGATGTTTTTTAAGTTTTCAGGATAGGACTTTCTATGGATGCCTCTTTGGGCAAACTTATCCGATCTGCCAAATTTCATAAGGACCGGCAGACTATATCCTATAGCAGTCATATAACTATTTGATCGGCAATGCCATAACTTTGATGTTTTTTAAGTTAACAGGATAGGACTTTCTATGGATGCCACTTTGGGCGAAACTATCCGATCTGCCAAATTTCATAAGTATCTGCAGACTATATCCTATAGCAGTCATATAACTATTTGTTCGGCAATGCCACAACTTTTTTTTTTTAAAGTAATTTCTCTTTATCTTAAACGAATCTTTCTCTTTATCTTAAAGCGAACGGACGTGTTTTTTTGTGCGCACTGCGTTTTTATTTAATTATTTGATTTCAATACTTAAAACTCCGGAGTTTATCTATATTTATTAATATTTATAACAATACAATCCGTTGTTTTACAAGTATCCGTATCGCTTCGTGTGTGCAGTGGTATATTTGGAGGTAAATAATAACTTTATTAATTTTAATCCAAACATAGCTCTGCTCTGCTCTGCTTCTTCATCTTTTACGGTGTTGCTTCTATCATCGCTCAATAGAGATTCTTATCTCTATTCTTACTCTTTATTAACCCGCACTAATCGCTCTCTTCAATCCCCCTTTTTCGTTTCCCTGGCACAGTGGTTCAAGGTACGTTAATAATATAATAAAAAATATTAATATATTAAATTATCAAAACCATGGAATTTAAACTTGTCTGTGCGTTGAAGTCTTGTAATAAGACAATCTCCTCGTCCCAGCCTACCATCCACTGCTGGCTTTGTGAAAACGTTTTACACGCAAAGTGTGCCGGGTTCACGGCCTCAGTTTCGGATGCCATTTCACGTAGGTCTGGGCTCCACTTTTGCTGTGACGGTTGTCGTGTTGTTCAGGGCGAAATGAGATCGTTCATGAGACAGACTAAAAGTGGATTTAACGAATTGGTTAGTGGTTTTCGTAAAATCAATGACCAACTCTGTGCGCTCGATACACAGTTTAGTAGTCTACAACTATTAAATGAGTCTCCAAAGCGTAAGAAATCCGCTTTTAGTGATGTGCTTGTGGCGAATAATCATCAGCCCTCTCAGCCGACAATCATGCAGCCGCTTATATCGCTGGCCACTCCAAGGGCCGGACCTGGGAAAAATTCGGCTTCCGAATATCTCGGGGTAAATGAGCAATTGTCCGATATGTCCTCTGTGGCATCGCTTCAAGTGATACCACCAGACCCAATAATACAAACCCCCTTAAGAGTCACCGAACAGGGCAATCAAGCGTCCGGACCACCGGTACGCACTGATGCTGCCGTATTAGTTACGGCGGCACCAAAACCCTTACAGGTGATCCCGCCTTCGAAACATATATTTGTTTCACGGCTTGCCCCTGATACTTCAGAGATTGATATCTCGGCTTACATCAAAGCCAAAACAAAAGCCGACATAAAGGTGGTAGATATTAAAAAATTCAAATACACCTACACCAGGCACACGTCATCTTTCAAAATACGTGTGCCTGTGCAGATGTTCAAGACGATTTGTTCCGCCAGCTTTTGGCCAGAGAACATTTTCGTCCAGGAACATCAGCCAAGTACGGTGAAGAAAAAAATTACCAAGCCTGTGGGAGTTAAACTACCACAGGTTAGAGCCACTGACCAACCTTCCACCTCATCTTCAAAAAACTAATTTCTACACTAACACTTACCTATCAGAATACTAGAGGGTTACGTAGTAAACTACCCAAACTGTATTCTGATAGTTCTTCCTTTGCATCTCACATTATAGTCTTTACAGAAACTTGGTTAAAGCCGGAGATCTTAAGCTCCGAAGTTTTTCCAAGTAAGTACACCACTTTTAGACGTGATAGAACACTGCGAAGGGGAGGAGGAGTCTTAATTTCTGTAGACTCCAATTTCGCTTCTGAAGAGGTACAATCACAAGAGTTTGGTGACATAGAATTTCTTTGCATTAAAATCATTTTGTCCGGTCATTCTTTATACGTTACCTGTTCTTACATACCACCTTCGTCGGAACCGCCTACATACTGGCAACATTTGTCCGCTATTCGTCTTATTTCGGACCGTCTGTCCGACAACGACCAACTGGTAGCTCTAGGGGATTTCAATATACCAGAACTCATGTGGTCTAATGTTGAGAATTCTCCGTCCTTACTGCTTAACTCGCACCACGACTTCCCTGCGGGTATGTTCGACATGTCACTCGGGCAAATTAACCATGTTAGAAATTCTTTAGGTCGGCTGTTGGACTTGTGTTTCGTTTCTGATCCTGATGGAATTACTCTTTCCAGAACTTTGCCCCTTTCTAACCCTGAGGATCCATATCATCCCACTCTTGAGGTTTCAATCGAAACCAATACCTTAATTGACCTTAAGTCTACACGTAAATGTAATAAAATTCGTTCCTTCCGTAAGGCTGACTTTATAAAACTAAATAAATTACTTTTGGAATTTGATTGGTCTGATCTACTGGCATGCGATGACATAAACATTGCCTTAGAGGGATTTTATAATACCCTTAATATATTCTTCGACGCTTGCGTGCCGTGGAAATATCCGTCCGTTTCAACTAATCCGCCTTGGTATACAAAGCACCTATTAAACTTAAAGAACGTAATGAATAGACTTTTAAATAAACATAGATTATCTGGCTGTACAGTTAGTTATTCAAGATACTTAGTGGCTCGGTCCAATTTCACCGTGCATAACGCCGAATGTTATAGGAGTTATATTCACCGCTGCCGGATTCAGTTTACTCAGGACCCGAAGCAGTTTTATAACTTCGTAAACACTAAGCGCAAACATGTATCTTTTCCTCCTCTGCTTACGTTTGAGAACTCATATGCGAACACTGATCTGGCAATGGCCGATCTCTTCGCAAAGTTTTTTCAAACAACTTATTCATGTAGCACCATGCCAACTCAGCCTTACACTTATAAGATTCAATCAGCCAACCAGATATTTTGCCCATCTTTTGATCAAAGTGGTGTGTTATCGGATCTTCTTAAGGTCAAGCCCGTGTATTCGCCAGGCCCGGATGGAGTACCAGGTTGCGTTCTGAAGAACTGCGCCGAGGCACTGTGCAAACCGCTCCTTAGACTCTTTAATCTATCGCTGGAGACTTCGGTTTTTCCCCTTATGTGGAAGGAATCCTACATTATTCCTCTTCATAAAAAAGGGAAAAATCCGATGCTGCCAATTATAGAGGCATTTCTAAATTGTCAGCCATTCCAAAGCTTTTCGAAAAACTTATCACTCCACATTTGCAACACCTATGCAGTTCCATAATATCCCCGTGCCAACATGGCTTTATGAAGCGCCGCTCCACCACCACCAACTTGTTGGAGCTAACATCTTTTGTCATGGATGGGTTCCGGAATGGCTTACAAACAGACGTCATTTACACTGATTTCAGTAAAGCATTTGACTCTGTTAACCATTCGCTTCTCATAAGTAAACTCAGTCTTTTGGGATTCCCAACTGATCTCCTAATTTGGATTTCGAGTTACTTATCTGAAAGAACCCAACGTGTTTTCTTTAAAGATGTTACCTCGCGGTTAGTCCGCGTCACATCTGGGGTGCCCCAAGGAAGCCATCTTGGACCATTACTCTTTACATTATTTATTAACGACTTGCCCCTTGCCTTAACTGACTCACTTGTACTTATGTACGCTGATGACGTTAAGCTTTGTCTTCAGTATAGATTCACTAGCGCCCAATCTAGACTTCAATCCGATTTGGATAAATTTCAAAATTGGTGTTTAGCAAATAACCTAAAGCTTAATGGATCGAAATGTAAACTCATGTCATTTTATCGATCTAGTCCTCACCAGGCTACGTACTTTCTCTATGGGAATGCCTTAGAACGATTAACTCAGGTTAACGATCTGGGTGTCCTATTAGATTTGAAACTTAAATTTACCGACCATATATCCACCATGGTTAATAAAGCTATGGGTGTGCTTGGTTTTATTAAAAGATGGTCAAAAGAATTCAATGACCCGTACTTAACAAAAACTTTATATACTTCACTAGTCCGTCCGATTCTTGAGTATGGATCGTGTGTCTGGAGTCCTCAATATGGAGTACACCAAGATCACATAGAATCTGTACAAAAAAACTTCCTTATCTTTGCACTTAGGGGACTTAATTGGGATGCAAGTCTTCACCTTCCATCCTATCATTGTAGACTTTTATTAATAAACTTACCATCACTAACAAACCGTAGAACGATGCTGGGTGTCATGTTTTTAGTTAATCTCATTAATGGAAATGTAGACAGCCAGCATTTACTAACACGCTTAAATTTTAATGTTCCTAGTAGAAGGACTAGAAACTTTCGTCCTCTACTCCTCAGCCATTGTAGCTCGACATATGCCCAACACGATCCGTTCAGGGTTTTATGTTCGGACTACAATGGTCTCTACAATATCTTGCCACTTTGCTCTACTAACAATCTTAAATCCTTTATACTAAACGCCTTATCTGTGCAACACTTTTCCTCGTAATACTTTACTCCTTCTCTTTATACTCGGATCTATTCCCGCGATTCGAGCCGTACGTTACGCGGCAGCGCCCCTCGGTCGGTTGGGCGGGAGGTGGGCTGTACGTATGCAGAGGGAACCGCGCGAAAAAAAAAAAAAAAAAAAAAAAAAAAAATAGGATAGGACTTTCTATGGATGCCACTTTTGGGCAAACTTATCCGATCTGCCAAATTTCATAAGGACCGGCAGACTATATCCTATAGCAGTCATATAACTGATTGATCGGCAATGCCATAACTTTATTGTTTTTTAAGTAAACAGGATAGAACTTTCTTTGGATGCAACTTTGGCGAACTTATCCGATCTGCCAAATTTCATAAGGACCGGCAGACTATATCCTATAGCAGTCATATAACTGATTGATCGGCAATGCCATAACTTTATTATTTTTTAAGTAAACAGAATAGAACTTTCTTTGGATGCCACTTTGGGCGAACTTATCCGATCTGCCAAATTTCATAATGACCGGCAGACTATATCCTATAGCAGTCATATAACTGATTGATCAGCAATGCCATAACTTTATTGTTTTTTAAGTAAACAGGATAAAACTTTTTTTGGATGCCATTTTGGGCGAACTTATCCGATCTGCTAAATTTCATAAGGATCGGCAGACTATATCCTATAGCAGTCATATAACTATTTGATCGGCAATGCCATAACTTTGATGTTTTTTAAGTTAACATGATAGGACTTTCTATGGATGCCACTTTGAGCGAACTTATCCGATTTGCCAACTTTCATAAGGTCCGGCAGACTATATCCTATAGCAGTCATATAACTATTTGTTCGGCAATGCCATAACTTTTTTTTTTTAATTAATTAGGATAGGACCTTCTATGGATGCAGAACTGATTGAACGGCAATGCCATAACTTTGTTGTTTTTTAAGTTAACAGGATAGGACTTTCTATGGATGCCACTTTGGGCAAACTTATCCGATCTGCCAAATTTCATAAGGATCGGAAGACTATATCCTATAGCAGTCATATAACTATTTGATCGGCAATACCATAACTTTGTCTTTTTTTTAAGTAAACAGGATAGGACCTTCAATGGATGCCACTTTGGGCAAACTTAGCCGATCTGCCAAATTTGATAAGGATCGGCAGACTATATCCTATAGCAGTCATATAACTATTTGATCGGCAATCCCATAACTTTGATGTTTTTTAAGTTAAGAGGATAGGACTTTCTATGGATGCCACTTTGGGCGAAACTATCCGTTCTGCCAAATTTCATAAGTACCTGCAGACTGTATCCTATAGCAGTCATATAACTATTTGATCGGCAATGCCATAACTTTTTTTTTTTAAATTAATTAGGATAGGACCTTCTATGGATGCCACTTTTGGGCAAACTTATCCGATCTGCCAAATTTCATAAGGACCGGCAGACTATATCCTATAGCAGTCAAATAACTGATTGATCTGCAATGCCATAACTTTATTGTTTTTTAAGTAAACAGTATAGAACTTTCTTTGCAAACAACTTTGGAGAACTTATCCGATCTGCCAAATTTCATAAGGACCGGCAGACTATATCCTATAGCCGTCATATAACTGATTGATCGGCAATGCCATAAGTTTATTATTTTTTAAGTAAACAGAATAGAACTTTCTTTGCATGCCACTTTGGGCGAACTTATCCGTTCTGCCAAATTTCATAATGACCGGCAGACTATATCCTATAGCAGTCATATAACTGATTGATCAACAATGCCATAACTTTATTGTTTTTTAAGTAAACATGATAGAACTTTTTTTGCATGCCATTTTGGGCGAACTTATCCGTTCTGCCAAATTTCATAAGGATCGGCAGACTATATCCTATAGCAGTCATATAACTATTTGATCGGCAATGCCATAACTTTGATGTTTTTTAAGTTAACAGGATAGGACTTTCTATGGATGCCACTTTGGGCGAAATTATCCGATCTGCCAAGTTTCATAAGTTCCGGCAGACTATATCCTATAGCAGTCATATAACTGATTGAACGGCAATGCCATTACTTTATTGTTTTTTAAGTTATCAGCATAGAACTTTCTATGGATGTCACTTTGGGCGAAATTATCCGATCTGCCAAATTTCATAAGGATCGGTAGACTATATCCTATAGCAGTCATATAACTGCTTAAACGGCAATGCCATAACTTTGATGTTTTTTAAGTTATCACGTTAGAACTTTCTATGGATGTCACTTTGTGCGAAATTATCCGATCTGCCAAATTTCATAAGGATCGGCAGACTTTATCCTATAGCAGTCATATTACTATTTAATCGGCAATGCCATAACTTTGTTGTTTTTTAAGTTAACAGGATAGGACTTTCTAAGGATGCCACTTTGTGCAAACTTATCCGATCTGCCAAATTTGATAAGGATCGGGAGACTATATTCTATAGCAGTCATATAACTATTTGATCGGCAATGCCATAACTTTATTGTTTTTTAAGTTATCAGGATAGAACTTTCTATGGATGTCACTTTGGGCGAAATTATCCGATCTGCCAAATTACATAATGATAGGTAGTCTATATCCTATAGCAGTCATATAACTATTTGATCGGCAATGCCATAACTTTGATGTTTTTTAAGTAAACAGGATCGGTGCCAAATTTCATAAGGACCGGCAGACTATATTCTATAGCAGTCATATTACTGTTTGATCGGCAATGCCATAACATTATTGTTTTTTAAGTGAACAGGATAGGACTTTCTATGGATGCCACTTAGCGCAAACTTATCCGATCTGCCAAATTTCATAAGGATCGGTAGACTATATCATTTAGCAGTCATATAACTGTTTGATCGGCAATGCCATAACTTTATTGTTTTTTAAGTAAACAGGATAGGACTTTCTATGGATGCCTCTTTGGGCAAACTTATCCGATCTGCCAAATTTCATAAGGATCGGTAGACTATATCCTATAGCAGTCATATAACTGCTTGAACGGCAATGCCATAACTTTGTTGTTTTTTTATTATCAGGTTAGAACTTTCTATGGATGTCACTTTGTGCGAACTTATCCGATCTGCCAAATTTCATAAGGATCGGCAGACTTTATCCTATAGCAATCATATTACTATTTAATCGGCAATGCCATAACTTTGATGTTTTTTAAGTTAACAGGATAGGACTTTCTATGGATGCCACTTTGGGCAAACTTAGCCGATCTGCCAAATTTGATTTCGATCGGCAGACTATATCCTATAGCAGTCATATAACTGTTTGATCGGCAATGCCATAACTTTGATGTTCTTTAATTTAAGAGGATAGGACTTTCTATGAATGCCACTTTGGGCAAACTTTTCCGATCTGCCAAATTTCATAAGGATCGGAAGACTATATCCTATAGCAGTCATATAACTATTTGATCGGCAATGCCACAACTCTGTCTTTTTTTTAAGTAAACAGGATAGGACCTTCTATGGATGCCACTTTGGGCAAACTTAGCCGATCTGCCAAATTTGATAAAGATCGGCAGACTATATCCTATAGCAGTCATATAACTGTTTGATCGGCAATGCCATAACTTTGATGTTTTTTAAGTTAAGAGGATAGGACTTTCTATGGATGCCACTTTGGGCGAAACTATCCGTTCTGCCAAAATTCATAAGTACCTGCAGACTGTATCCTATAGCAGTCATATAACTATTTGTTCGGCAATGCCACAACTTTTTTTTTTAAATTAATTAGGATAGGACCTTCTATGGATGCCACTTTTGGGCAAACTTATCCGATCTGCCAAATTTCATAAGGACCGGCAGACTATATCCTATAGCAGTCAAATAAATGATTGATCGGCAATGCCAGAACTTTATTGTTTTTTAAGTAAACAGTATAGAACTTTCTTTGGAAGCCACTTTGGAGAACTTATCCGATCTGCCAAATTCCATAAGGACCGGCAGACTATATCCTATAGCCGTCATATAACTGATTGATCGGCAATGCCCTAAGTTTATTATTTTTTAAGTAAACAGAATAGAACTTTCTTTGCATGCCACTTTGGGCAAACTTATCCGTTCTGCCAAATTTCATAATGACCGGCAGACTATATCCTATAGCAGTCATATAACTGATTGATCAACAATGCCATAACTTTATTGTTTTTTAAGTAAACATGATAGAACTTTTTTTGCATGCCATTTTGGGCGAACCTATCCGTTCTGCCCAATTTCATAAGGATCGGCAGACTATATCCTATAGCAGTCATATAACTATTTGATCGGCAATGCCATAACTTTGATGTTTTTTAAGTTAACAGGATAGGACTTTCTATGGATGCCACTTTGGGCGAAATTATCCGATCTGCCAAGTTTCATAAGGTCCGGCAGACTATATCCTATAGCAGTCATATAACTGATTGAACGGCAATGCCATTACTTTATTGTTTTTTAAGTTATCAGCATAGAACTTTCTATGGATGTCACTTTGGGCGAACCTATCCGTTCTGCCAAATTTCATAAGGATCGGCAGACTATATCCTATAGCAGTCATATAACTATTTTATCGGCAATGCCATAACTTTGATTTTTTGAAGTAAACAGGATAGGACTTTCTATGGATGCCACTTTGGGCAAACTTATCCGATCTGCCAAATTTCATAAGGATCGGCAGACTATATCCTATAGCAGTCATATAACTATTTGATCGGCAATACCACAACTTTGTCTTTTTTTTAAGTAAACAGGATAGGACTTTCAATGGATGCCTCTTCCGGCAAACTTAGCCGATCTGCAGATTTTGATAAGGATCGGCAGACTATATCCTATAGCAGTCATATAACTATTTGATCGGCAATCCCAAAACTTTGATGTTTTTTAAGTTAACAGGATAGGACTTTCTATGGATGCCACTTTGGGCGAAATTATCCGATCTGCCAAGTTTCATAAGGTCCGGCTGACTATATCCTATAGCAGTCATATAACTATTTGATCGGCAATGCCATAACTTTGATTTTTTTTAAGTTAACAGGATAGGACTTTCTATGAATGCCACTTTGGGCAAACTTATCCGATCTGCCAAATTTCATAAGGATCGGCAGACTATATCCTATAGCAGTCATATAACTGTTTGATCAGCAATGCCATAACTTTATTGTTTTTTAAGTGAACAGGATAGGACTTTCTATGGATGTCACTTTGGGCGATATTACCCGATCTGCCAAATTTCATAAGGATCGGTAGACTATATCCTATAGCAGTCATATAACTATTTGATCGGCAATGCCATAACTTTGATGTTTTTTAAGTTAACAGGATAGGACTTTCTATGGATGCCACTTTGTGCAAACTTATCCGATCTGCCAAATTTGATAAGGATCGGGAGACTATATTCTATAGCAGTCATATAACTATTTGATCGGCAATGCCATAACTTTATTGTTTTTTAAGTTATCAGGATAGAACTTTCTATGGATGTCACTTTGGGCGAAATTATCCGATCTGCCAAATTTCACAAGGATCGGTAGACTATATCCTATAGCAGTCATATAACTATTTGATCGGCAATGCCATAACTTTATTGTTTTTTAAGTTAACAGGATAGGACTTTCTATGGATGCCACTTTGGGCAAACTTAGCCGATCTGCCAAATTTGATAATGATCGGCAGACTATATCCTAAAGCAGTCATATAACTATTTGATCGGCAATGCCATAACTTTGATGTTTTTTAAGTTAACAGGATAGGACTTTCTATGGATGTCACTTTGGGCGATATTATCCGATCTGCCAAATTACATAATGATAGGTAGACTATATCCTATAGCAGTCATATAACTATTTGATCGGCAATGCCATAACTTTGATGTTTTTTAAGTAAACAGGATAGGACTATCTATGGATGTCACTTTGGGCGAAATTATCCGATCTGCCAAATTTCATAAGGATCGGCAGACTATATTCTATAGCAATCATATTACTATTTGATCGGCAATGCCATAACATTATTGTTTTTTAAGTGAACAGGATAGGACTTTCTATGGATGCCACTTAGCGCAAACTTATCCAATCTGCCAAATTTCATAAGGATCGGTAGACTATATCATTTAGCAGTCATATAACTATTTGATCGGCAATGCCATAACATTATTGTTTTTTAAGTAAACAGGATAGGACTTTCTATGGATGTCACTTTGGGCAAACTTAGCCGATCTGCCAAATATCATAAGGATCGGCAGACTATATCCTATAGCAGTCATATAACTATTTGATCGGCAATGCCATAATTTTATTGTTTTTTAAGTTATCAGGATAGAACTTTCTATGGATGCCACTTTGGGCGAACGTATCCGATCTGCCAAATTTCATAAGGACCGGCAGACTATATCCTATAGCAGTCATATTACTAGTTGATCGGCAATGCCATAACTTTTTTTTTTTCAAGTTATCAGGATGGAACTTTCTATGGATGTCACTTTGGGCGAAGTTATCCGATCTGCCAAATTTCACAAGGATCGGTAGACTATTTCCTATAGCAGTCATATAACTGATTGATCGGCAATGCCATAATTTTATTGTTTTTTAAGTTAAAAGGATAGGACTTTCTATGGATGCCACCTTGGGCAAACTTATCCGATCTGCCAAATTTCATAAGGATCGGTAGACTATATCCTATAGCAGTCATATAACTATTTGATCGGCAATACCACCACTTTGTCTTTTTTTTAAGTAAACAGGATAGGACCTTCTATGGATGCCACTTTGGGCAAACTTAGCCGATCTGCCAAATTTGATAAGGATCGGCCGACTATATCCTATAGCAGTCATATAACTATTTGATCGACAATGCCATAACTTTGATGTTTTTTAAGTTTTCAGGATAGGACTTTCTATGGATGCCTCTTTGGGCAAACTTATCCGATGTGCCAAATTTCATAAGGATCGGTAGACTATATCCTATAGCAGTCATATAACTATTTGATCGGCAATGCCATAACTTTATTGTTTTTTAAGTTTTCAGGATAAGACTTTCTATAGCGCGCGGTTCCCACTGCATACGTACAGCCCACCTCCCGCCCAACCGACCGAGGGGCGCCTGCCGCATAACGTACGGCTCGAATCGCGGGAATAAATTCGAGTTAGTATATATAAATATAAATATAAATAGAATGATTATAAAGAAAACGAGGAAGAATTAGTATGATCTTGAAGGTAGATTAAAATGGAGGTTTTCATATTAGAAAGGGATGAACGAGATATAATATGATACAGACCATTGTAGTTCGAACATAAAATCCTAAGGGGATCATGCTGTGCATATGTCGATCTACAATGGCTTAAGAATAAAGGACTAAAGTTTCTAGTCCTTCTATTCGGAACGTTAAACTGTAAGCGTGTTAGTAAGTGCTGGCTATCTACATCACCATTAATAAGGTTGTGTAGGAAAACGACACCCAGCATTATTCTACGATTTGTTAAGGAGGGTAAGTTTATTAGTAGGAGTCTACTATTATACGAAGGAAGGTGAAGATTTGCGTCCCAGTTAAGTCCTCTAAGAGCAAATATTAAGAAGTTCTTTTGTACGGATTCTATGCGGTCTTGATGAACACCGTATTGGGGACACCAGACACATGAACCGTACTCCAGTATCGGACGGACCAAGGATATAAATAAGCTTTTAGTAATATAAGGGTCGTTAAATTCTTTAGCCCATCTTTTAATAAAACCGAGAACATCTTTAGCCTTATTAACCATTAAAGAAATATGGTCGGAAAATTTAAGTTTTATGTCTAAAAGGACACCAAGATCATTAACCTGAGTTAATTTTTCTAAGGCAATCCCAGAGAGATAGTACGAAGCCTGGTGAGGACTAGTACGATAAAAAGACATAAGTTTGCATTTTGATCCATTAAGTATTAAGTCATTAGCTAAACACCATATTTGAAAATTATCGAGATCGGACTGGAGTCTGTTTTTGGGCAGACGGGAACTTATATTGCAGACAAAGCTTAACATCGTCTGCGTACATTAGTACCAGCGCGTTCGTTAAGGATGAGGGCAAGTCATTTATGAAGAGAGTGAATAGTAATGGGCCAAGATGGCTTCCTTGAGGGACTCCAGATGTGGCACGGACTAAGCGGGAATATTGGTTTTTAAATAAGACTCTCTGTGTTCTTCCATTTAAATAGCTGGAGATCCACGTAATGAGGTCGGTTGAGAATCCCAAAAGATTTAGTTTACTCAACAAAAGTGAGTGATTAACTGAATCAAATGCTTTACTAAAGTCTGTGTAAATAACATCAGTTTGAAGTCCCTTTTGGAAGCCATCTAAAACAAAGGATGTCAACTCCAATAAATTAGTGGTGGTGGAGCGACGCTTAATGAAACCATGCTGACATGGAGAAATTATTGAAGAGCATAGGTGTTGCAAATGAGGAGTTATTAATTTTTCGAATAACTTTGGAATCGCTGACAATTTTGAGATGCCTCTGTAGTTGGCAGCATCGGATTTTTTCCCCTTTTTGTGCAGAGGAATTATGAAAGATTCCTTCCATTTAAAGGGAAAAATCGAAGATTCCAAAGATAAGTTGAAAAGTTTTTGAAGAGGTTTGCACAGAGCCCTAGCACAGTATTTTAGCACACAGCCTGGTACTCCGTCGGGGCCTGGCGAATAAACTGGTTTTACCTTTTGAAGATCCAATAATAAACTGTTTTCAGAAAGAAATGGAGCAAATATACGATTAGTTGGTTGAATGTTGTAAGCGTATGGCTGATCTGAAGTTTTAGGAGGTGAATAAGTAGTTTGGAAAAATTTTGCGAATAAATCGGCAATGGCCTGATCTGAAGTCGCTGATAAATTTTTATACGTAAGTAGAGAAGGAAAAGATACATGTTTACGCTTCGTGTTTACAAAGTTATAAAACTGCTTTGGATCCTGAGTGAACAGAATCCGACAGCGGCGAATATAATTTTTATAACATTCGGCGTTATGCACGGTGAAATTTAGCCGAGCTATTAAGTATCTTGAGAAATCTATGCTGCTACAGGTTCTTTTATATTTATATAAAAGCCTGTCTTTATCTATTTTTAATTTTGTTAGGCGCCTTGTAAACCAAGGAGGATTATTTGTAGCGGACGGATATTTCCACGGCACACTTAAGTCAAAGAATGTATTTAATGTGAAATAAAATTTATCTAGGATGATATTTATATCTGTGCATGCCAGAATATCGGACCAGTCAAAAGTATCGATTAACAAATTAAGTTTACGAAAATCAGCCTTACGAAAACAACGAATCTTCTTTGATACGCGAGAAGGCTTCTGATTGACCCCAGAATTGGTTTCAATTGAAACTTCAAGCGTAGGGTGGTATGGATCTTCAGGGGTTGAGAGGGGCAAAGCTCTGGAAAGTGTGGTACCATCTGGATCAGATACAAAACATAAGTCAAGAAGCCGACCTAACGAATTTCTAACATGGTTGATCTGGCCTAGGGACAAGTCAAAGATGCCCGCCGTGAAATCATGATGGGTGGAAAGTGATAAGAAAGATACATTTTCAGTATTTGACCAATTGAGTTCTGGTAAATTAAAGTCACCAAGAACTACCAGAAGGTCAATATCGGACATAAGATTGGAAACAGACTGTATAGCCGACAAGTGATGCCAGTATGTAGGCGGCTCGGAAGATGGTGGAATGTAAGAACATGTAATAAACAAAGATTGAGCAGACAATATGACTTTAACGCAAATGAATTCGAAATCACCAAACTCTGGTAACTTTACCTCTTCAGAAACGAAATCGGAGTCAATGGAAATTAAGACTCCTCCTCCTCTTCGCAGAGGTCGGTCACGTCTAAAAGTGGTGTACCTACTTGGAAAAACTTCGGAGCAAAAGATCTCCGGCTTTAACCAGGTTTCAGTAAAAACTATAATATGGGACGCAAAGGAAAGACTATCAGAATAGAGTCTAGGGAGCTTGCTACGTAGGCCCCTACAATTCTGATATGTAAGATTAATAGAAGATGTTAGTTTTTTGAAGAGTCGGATTGGACAGATGTTGGGAGCTTGACTCCAGCAGGCTTCGAATTTTTTTCTTTACCTTACTCGGCTGATGCTCTTGTACAAATATGTCCTCTGGCCAGAAGCCAGGCGAACATAGCGTCGCAAACATCGGCACTGGCACACGTATCATGAAGGATGACATGCGCCTCGAGTAGGAGTATTTAAATTTCCTAATGTCTTATAGCCTTGGTTTTGGCTTTGATATAAGCCGAGATATCAATCTCCGAGGTATCGGGGGCTAGCCGTGAGACAAATATTTGTCTAACAGGTGGGATTACCTGTAATGGTTTTGGTGCCACGGTCGGTAATACCGCGGCATCAGTCCGTTCCGGGGGTCCGGGCGGCGGGTTACCATTTCTAGTGGAAGCTATGGGGGTTAATTCTAGGGCATTCCTAGCAATCACTTGGAGTGATGCCGTGGAGGACAAAGCGGACAAGTTATGCTCTGCTACGGTAAATTCGGGTGCTGACTTTTCATTTACCGTCCCTGCTCTTTGAGTAGCAAGGGAAATGAGCGGCTGCATTATTGCGGGAGGATCCAGCTGTCCCGCGATCTCTGGAGCTGCAACTTCCCTAGTAGCAGATTTTTTCCGCTTAGGAGATTCATTCAACAGCTGAAGGCTATTGAATTGAACATCCAGCGCACTGAGTTGATCGTTGATTTTTCGGAAACCAACGATCAAATCTTTAAACCCACTCTTGGTCTGTCGCATGAATGATCGCATTTCATCTTGGACAGCACGGCACCCACTGCAGCAATAATGGATGCCAACACGGCGGGATACGGCATCCGAGACAGATGCAGTAAGGCCAGCACATTTGGCATGTGAGACACTTTCGCACAGCCAACAATAGATGCTGGCCTGGGACGAAGATATCGGCTTATTGCACGATTTTAATGAGCAGACAACATTATATTCCATTTGAAAAATTTTTAAAAATTAGCAAAAATGAATTTATATTTTTTTTTATTTTAAACAAATTAGCCTTCAACCACTGTACCAACTAAGGTTAATAAAAGGTAGGTAGAGGAGGAGGTTAGTAAAGAGAGAGCTACGGGAGAGCGCAAGTGTAAAGAAATGCGCGCAAAAAGATAAGAGCAGAATTAACTGCAAAGATTCAAAAGGCAGAGAATGAAAAAGAAGCAGAGCTATGTTTGGATTGCGACTTTTTAATTTTATTAAATGCTCACCCAAATATGGCACTGCACAAGCGCGTAGCGATACGGGTATAACTTTAATATTAAGACACAATATTAGTAATAAAACAAGTGTTTAAATTAAGGTTTCAAACCCGCGTTTGACAAGAATAAAATTTATCGCAAGCGCAAAAAATAATCACGACCGTTCGCTATGAAGTGAAGGAAGAGAGTGGATTCTATGGATGCCTCTTTGGGCAAATTTATCCAATCTGCCAAATTTCATAAGGATCGGTATACTATATCCTATAGCAGTCATATAACTATTTGATCGGCAGTGCCATAACTTTATTGTTTTATAAGTTATCAGGATAGAACTTTCTATGGATGTCACTTTGGGCGAAATTATCCGATATGCCAACTTTCATAAGGATCGGTAGACTATATTCTATAGCAGTCATATAACTATTTGATCGGCAATGCCATAACTTTATTGTTTTGCCACTTTGGGCAAACTTATCCGATCTGCCAAATTTCATAAGGATCGGCAGACCACATCCTATAGCAGTCATATAACTATTTGATCGGCAATACCACAATTTTGTCTTTTTTTTAAGTAAACAGGATAGGACCTTCTATGGATGCCACATTGGGCAAACTTAGCCGATCTGCCAAATTTGATAATGATCGGCAGACTATATTCTATAGCAGTCATATAACTATTTGATCGGCAATGCCATAACTTTTATGTTTTTTAAGTTTTCAGGATAGGACTTTCTATGGATGCCTCTTTGGGCAAATTTATCCAATCTGCCAAATTTCATAAGGATCGGTATACTATATCCTATAGCAGTCATATAACTATTTGATCGGCAATGGCACAACTTTATTGTTTTTTAAGTTATCAGGATAGAACTTTCTATGGATGCCACTTTGGGCGAACTTATCCGATCTGCCAAATTTCATAAGGACCGGTAGACTATATCCTATAGCAGTCATATAACTGATTGATCGGCAATGCCATAATTTTGATGTTTTTTAAGTTAACACGATAGGACTTTCTATGGATGCCTCTTTGGGCAAACTTATCCGATCTGCCAAATTTCATAAGGATCGGTAGACTATATCCTATAGCAGTCATATAACTATTTGATCGGCAATGCCATAACTTTATTGTTTTTTAAGTTAACAGGATAGAACTTTCTATGGATGCCACTTTGGGCGAACTTATCCGATTTGCCAAATTTCATAAGGATCGGTATACTATATCCTATAGCAGTCATATAACTATTTGATCGGCAATACCACTACTTTGTCTTTTTTTTAAGTAAACAGGATAGAACTTTCTTTGCAAACATCTTTGGAGAACTTATCCGATCTGCCAAATTTCATAAGGACCGGCAGACTATATCCTATAGCAGTCATATAACTATTTGATCGGCAATACCACTACTTTGTCTTTTTTTTAAGTAAACAGGATAGGACCTTCTATGGATGCCACTTTGGGCAAACTTAGCCGATCTGCCAAATTTGATAATGATCGGCAGACTATATCCTATAGCAGTCATATATCTATTTGATCGGCAATACCACAACTTTGTCTTTTTTTTAAGTAAACAGGATAGGACCTTCTATGGATGCCACTTTGGGAGAACTTATCCGATCTGCCAAATTTCATAAGGACCGGCAGACTATATCCTATAGCAGTCATATAACTATTTGATCGGCAATACCACTACTTTGTCTTTTTTTTAAGTAAACAGGATAGAACTTTCTATGGATGCCTCTTTGGGCAAATTTATCCGATCTGCCAAATTTCATAAGGATCGGTACACTATATCCTATAGCAGTCATATAACTATTTGATCGGCAATGCCATAACTTTATTGTTTTTTAAGTTATCAGGATAGAACTTTCTATGGATGTCACTTTGGGCGAAATTATCCGATCTGCCAAATTTCATAAGGATCGGTAGACTATATCCTATAGCAGTCATATAACTATTTAATCGGCAATGCCATAACTTTATTGTTTTTTAAGTTAACAGGATAGGACTTTCTATGGATGCCACTTTTGGGCAAACTTATCCGATCTGCCAAATTTCATAAGGACCGGCAGACTATATCCTATAGCAGTCAAATAACTATTTGATCGGCAATGCCATAACTTTATTGTTTTTTTAATAAACAGGATAGAACTTTCTTTGCAAACCACTTTGGAGAACTTATCCGATCTGCCAAATTTCATAAGGACCGGCAGACTATATCCTATAGCAGTCATATAACTATTTGATCGGCAATACCACTACTTTGTCTTTTTTTTAAGTAAACAGGATAGGACTTTCTATGGATGCCACTTTGGGCAAACTTAGCCGATCTGCCAAATTTCATAATGATCGGCAGACTATATCCTATAGCAGTCATATATCTATTTGATCGGCAATACCATAACTTTGTCTTTTTTTAAGTAAACAGGATAGGACCTTCTATGGATGCCACTTTGGAGAACTTATCCGATCTGCCAAATTTCATAAGGACCGGCAGACTATATCCTATAGCAGTCATATAACTATTTGATCGGCAATGCCACAACTTTGTTTTTTTTTTAAGTAAACAGGATAGAACTTTCTATGGATGCCTCTTTGGGCAAACTTATCCGATCTGCCAAATTTCATAAGGATCGGCAGACTATATCCTATAGCAGTCATATAACTATTTGATCGGCAATGCCATAACTTTATTGTTTTTGAATTAAACAGGAGAGGACTTTCTATGGATGCCACTTTGGGCAAACTTATCTGATCTGCCAAATTTCATAAGGACCGGCAGACTATATCCTATAGCAGTCATATAACTGATTTATCGGCAATGCCATAACTTTGATGTTTTTTAAGTTAACAGGATAGGACTTTCTATGGATGCCACTTTGGGCAAACTTATCCGATCTGCCAAATTTCATAAGGATCGGCAGACTATATCCTATAGCAGTCATATAACTATTTAATCGGCAATGCCATAACTTTGGTGTTTTTTAAGTAAAAAGGATAGGACTTTCTATGGATGCCACTTTGGGCAAACTTATCCGATCTGCCAAATTTCATAAGGATCGGCAGACTATATCCTATAGCAGTCATATAACTGATTTATCGGCAATGCCATAATTTGGATGTTTTTTAAGTTAACAGGATAGGACTTTCTATGGATGCCACTTTGGGCAAACTTATCCGATCTGCCAAATTTCATAAGGATGGGCAGACTATATCCTATAGCAGTCATATAACTGTTTGATCGGCAATGCCATAACTTTGTTGTTTTTTAAGTAAACAGGATAGGACTTTCTATGAATGCCACTTTGGGCAAACTTATCCGATCTGCCAAATTTCTTAAGGATCGGCAGACTATATCCTATAGCAGTCATAAAACTATTTGATCGGCAATGCCATAACTTTGTCTTTTTTTTAAGTAAACAGGATAGGACTTTCTATGGATGCCACTTTGGGCAAACTTATCCGATCTGCCAAATTTCATAAGGACCGGCAGACTATATCCTATAGCAGTCATATAACTATTTGATCGGCAATGCCATAACTTTGATGTTTTTTAAGTAATCAGGATAGGACTTTCTATGGATGCCTCTTTGGGCAAACTTATCCGATCTGCCAAATTTCATAAGGACCGGTAGACTATATCCTATAGCAGTCATATAACTATTTGATCGGCAATGCCATAACTTTGATTTTTTTTAAGTAAACAGGATAGGACTTTCTATGGATGTCACTTTGGACGAACTTATCCGTTCTGCCAAATTTCATAAGTACCTGCAGACTATATCCTATAGCAGTCATATAACTATTTGTTCGGCAATGCCACAACTTTTTTTTTTTTAATTAGGATAGGACCTTCTATGGATGCCACTTTTGGGCAAACTTATCCGATCTGCCAAATTTCATAAGGACCGGCAGACTATATCCTATAGCAGTCAAATAACTATTTGATCGGCAATGTCATAACTTTATTGTTTTTTAAGTAAACAGGATAGAACTTTCTTTGCAAACAACTTTGGAGAACTTATCCGATCTGCCAAATTTCATAAGGACCGGCAGACTATATCCTATAGCAGTCATATAACTATTTGATCGGCAATGCCACTACTTTGTTTTTAAGTAAACAGGATAGGACCTTCTATGGATGCCACTTTGGGCAAACTTAGCCGATCTGCCAAATTTGATAATGATCGGCAGACTATATCCTATAGCAGTCATATAACTATTTGATCGGCAATGCCACAACTTTGTTTTTTTTTAAGTAAACAGGATAGGACTTTCTATGGATGCCACTTTGGGCAAACTTATCCGATCTGCCAAATTTCATAATGATCGGCAGACTATATCCTATAGCAGTCATATAACTATTTGATCGGCAATGCCATAACTTTGATGTTTTTTAAGTTATCAGGATAGGACTTTCTATGGATGCCACTTTGGGCAAACTTATCCGATCTGCCAAATTTCATAAGGATCGGTAGACTATATCCTATAGCAGTCATATAACTATTTGATCGGCAATGCCATAACTTTATTGTTTTTTAAGTTAACAGGATAGAACTTTCTATGGATGTCACTTTGGGCGAACTTATCCGATCTGCCAAATTTCATAAGGATCGGTAGACTATATCCTATAGCAGTCATATAACTATTTGATCGGCAATGCCATAACTTTATTGTTTTTTAAGTAAACAGGATAGGACTTTCTATGGATGCCACTTTGGGCAAACTTATCCGATCTGCCAAATTTCATAAGGATTGGCAGACTATATCCTATATCAGTCATATAACTGATTGATCGGCAATGCCATAACTTTGTTTTTTTTTTAAGTAAACAGGATAGGACCTTCTATGGATGCGCCTTTGGAGAACTTATCCGATCTGCCAAATTTCATAAGTACCTGCAGACTATATCCTATAGCAGTCATATAACTATTTGTTCGGCAATGCCACAACTTTTTTTTTTTTAATTAGGATAGGACCTTCTATGGATGCCACTTTTGGGCAAACTTATCCGATCTGCCAAATTTCATAAGGACCGGCAGACTATATCCTATAGCAGTCAAATGACTGATTGATCGGCAATGCCATAACTTTATTGTTTTTTAAGTAAACAGGATAGAACTTTCTTTGGATGCCACTTTGGAGAACTTATCCGATCTGCCAAATTTCATAAGGACCGGCAGACTATATCCTATAGCAGTCATATAACTATTTGATCGGCAATGCCACTACTTTCTTTTTTAAGTAAACAGGATAGGACCTTCTATGGATGCCACTTTGGGCAAACTTATCCGATCTGCCAAATTTCATAATGATCGGCAGACTATATCCTATAGCAGTCATATAACTATTTGATCGGCAATGCCATAACTTTGTCTTTTTTTTAAGTAAACAGGATAGGACCTTCTATGGATGCCACTTTGGGCAAACTTAGCCGATCTGCCAAATTTGATAATGATCGGCAGACTATATCCTGTAGCAGTCATATAACTATTTGATCGGCAATGCCATAACTTTGATGTTTTTTAAGTTTTCAGGATAGGACTTTCTATGGATGCCTCTTTGGGCAAATTTATCCAATCTGCCAAATTTCATAAGGATCGGTATACTATATCCTATAGCAGTCATATAACTATTTGATCGGCAATGCCATAACTTTATTGTTTTTTAAGTTAACAGGATAGAACTTTCTATGGATGTCACTTTGGGCGAAATTATCCGATCTGCCAAATTTCATAAGGATCGGCAAGACTATATCCTATAGCAGTCATATAACTGATTGATCGGCAATGGAATATCTTTATTGTTTTTTAAGTTAACAGGATAGGACTTTCTATGGATGCCACTTTGGGCAAACTTATCCGATCTGCCAAATTTCATAAGGATCGGCAGACTATATCCTATAGCAGTCATATAACTGATTGATCGGCAATGCCATAACTTTGTCTTTTTTTTAAGTAAACAGGATAGGACCTTCTATGGATGCCACTTTGGAGAACTTATCCGATCTGCCAAATTTCATAAGGACCGGCAGACTATATCCTATAGCAATCATATAACTATTTGATCGGCAATGCCACAACCTTGTTTTTTTTTTAAGTAAACAGGATAGGACTTTCTATGGATGCCTCTTTAGGCAAATTTATCCGATCTGCCAAATTTCATAAGGATCGGCAGACCATATCATATAGCAGTCATATCACTATTTGATCGGCAATGCCATAACTTTATTGTTTTTTAAGTTAACAGGATAGGACTTTCTATGGATGCCACTTTGGGCAAACTTATCCGATCTGCCAAATTTCATAAGGATCGGCAGACAACATCCTATAGCAGTCATATAACTGATTTATCGGCAATGCCATAATTTGGATGTTTTTTAAGTTAACAGGATAGGACTTTCTATGGATGCCACTTTGGGCAAACTTATCCGATATGCCAAATTTGATAAGGATGGATGCCACTTTGGGCAAACTTAGCCGATCTGCCAAATTTGATAATGATCGGCAGACTATATCCTATAGCAGTCATATAACTATTTGATCGGCAATGCCATAACTTTGTTGTTTTTTAAGTTTTCAGGATAGGACTTTCTATGGATGCCTCTTTAGGCAAATTTATCCGATCTGCCAAATTTCATAAGGATCGGCAGACTATATCATATAGCAGTCATATCACTATTTGATCGGCAATGCCATAACTTTATTGTTTTTTAGGTTATCAGGATAGAACTTTCTATGGATGTCACTTTGGGCGAAATTATCCGATCTGCCAAATTTCATAAGGACCGGTAGACTATATCCTATAGCAGTCATATAACTATTTGATCGGCAATGCCATAACTTTATTGTTTTTTTAAGTAAACAAGATGGGACCTTCTATGGATGCCACTTTGGGCAAACTTATCCGATCTGCCAAATTTCATAATGACCGGCAGACTATATCCTAGAGCAGTCATATAAATGATTGATCGGCAATGCCATAACTTTGATGTTTTTTAAGTTAACAGGATAGGACTTTCTATGGATGCCACTTTGGGCAAACTTATCCGATATGCCAAATTTCATAAGGATCGGCAGACTATATCCTATAGCAGTCATATAACTATTTGATCGGCAATGCCATAACTTTGATGTTTTTTAAGTTAACAGGATAGGACTTTCTATGGATGCCACTTTGGGCAAACTTATCCGATCTGCCAAATTTCTTAAGGATCGGAAGACTATATCCTATAGCAGTCATATAACTATTTGATCGGCAATGCCATAACTTTGTCTTTTTTTTAAGTAAACAGGATAGGCCCTTCTATGGATGCCACTTTGAGCAAACTTTTCCGATCTGCCAAATTTCATAAGAACCGGCAGACTATATCCTATTGCAGTCATATAACTATTTGATCGGCAATGCCATAACTTTGATGTTTTTTAAGTTAACAGGATAGGACTTTCTATGGATGCCTCTTTAGGCAAATTTATCCGATCTGCCAAATTTCATAAGGATCGGCAGACTATATCCTATAGCAGTCATATAACTATTTGATCGGCAATGCCATAACTTTGATGTTTTTTAAGTTAACAGGATAGGACTTTCTATGGATGCCACTTTGGGCGAACCTATCCGTTCTGCCAAATTTCATAAGTACCGGCAGACTATATCCTATAGCAGTCATATAACTATTTGATCGGCAATGCCACAACTTTTTTTTTTTAAGTAATTAGGATAGGACCTTTTATGGATGCCACTTTTGGGCAAACTTATCCGATCTGCCAAATTTCATAAGGACCGGCAGACTATATCCTATAGCAGTCAAATAAATGATTGATCGGCAATGCCATAACTTTATTGTTTTTTAAGTAAACAGGATAGAACTTTCTATGGATGCCACTTTGGAGAACTTATCCGATCTGCCAAATTTCATAAGGACCGGCAGACTATATCCTATAGCAGTCATATAACTATTTGATCGGCAATGCCATAACTTTGTCTTTTTTTTAAGTAAACAGGATAGGACCTTCTATGGATGCCACTTTGGGCAAACTTATCCGATCTGCCAAATTTCATAAGGATGGGCAGACTATATCCTATAGCAGTCATATAACTATTTGATCGGCAATGCCACAACTTTGTCTTTTTTTTAAGTAAACAGGATAGGACTTTCTATGGATGCCACTTTGGGCAAACTTATCCGATCTGCCAAATTTCATAATGATCGGCAGACTATATCCTATAGCAGTCATATAACTATTTGATCGGCAATGCCATAACTTTGATGTTTTTTAAGTTAACAGGATAGGACTTTCTATGGATGCCTCTTTAGGCAAATTTATCCGATCTGCCAAATTTCATAAGGATCGGCAGACCATATCATATAGCAGTCATATCACTATTTGATCGGCAATGCCATAACTTTATTGTTTTTTAAGTTAACAGGATAGGACTTTCTATGGATGCCACTTTGGGCAAACTTATCCGATCTGCCCAATTTCATAAGGATCGGCAGACAACATCCTATAGCAGTCATATAACTGATTGATCGGCAATGCCATAATTTTGATGTTTTTTAAGTTAACAGGATAGGACTTTCTATGGATGCCACTTTGGGCAAACTTATCCGATCTGCCAAATTTCATAAGGATCGGCAGACTATATCCTATAGCAGTCATATAACTATTTGATCGGCAATGCCATAACTTTGATGTTTTTTAAGTTAACAGGATAGGACTTTCTATGGATGCCACTTTGGGCAAACTTATCCGATCTGCCAAATTTCATAAGGATCGGAAGACTATATCCTATAGCAGTCATATAACTATTTGATCGGCAATGCCACAACTTTGTCTTTTTTTTAAGTAAACAGGATAGGACCTTCTATGGATGCCACTTTGGGCAAACTTATCCGATCTGCCAAATTTCATAATGATCGGCAGACTATATCCTATAGCAGTCATATAACTATTTGATCGGCAATGCCATAACTTTGATGTTTTTTAAGTTAACAGGATAGGTCTTTCTATGGATGCCACTTTGGGCAAACTTATCCGATCTGCCAAATTTCATAAGGACCGGCACACTATATCCTATAGCAGCCATATAACTATTTGATCGGCAATGCCATAATTTTGTTTTTTTTTAAGTAAACAGGATAGGACCTTCTATGGATGCCACTTTGGGCAAACTTATCCGATCTGCCAAATTTCATAAGGATCGGCAGACTATATCCTATAGCAGTCATATCACTATTTGATCGGCAATGCCATAACTTTGATGTTTTTTAAGTTAACAGGATAGGACTTTCTATGGATGCCTCTTTGGGCAAACTTATCCGATCTGCCAAATTTCATAAGGACCGGCAGACTATATCCTATAGCAGTCATATAACTATTTGATCGGCAATGCCATAACTTTGATTTTTTTTAAGTAAACAGGATAGGACTTTCTATGGATGCCACTTTGGGCAAACTTATCCGATCTGCCAAATTTCATAAGGATCGGCAGACTATATCCTATAGCTGTCATATAACTGATTGATCGGCAATGCCATAACTTTGTTGTTTTTTAAGTTAACAGGATAGGACTTTCTATGGATGCCACTTTGGACAAACTTATCCGATCTGCCAAATTTCATAAGGATCGGCAGACTATATCCTATAGCAGTCATATAACTGATTGATCGGCAATGCCATAACTTTGATGTTTTTTAAGTTAACAGGATAGGACTTTCTATGGATGCCACTTTGGGCAAACTTATCCGATCTGCCAAATTTCATAAGGATCGGCAGACTATATCCTATAGCAGTCATATAACTATTTGATCGGCAATGCCATAACTTTATTGTTTTTTAAGTAAACAGGATAGAACTTTCTATGGATGCCACTTTGGGCGAACTTATCCGATCTGCCAAATTTCATAAGGACCGGCAGACTATATCCTATAGCAGTCATATAACTATTTGATCGGCAATGCCACAACTTTAATGTTTTTTAAGTTTTCAGGATAGGACTTTCTATGGATGCCTCTTTGGGCAAACTTATCCGATCTGCCAAATTTCATAAGGACCGACAGACTATATCCTATAGCAGTCATATAACTATTTGATCGGCAATGCCATAACTTTGATGTTTTTTAAGTTTTCAGGATAGGACTTTCTATGGATGCCTCTTTGGGCAAACTTATCCGATCTGCCAAATTTCATAAGGACCGGCAGACTATATCCTATAGCAGTCATATAACTATTTGATCGGCAATGCCATAACTTTGATGTTTTTTAAGTTAACAGGATAGGACTTTCTATGGATGCCACTTTGGGCAAACTTATCCGATCTGCCAAATTTCATAAGGATCGGCAGACTATATCCTATAGCAGTCATATAACTGATTGATCGGCAATGTCATAACTTTGTTGTTTTTTAAGTAAACAGGAGAAAACTTTCTATGGATGCCACTTTGGGCAAACTTATTCGATCTGCCGAATTTCATAAGGACCGGCAGACTATATCCTATAGCAATCATATAACTGATTGATCGGCAATGCCATAACTTTGATTTTTTTTAAGTAAACAGTTTAGGACCTTCTATGGTTGCCACATTGGGCGAACTTATCCGATCTGCCAAATTTCATAAGGATCGGCAGACTATATCCTATAGCAGTCATATAACTATTTGATCGGCAATGCCACAACTTTATTGTTTTTTAAGTAAACAGGATAGAACTTTCTATGGATGCCACTTTGGGCGAACTTATCCGATCTGCAAAATTTCATAAGGATCGGCAGACTATATCCTATAGCAGTCATATAACAGTTTGATCAGCAATGCCATAACTTTATTGTTTTTTAAGTTAACAGGATAGGACTTTCTATGGATGCCACTTTGGGCAAACTTATCCGATCTGCCAAATTTCATAAGGATCGGCAGACTATATCCTATAGCATTCATATAACTGATTGATCGGCAATGCCATAACTTTGATGTTTTTTAAGTTAACAGGATAGGACTTTCTATGGATGCCACTTTGGGCAAACTTATCCGATCTGCCAAATTTCATAAGGATCGGCAGACTATATCCTATAGCAGTCATATAACTATTTGATCGGCAATGCCATAACTTTGATGTTTTTTAAGTAAACAGGATAGGACTTTCTATGGATGCCACTTTGGGCAAACTTATTTGATCTGCCAAATTTCATAAGTACCGGCAGACTATATCCTATAGCAGTCATATAACTATTTGATCGGCAATGCCACAACTTTTTTTTTTTAAGTAATTAGGATAGGACTTTCTATGAATGCCACTTTTGGGCAAACTTATCCGATCTGACAAATTTCATAAGGACCGGCAGACTATATCCTATAGCAGTCATATAACTATTTGATCGGCAATGCCATAACTTTGTCTTTTTTTTAAGTGAACAGGATAGGACTTTCTATGGATGCCACTTTGGGCAAACTTAGCCGATCTGCCAAATTTCATAATGATCGGCAGACTATATCCTATAGCAGTCATATAACTATTTGATCGGCAATGCCATAACTTTGATGTTTTTTAAGTTATCAGGATAGGACTTTCTATGGATGCCTCTTTGGGCAAACTTATCCGATCTGCCAAATTTCATAAGGATCGGTATACTATATCCTATAGCAGTCATATAACTATTTGATCGGCAATGCCATAACTTTATTGTTTTTTAAGTTATCAGGATAGAACTTTCTATGAATGCCACTTTAGGACAACTTATCCGATCTGCCAAATTTCATAAGGATCGGTAGACTATATCCTATAGCAGTCATATAACTATTTGATCGGCAATGCCATAACTTTATTGTTTTTTAAGTTAACAGGATAGGACTTTCTATGAATGCCACTTTGGGCAAACTTATCCGATCTGCCAAATTTCATAAGGATCGGCAGACAACATCCTATAGCAGTCATATAACTGATTGATCGGCAATGCCATAATTTTGATGTTTTTTAAGTTAACAGGATAGGACTTTCTATGGATGCCACTTTGGGCAAACTTATCCGATATGCCAAATTTGATAAGGATGGGCAGACTATATCCTATAGCAGTCATATAACTATTTGATCGGCAATGCCATAACTTTGATGTTTTTTAAGTTAACAGGATAGGACTTTCTATGAATGCCACTTTGGGCAAACTTATCCGATCTGCCAAATTTCTTAAGGATCGGAAGACTATATCCTCATAGCAGTCATATAACTATTTGATCGGCAATACCACAACTTTGTCTTTTTTTTAAGTAAACAGGATAGGACCTTCTATGGATGCCACTTTGGGCAAACTTATCCGATCTGCCAAATTTCATAATGATCGGCAGACTATATCCTATAGCAGTCATATAACTATTTGATCGGCAATGCCATAACTTTGATGTTTTTTAAGTTATCAGGATAGGACTTTCTATGGATGCCTCTTTGGGCAAACTTATCCGATCTGCCAAATTTCATAAGGACCGGCAGACTATATCCTATAGCAGTCATATAACTATTTGATCGGCAATGCCATAACTTTGTTGTTTTTTAAGTTAACAGGATAGGACTTTCTATGGATGCCACTTTGGGCGAAACTATCCGATCTGCCAAATTTCATAAGTACCGGCAGACTATATCCTATAGCAGTCATATAACTATTTGATCGGCAATGCCATAACTTTTTTGTTTTAAGTAAACAGGATAGGACCTTCTATGGATGCCACTTTTGGGCAAACTTATCCGATCTGCCAAATTTCATAAGGACCGGCAGACTATATCCTATAGCAGTCATATAACTATTTGATCGGCAATACCACAACTTTGTCTTATTTTTAAGTAAACAGGATAGGACCTTCTATGGATGCCACTTTGGGCAAACTTAGCCGATCTGCCAAATTTGATAATGATCGGCAGACTATATCCTATAGCAGTCATATAACTATTTGATCGGCAATGTCATAACTTTATTGTTTTTTAAGTTATCAGGATAGAACTTTCTATGGATGTCACTTTGGGCGAAATTATCCGATCTGCCAAATTTCATAAGGATCGGTAGACTATATCCTATAGCAGTCATATAACTATTTGATCGGCAATGCCACAACTTTATTGTTTTTTAAGTTAACAGGATAGGACTTTCTATGGATGCCACTTTGGGCAAACTTATCCGATCTGCCAAATTTCATAAGGATCGGCAGACTATATCCTATAGCAGTCATATAACTGATTGATCGGCAATGCCATAACTTTGATGTTTTTTAAGTTAACAGGATAGGACTTTCTATGGATGCCACTTTGGGCAAACTTATCCGATCTGCCAAATTTCATAAGGATCGGCAGACTATATCCTATAGCAGTCATATAACTATTTGATCGGCAATGCCATAACTTTATTGTTTTTTAAGTTAACAGGATAGGACTTTCTATGGATGCCACTTTGGGCAAACTTATCCGATCTGCCAAATTTCATAAGGATCGGAAGACTATATCCTCATAGCAGTCATATAACTATTTGATCGGCAATACCACAACTTTGTCTTTTTTTTAAGTAAACAGGATAGGACCTTCTATGGATGCCTCTTTGGGCAAACTTAGCCGATCTGCCAAATTTGATAATGATCGGCAGACTATATCCTATAGCAGTCATATAACTATTTGATCGGCAATGCCATAACTTTGATGTTTTTTAAGTTTTCAGGATAGGACTTTCTATGGATGCCTCTTTGGGCAAACTTATCCGATCTGCCAAATTTCATAAGGACCGGCAGACTATATCCTATAGCAGTCATATAACTATTTGATCGGCAATGCCATAACTTTGATGTTTTTTAAGTTAACAGGATAGGACTTTCTATGGATGCCACTTTGGGCGAAACTATCCGTCCTGCCAATATTCATAAGTACCTGCAGACTATATCCTATAGCAGTCATATAACTATTTGATCGGCAATGCCATAACTTTATTTTTTTAAAGTAATTAGGATAGGACCTTCTATGGATGCCACTTTTGGGCAAACTTATCCGATCTGCCAAATTTCATAAGGACCGGCAGACTATATCCTATAGCAGTCATATAACTGATTGATCGGCAATGCCATAACTTTGTTGTTTTTTAAGTAAACAGGATAGAACTTTCTTTGCACACAACTTTGCATAAGGACCGGCAGACTATATCCTATAGCAGTCATATAACTGATTGATCGGCAATGCCATAACTTTATTATTTTTTAAGTAAACAGAATAGAACTTTCTTTGGATGCCACTTTGGGCGAACTTATCCGTTCTGCCAAATTTCATAATGACCGGCAGACTATATCCTATAGCAGTCATATAACTGATTGATCAACAATGCCATAACTTTATTGTTTTTTAAGTAAACATGATAGAACTTTTTTTGCATGCCATTTTGGGCGAACCTATCCGATCTGCCAAATTTCATAAGGATCGGCAGACTATATCCTATAGCAGTCATATAACTATTTGATCGGCAATGCCATAACTTTGATGTTTTTTAAGTTAACAGGATAGGACTTTCTATGGATGCCACTTTGGGCGAAATTATCCGATCTGCCAAATTTCATAAGGACCGGCAGACTATATCCTATAGCAGTCACATAACTATTTGTTCGGCAATGCCACAACTTTTTTTTATAATTAATTAGGATAGGACCTTCTATGGATGGAACTGATTGAACGGCAATGCCATAACTTTGATGTTTTTTAAGTTAACAGGATAGGACTTTCTATGGATGCCACTTTGGGCAAACTTATCCGATCTGCCAAATTTCATAAGGATCGGAAGACTATATCCTATAGCAGTCATATAACTATTTGATCGGCAATGCCACAACTTTGTTTTTTTTTAAGTAAACAGGATAGGACCTTCAATGGATGCCACTTTGGGCAAACTTAGCCGATCTGCCAAATTTCATAAGGATCGGTAGACTATATCCTATAGCAGTCATATAACTATTTGATCGGCAATCCCATAACTTTGATGTTTTTTAAGTTAACAGGATAGGACTTTCTATGGATGCCACTTTGGGCGAAACTATCCGATCTGCCAAATTTCATAAGTACCGGCAGACTATATCCTATAGCAGTCATATAACTATTTGATCGGCAATGCCACAACTTTTATTTTTTTAAATTAAACAGGATAGAACTTTCTATGGATGCCACTTTTGGGCAAACTTATCCGATCTGCCAAATTTCATTAGGATCGGCAGACTATTTCCTATAGCAGTCATATAACTGATTGATCGAAAATGCCATAACTTTATTGTTTTTTAAGTAAACAGTATAGAACTTTCTTTGCATACCACTTTGGAGAACTTATCCGATCTGCCAAATTTCATAAGGACCGGCAGACTATATCCTATAGCAGTCATATAACTGATTGATCGGCAATGCCATAACTTTATTATTTTTTTAGTAAACATGATAGAACTTTTTTTGGATGCCACTTTGGGCGAACTTATCCGTTCTGCCCAATTTCATAAGGATCGGCAGACTTTATCCTATAGCAATCATATTACTATTTAATCGGCAATGCCATAACTTTGATGTTTTTTAAGTTAACAGGATAGGACTTTCTATGGATTTCACTTTTGGGCGAAATTATCCGATCTGCCAAATTTCATAAGGACCGGCAGACTATATCCTATAGCAATCATATTACTATTTAATCGGCAATGCCATAACTTTGATGTTTTTTAAGTTAACAGGATAGGACTTTCTATGGATGTCACTTTGGGCGAAAGTATCCGATCTGCCAAATTTCATAAGGATCGGTAGACTATATCCTATAGCAGTCATATAACTATTTGATCGGCAATGCCATAACTTTATTGTTTTTTAAGTTATCAGGATAGAACTTTCTATGGATGTCACTTTGGGCGAAATTATCCGATCTGCCAAATTTCATAAGGATCGGTAGACTATATCCTATAGCAGTCATATAACTATTTGATCGGCAATGCCATAACTTTATTGTTTTTTAAGTTATCAGGATAGAACTTTCTATGGATGTCACTTTGGGCGAAATTATCCGATCTGCCAAATTTCATAAGGATCGGTAGACTATATCCTATAGCAGTCATATAACTATTTGATCGGCAATGCCATAACTTTATTGTTTTTTAAGTTTTCAGGATAGGACTTTCTATGGATGCCACTTTGGGCAAATTTAGCCGATCTGCCAAATTTCATAAGGATCGGTAGACAATATCCTATAGCAGTCATATAACTATTTGATCGGCAATGCCATAACTTTGATGTTTTTTAAGTTAACAGGATAGGACTTTCTATGGATGCCACTTTGGGCAAACTTAGCCGATCTGCCAAATTTGATAATGATCGGCAGACTATATCCTATAGCAGTCATATAACTATTTGATCGGCAATGCCATAACTTTATTGTTTTTTAAGTTATCAGGATAGAACTTTCTATGGATGCCACTTTGGGCGAAATTATCCGATCTGCCAAATTTCATAAGGACCGGCAGACTATATCCGCAGATAGGATCGGTATACTATATCCTATAGCAGTCATATAACTATTTGATCGGCAATGCCATAACTTTATTTTTTTTTAAGTTATCAGGATAGAACTTTCTATGGATGCCACTTTGGGCGAAATTATCCGATCTGCCAAATTTCATAAGGATCGGTATACTATATCCTATAGCAGTCATATAACTATTTGATCGGCAATGCCATAACTTTATTGTTTTTTAAGTTATCAGGATAGAACTTTCTATGGAGACCACTTTGGGCGAAATTATCCGATCTGCCAAATTTCATAAGGATCGGTAGACTATATCCTATAGCAGTCATATAACTATTTGATCGGCAATGCCATAACTTTATTGTTTTTTAAGTTATCAGGATAGGACTTTCTATGGATGCCTCTTTGGGCAAATTTATCCAATCTGCCAAATTTCATAAGGATCGGTATACTATATCCTATAGCAGTCATATAACTATTTGATCGGCAATGCCATAACTTTATTGTTTTTTAAGTTATCAGGATAGAACTTTCTATGGATGTCACTTTGGTGAAATTATCCGATCTGCCAAATTTCATAAGGATCGGCAGACTATATCCTATAGCAATCATATTACTATTTAATCGGCAATGCCATAACTTTGATGTTTCTTAAGTAAACAGGATAGGACCTTCTATGGATGCCACTTTGGGCAAACTTAGCCGATCTGCCAAATTTGATAATGATCGGTAGACTATATCCTATAGCAGTCATATAACTATTTGATCGGCAATGCCATAACTTTATTGTTTTTTAAGTTATCAGGATAGAACTTTCTATGGATGTCACTTTGGGCGAAATTATCCGATCTGCCAAATTTCATAAGGATCGGTAGACTATATCCTATAGCAGTCATATAACTATTTGATCGGCAATGCCATAACTTTATTGTTTTTTAAGTTTTCAGGATAGGACTTTCTATGGATGTCACTTTGGGCGAAATTATCCGATCTGCCAAATTTCATAAGGATCGGCAGACTATATCCTATAGCAATCATGTAACTATTTAAATGCCATAACTTTATTGTTTTTTAAGTTATCAGGATAGAACTTTCTATGGATGTCACTTTGGGCGAAATTATCCGATCTGCCAAATTTCATAAGGATCGGTAGACTATATCCTATAGCAGTCATATAACTATTTGATCGGCAATGCCATAACTTTATTGTTTTTTAAGTTTTCAGGATAGGACTTTCTATGGATGCCTCTTTGGGCAAATTTATCCAATCTGCCAAATTTCATAAGGATCGGTATACTATATCCTATAGCAGTCATATAACTATTTGATCGGCAATGCCATAACTTTATTGTTTTTTAAGTTATCAGGATAGAACTTTCTATGGATGTCACTTTGGGAGAAATTATCCGATCTGCCAAATTTCATAAGGATCGGCAGACTATATCCTATAGCAATCATGTTACTATTTAATCGGCAATGCCATAACTTTGATGTTTTTTAAGTTAACAGGATAGGACCTTCTATGGATGCCACTTTGGGCAAACTTAGCCGATCTGCCAAATTTTATAATGATCGGCAGACTATATCCTATAGCAGTCATATAACTATTTGATCGGCAATGCCATAACTTTGATGTTTTTTAAGTTTTCAGGATAGGACTTTCTATGGATGCCTCTTTGGACAAACTTATCCGATCTGCCAAATATCATAAGGACCGCAGACTATATCCGGCAGATAGGATCGGTATACTATATCCTATAGCAGTCATATAACTATATGATCGGCAATGCCATAACTTTATTGTTTTTTAAGTTATCAGGATAGAACTTTCTATGGATGTCACTTTGGGCGAAATTATCCGATCTGCCAAATTTCATAAGGATCGGCAGACTATATCCTATAGCAATCATGTACTATTTAATGCCATAACTTTATTGTTTTTTAAGTTATCAGGATAGAACTTTCTATGGATGTCACTTTGGGCGAAAGTATCCGATCTGCCAAATTTCATAAGGATCGGTAGACTATATCCTATAGCAGTCATATAACTATTTGATCGGCAATGCCATAACTTTATTGTTTTTTAAGTTTTCAGGATAGGACTTTCTATGGATGCCTCTTTGGGCAAATTTATCCAATCTGCCAAATTTGATAATGATCGGTAGACTATATCCTATAGCAGTCATATAACTATTTGATCGGCAATGCCATAACTTTATTGTTTTTTAAGTTATCAGGATAGAACTTTCTATGGATGTCACTTTGGGAGAAATTATCCGATCTGCCAAATTTCATAAGGATCGGCAGACTATATCCTATTGCAATCATGTTACTATTTAATCGGCAATGCCATAACTTTGATGTTTTTTAAGTTAACAGGATAGGACCTTCTATGGATGCCACTTTGGGCAAACTTAGCCGATCTGCCAAATTTGATAATGATCGGCAGACTATATCCTATAGCAGTCATATAACTATTTGATCGGCAATGCCATAACTTTATTGTTTTTTAAGTTATCAGGATAGAACTTTCTATGGATGTCACTTTGGGCGAAATTATCCGATCTGCCAAATTTCATAAGGATCGGCAGACTATATCCTATAGCAATCATATTACTATTTGATCGGCAATGCCATAACTTTGATGTTTTTTAAGTTAACAGGATAGGACTTTCTATGGATGTCACTTTGGGCGAAATTATCCGATCTGCCAAATTTCACAAGGATCGGTAGACTATATCCTATAGCAGTCATATAACTATTTGATCGGCAATGCCATAACTTTTATGTTTTTTAAGTTAACAGGATAGGACTTTCTTTGAATGCCACTTTGGGCCAACTTATCCGATCTGCCAAATTTCATAAGGATCGGAAGACTATATACTATAGCAGTCATAAACCTATTTGATCGGCAAACTTAGCCGATCTGACAAATTTGATAATGATCGGTAGACTATATCCTATAGCAGTCATATAACTATTTGATCGGCAATGCCATAACTTTATTGTTTTTTAAGTTATCAGGATAGAACTTTCTATGGATTCCACTTTGGGCGAAAGTATTCGATCTGCCAAATTTCATAGGGATCGGTACACTATATCCTATAGCAGTCATATAACTATTTGATCGGCAATGCCATAACTTTGTTTTTTAAGTTTTCAGGATAGGACTTTCTATGGATGTCACTTTGGGCGAAATTATCCGATCTGCCAAATTTCATAAGGACCGGCAGACTATATCCGGCAGATAGGATCGGTATACTATATCCTATAGCAGTCATATAACTATTTGATCGGCAATGCCATAACTTTGATGTTTTTTAAGTTAACAGGATAGGACTTTCTATAGATGTCACTTTTGGGCGAAATTATCCGATCTGCCAAATTTCATAAGGATCGGTAGACTTTATCCTATAGCAGTCATATAACTATTTGATCGGCAATGCCATAACTTTATTGTTTTTTAAGTTTTCAGGATAGGACTTTCTATGGATGTCACTTTGGGCGAAATTATCCGATCTGCCAAATTTCATAAGGACCGGCAGACTATATCCGGCATATAGGATCGGTATACTATATCCTATAGCAGTCATATAACTATTTGATCGGCAATGCCATAACTTTGATGTTTTTTAAGTTAACAGGATAGGACTTTCTATAGATGTCACTTTTGGGCGAAATTATCCGATCTGCCAAATTTCATAAGGATCGGTAGACTATATCCTATAGCAGTCATATAACTATTTGATCGGCAATGCCATAACTATATTGTTTTTTAAGTTATCAGGATAGAACTTTCTATGGATGTCACTTTGGGCGAAAGTATTCGATCTGCCAAATTTCATAAGGATCGGTAGACTATATCCTATAGCAGTCATATAACTATTTGATCGGCAATGCCATAACTTTATTGTTTTTTAAGTTTTCAGGATAGGACTTTCTATGGATGTCACTTTGGGCGAAAGTATCCGATCTGCCAAATTTCATAAGGACCGGCAGACTATATCCGGCAGATAGGATCGGTATACTATATCCTATAGCAGTCATATAACTATTTGATCGGCAATGCCATAACTTTGATGTTTTTTAAGTTAACAGGATAGGACTTTCTATAGATGTCACTTTTGGGCGAAATTATCCGATCTGCCAAATTTCATAAGGATCGGTAGACTATATCCTATAGCAGTCATATAACTATTTGATCGGCAATGCCATAACTTTATTGTTTTTTAAGTTATCAGGATAGAACTTTCTATGGATGTCACTTTGGGCGAAATTATCCGATCTGCCAAATTTCATAAGGACCGGCAGACTATATCCGGCAGATAGGATCGGTATACTATATCCTATAGCAGTCATATAACTATTTGATCGGCAATGCCATAACTTTGATGTTTTTTAAGTTAACAGGATAGGACTTTCTATGGATGTCACTTTTGGGCGAAATTATCCGATCTGCCAAATTTCATAAGGATCGGTAGACTATATCCTATAGCAGTCATATAACTATTTGATCGGCAATGCCATAACTTTATTGTTTTTTTAAGTAAACAGGATAGAACTTTCTATGGATGTCACTTTGGGCGAAATTATCCGATCTGCCAAATTTCATAAGGATCGGTAGACTATATCCTATAGCAGTCATATAACTATTTGATCGGCAATGCCATAACTTAATTTTTTTTTTAAGTTATCAGGATAGGACTTTCTATGGATGCCTCTTTGGGCAAATTTATCTAATCTGCCAAATTTCATAAGGATCGGTAGACTATATCATATAGCAGTCATATAACTATTTGATCGGCAATGCCATAACTTTATTGTTTTTTAAGTTATCAGGATAGAACTTTCTATGGATGTCACTTTGGGTGAAATTATCCGATCTGCCAAATTTCATAAGGATCGGCAGACTATATCCTATAGCAATTATATTACTATTTAATCGGCAATGCCATAACTTTGATGTTTTTTAAGTAAACAGGATAGGACCTTCTATGGATGCCACTTTGGGCAAACTTAGCCGATCTGCCAAATTTGATAATGATCGGTAGACTATATCCTATAGCAGTCATATAACTATTTGATCGGCAATGCCATAACTTTATTGTTTTTTAAGTTATCAGGATAGAACTTTCTATGGATGTCACTTTGGGCGAAAGTATTCGATCTGCCAAATTTCATAAGGATCGGTAGACTATATCCTATAGCAGTCATATAACTATTTGATCGGCAATGCCATAACTTTATTGTTTTTTAAGTTATCAGGATAGAACTTTCTATGGATGTCACTTTGGGCGAAATTATCCGATCTGCCAAATTTCATAAGGATCGGTATACTATATCCTATAGCAGTCATATAACTATTTGATCGGCAATGCCATAACTTTATTGTTTTTTAAGTTTTCAGGATAGGACTTTCTATGGATGCCTCTTTGGGCAAATTTATCCAATCTGCCAAATTTCATAAGGATCGGTATACTATATCCTATAGCAGTCATATAACTATTTGATCGGCAATGCCATAACTTTATTGTTTTTTAAGTTATCAGGATAGAACTTTCTATGGATGTCACTTTGGGCGAAAGTATCCGATCTGCCAAATTTCATAAGGATCGGTAGACTATATCCTATAGCAGTCATATAACTATTTGATCGGCAATGCCATAACTTTATTGTTTTTTAAGTTTTCAGGATAGGACTTTCTATGGATGCCTCTTTGGGCAAATTTATCCAATCTGCCAAATTTCATAAGGATCGGTAGACTATATCCTATAGCAGTCATATAACTATTTGATCGGCAATGCCATAACTTTATTGTTTTTTAAGTTATCAGGATAGAACTTTCTATGGATGTCACTTTGGGCGAAAGTATTCGATCTGCCAAATTTCATAAGGATCGGTAGACTATATCCTATAGCAGTCATATAACTATTTGATCGGCAATGCCATAACTTTATTGTTTTTTAAGTTTTCAGGATAGGACTTTCTATGGATGCCTCTTTGGGCAAATTTATCCCATCTGCCAAATTTCATAAGGATCGGTAGACTATATCCTATAGCAGTCATATAACTATTTGATCGGCAATGCAATAACTTTATTGTTTTTTAAGTTATCAGGATAGAACTTTCTATGGATGTCACTTTGGGCGAAATTATCCGATCTGCCAAATTTCATAAGGATCAGCAGACTATATCCTATAGCAATTATATAACTATTTGATCGGCAATGCCATAACTTTGATGTTTTTTAAGTAAACAGGATAGGACCTTCTATGGATGCCACTTTGGGCAAAACTTAGCCGATCTGCCAAATTTGATAATGATCGGTAGACTATATCCTATAGCAGTCATATAACTAATTGATCGGCAATGCCATAACTTTGATGTTTTTTAAGTTTTCAGGATAGGACTTTTTATGCATGCCACTTTGGGCAAACTTATCCGATCTGCCAAATTTCATAAGGACCGGCAGACTATATCCCAGATAGGATCGGTAGACTACATCCTATAGCAGTCATATAACTATTTGATCGGCAATGCCATAACTTTATTGTTTTTTAAGTTAACAGGATAGGACTTTCTATGAATGCCACTTTGGGCAAACTTATCCGATCTGCCAAATTTCATAAGGATCGGCAGACAACATCCTATAGCAGTCATATAACTGATTGATCGGCAATGCCAGAATTTTGATGTTTTTTAAGTTAACAGGATAGGACTTTCTATGGATGCCACTTTGGGCAAACTTATCCGATATGCCAAATTTGATAAGGATGGGCAGACTATATCCTATAGCAGTCATATAACTATTTGATCGGCAATGCCATAACTTTATTGTTTTTTAAGTTAACAGGATAGGACTTTCTATAAATGCCTCTTTGGGCAAACTTATCCGATCTGCCAAATTTCATAAGGACCGGCAGACTATATCCTATAGCAGTCATATAACTGATTGAACGGCAATGCCATAACTTTGTCTTTTTTTTAAGTAAACAGGATAGGACCTTCTATGGATGCCACTTTGGGCAAACTTAGCCGATTTTCCAAATTTGATAATGATCGGCAGACTATATCCTATAGCAGTCATATAACTAATTGATCGGCAATGCCATAACTTTGATGTTTTTTAAGTTTTCAGGATAGGACTTTCTATAAATGCCTCTTTGGGCAAACTTATCCGATCTGCCAAATTTCATAAGGACCGGCAGACTATATCCTATAGCAGTCATATAACTGATTGAACGGCAATGCCATAACTTTATTGTTTTTTAAGTTATCAGGATAGAACTTTCTATGGATGTCACTTTGGGCGAAATTATTAGATCTGCCAAATTTCATAAGGATCGGTAGACTATATCCTATAGCAGTCATATAACTATTTGATCGGCAATGCCATAACTTTATTGTTGTTTAAGTTATCAGGATAGAACTTTCTTTGGATGTCACTTTGGGCGAAATTATCCGATCTGCCAAATTTCATAAGGATCGGCAGACTATATCCTATAGCAGTCATATAACTATTTGATCGGCAATGCCATAACTTTGATGTTTTTAAAGTTCACAGGATAGGACTTTCTATGGATGCCACTTTGGGCAAACTTATCCGATCTGTCAAGTTTCATAAGGACCGGCAGACTATATCCTATAGCAGTCAATTAACTGATTGAACGGCAATGAGATAACTTTATTGTTTTTTAAGTTTTCAGGATAGGACTTTCTATGGATGTCACTTTGGGTGAAATTATCCGATCTGCCAAATTTCATAAGGATCGGCAGACTATATCCTATAGCAGTCATATAACTATTTAATCGGCAATGCCATTACTTTGGTGTTTTTTAAGTAAACAGGATAGGACCTTCTATGGATGCCACTTTGGGCAAACTTAGCCGATCTGCCAAATTTGATAATGATCGGCAGACTATATCCTATAGCAGTCATATAACTGATTGATCGGCAATGCCATAACTTTGATGTTTTTTAAGTTTTCAGGATAGGACTTTCTGTGCATGCCTCTTTGGGCAAACTTATCCGATCTGCCAAATATCATAAGGACCGGCAGACTATATCCCAATAGGATCGGTAGACTACATCCTATAGCAGTCATATAACTATTTGATCGGCAATGCCATAACTTTATTGTTTTTTAAGTTAACAGGATAGGACTTTCTATGGATGCCACTTTGGGCAAACTTATCCGATCTGCCAAATTTCATAAGGATCGGCAGACTATATCCTATAGCAGTCATATAACTGATTGATCGGCAATGCCATAATTTTGATGTTTTTTAAGTTAACAGGATAGGACTTTCTATGGATGCCACTTTGGGCAAACTTATCCGATATGCCAAATTTGATAAGGATCGGCAGACTATATCCTATAGCAGTCATATAACTATTTGATCGGCAATGCCATAACTTTATTGTTTTTTAAGTTAACAGGATAGAACTTTCTATGGATGCCACTTTGGGCAAACTTATCCGATCTGCCAAATTTCATAAGGATCGGAAGACTATATCCTATAGCAGTCATATAACTATTTGATCGGCAATGCCACAACTTTGTCTTTTTTTAAGTAAACAGGATTGGACCTTCTATGGATGCCACTTTGGGCAAACTTAGCCGATCTGCCAAATTTGATAATGATCGGCAGACTATATCCTATAGCAGTCATATAACTATTTGATCGGCAATGCCATAACTTTGATGTTTTTTAAGTTTTCAGGATAGGACTTTCTATGGATGCCTCTTTGGGCAAACTTATCCGATCTGCCAAATTTCATAAGGACCGGCAGACTATATCCTATAGCAGTCATATAACTGATTGATCGGCAATGCCATAACTTTATTGTTTTTTAAGTTATCAGGATAGAACTTTCTATGGATGTCACTTTGGGCGAAATTATCCGATCTGCCAAATTTCATAAGGATCGGTAGACTATATCCCATAGCAGTCATATAACTATTTGATCGGCAATGCCATAACTTTATTGTTTTTTAAGTTATCAGGATAGAACTTTCTTTGGATGTCACTTTGGGCAAACTTATCCGATCTGCCAAGTTTCATAAGGATCGGCAGACTATATCCTATAGCAGTCATATAACTATTTGATCGGCAATGCCATAACTTTATTGTTTTTTAAGTTATCAGGATAGAACTTTCTATGGATGTCACTTTGCGCAAACTTATCCGATCTGCCAAATTTGATAAGGATCGGTAGACTATATCCTATAGCAGTCATATAACTATTTGATCGGCAATGCCATAACTTTATTGTTTTTTAAGTTATCAGGATAGAACTTTCTATGGATGTCACTTTGGGCGAAATTATTCGATCTGCCAAATTTCATAAGGATCGGTAGACTATATCCTATAGCAGTCATATAACTATTTGATCGGCAATGCCATAACTTTGATGTTTTTTAAGTTAACAGGATAGGACTTTCTATGGATGCCACTTTGGGCAAACTTATCCGATCTGCCAAATTTCATAAGGACCGGCAGACTATATCCTATAGCAGTCATATAACTATTTGATCGGCAATGCCATAACTTTGATGTTTTTTAAGTTAACAGGATAGGACTTTCTATGGATGTCACTTTTGGGCGAAATTATCCGATCTGCCAAATTTCATAAGGATCGGTAGACTATATCCTATAGCAGTCATATAACTATTTGATCGGCAATGCCATAACTTTATTGTTTTTTAAGTTATCAGGATAGAACTTTCTATGGATGTCACTTTGGGCGAAATTATCCGATCTGCCAAATTTCATAAGGATCGGTAGACTATATCCTATAGCAGTCATATAACTATTTGATCGGCAATGCCATAACTTTATTGTTTTTTAAGTTTTCAGGATAGGACTTTCTATGGATGCCACTTTGGGCAAATTTATCCGATCTGCCAAATTTGATAAGGATCGGTAGACTATATCCTATAGCAGTCATATAACTATTTGATCGGCAATGCCATAACTTTATTGTTTTTTAAGTTATCAGGATAGAACTTTCTATGGATGTCACTTTGGGCGAAATTATCCGATCTGCCAAATTTCATAAGGATCGGCAGACTATATCCTATAGCAATCATATAACTATTTGATCGGCAATGCCATAACTTTGATGTTTTTTAAGTAAACAGGATAGGACCTTCTATGGATGCCACTTTGGGCAAACTTAGCCGATCTGCCAAATTTGATAATGATCGGCAGACTATATCCTATAGCAGTCATATAACTATTTGATCGGCAATGCCATAACTTTGTTGTTTTTTAAGTTATCAGGATAGAACTTTCTATGGATGTCACTTTGGGCGAAATTATCCGATCTGCCAAATTTCATAAGGATCGGTAGACTATATCCTATAGCAGTCATATAACTATTTGATCGGCAACGCCATAACTTTATTGTTTTTTTAAGTTATCAGGATAGAACTTTCTATGGATGTCACTTTGGGCGAAATTATCCGATCTGCCAAATTTCATAAGGATCGGTAGACTATATCCTATAGCAGTCATATAACTATTTGATCGGCAATGCCATAACTTTATTGTTTTTTAAGTTTTCAGGATAGGACTTTCTATGGATGCCTCTTTGGGCAAATTTATCCGATCTGCCAAATTTCATAAGGATCGGTAGACTATATCCTATAGCAGTCATATAACTATTTGATCGGCAATGCCATAACTTTATTGTTTTTTAAGTTATCAGGATAGAACTTTCTATGGATGTCACTTTGGGCGAAATTATCCGATCTGCCAAATTTCATAAGGATCGGTAGACTATATCCTATAGCAGTCATATAACTATTTGATCGGCAATGCCATAACTTTATTGTTTTTTAAGTTATCAGGATAGGACTTTCTATGGATGCCACTTTGGGCAAACTTATCCGATCTGCCAAATTTCATAAGGATCGGTAGACTATATCCTATAGCAGTCATATAACTTTTTGATCGGCAATGCCATAACTTTATTGTTTTTTAAGTTATCAGGATAGAACTTTCTATGGATGTCACTTTGGGCGAAATTATCCGATCTGCCAAATTTCATAAGGATCGGCAGACTATATCCTATAGCAGTCATATAACTATTTGATCGGCAATGCCATAACTTTGTTGTTTTTTAAGTAAACAGAATAGGACCTTCTATGGATGCCACTTTGGGCAAAAACTTAGCCGATCTGCCAAATTTGATAATGATCGGCAGACTATATCCTATAGCAGTCATATAACTAATTGATCGGCAATGCCATAACTTTGATGTTTTTTAAGTTTTCAGGATAGGACTTTTTATGGATGCCTCTTTGGGCAAACTTATCCGATCTGCCAAATATCATAAGGACCGGCAGACTATATCCGGCAGATAGGATCGGTAGACTACATCCTATAGCAGTCATATAACTATTTGATCGGCAATGCCATAACTTTATTGTTTTTTAAGTTAACAGGATAGGACTTTCTATGGATGCCACTTTGGGCAAACTTATCCGATCTGCCAAATTTCATAAGGATCGGCAGACTATATCCTATAGCAGTCATATAACTATTTGATCGGCAATGCCATAACTTTGATGTTTTTTAAGTTAACAGGATAGGACTTTCTATGGATGCCTCTTGGGGCAAACTTATCCGATCTGCCAAATTTGATAAGGATCGGAAGACTGTATTCTATAGAAGTCATATAACTATTTGATCGGCAATGCCATAACTTTATTGTTTTGCCACTTTGGCCAAACTTATCCGATCTGCCAAATTTCATAAGGATCGGCAGACTATATCCTATAGTAGTCATATAACTGATTGAACGGCAATGCCACAACTTTTTTTTTTTAAGTAAACAGGATAGGACCTTCTATGGATTCCACTTTGGGCAAACTTAGCCGATCTGCCAAATTTGATAATGATCGGCAGACTATATCCTATAGCAGTCATATAACTAATTGATCGGCAATGCCATAACTTTGATGTTTTTTAAGTTTTCAGGATAGGACTTTCTATAAATGCCTCTTTGGGCAAACTTATCCGATCTGCCAAATTTCATAAGGATCGGCAGACTATATCCTATAGCAGTCATATAACTATTTGATCGGCAATGCCATAACTTTATTGTTTTTTAAGTTATCAGGATAGAACTTTCTATGGATGTCACTTTGGGCGAAATTATCCGATCTGCCAAATTTCATAAGGATCGGTAGACTATATCCTATAGCAGTCATATAACTATTTGATCGGCAATGCCATAACTTTATTGTTTTTTAAGTTATCAGGATAGAACTTTCTATGGATGTCACTTTGGGCGAAATTATCCGATCTGCCAAATTTCATAAGGATCGGCAGACTATATCCTATAGCAGTCATATAACTATTTGATCGGCAATGCCATAACTTTGATGTTTTTTAAGTTAACAGGATAAGACTTTCTATGGATGCCACTTTGGGCAAACTTATCCGATCTGTCAAATTTCATAAGGATCGGCAGACTAAATCCTATAGCAGTCATATAACTGATTGAATGGCAATGCCATAACTTTATTGTTTTTTAAGTTATCAGGATAGGACTTTCTATGGATGTCACTTTGGGCGAAATTATCCGATCTGCCAAATTTCATAAGGATCGGCAGACTATATCCTATAGCAGTCATATAACTATTTGATCGGCAATGCCATAACTTTGATGTTTTTTAAGTAAACAGGATAGGACCTTCTATGGATGCCACTTTGGGCAAACTTAGCCGATCTGCCAAATTTGATAATGATCGGTAGACTATATCCTATAGCAGTCATATAACTGATTGATCGGCAATGCCATAACTTTGATGTTTTTTAAGTTTTCAGGATAGGACTTTCTATGGATGCCACTTTGGGCAAACTTATCCGATCTGCCAAATTTCATAAGGACCGGCAGACTATATGGCGAGGATCGGTAGACTAATCCTATAGCAGTCATATAACTATTTGATCGGCAATGCCATAACTTTATTGTTTTTTAAGTTATCAGGATAGGACTTTGTATGGATGCAACTTTGGACAAACTTATCCGATCTGCCAAATTTCATAAGGATCGGTCGACTATATCCTATAGCAGTCATATAACTGATTGATCGGCAATGCCATAACTTTGATGTTTTTTAAGTTAACAGGATAGGACTTTCTATGGATGCCACTTTGGGCAAACTTATCCGATATGCCAAATTTGATAAGGATGGGCAGACTATATCCTATAGCAGTCATATAACTATTTGATCGGCAATGCCATAACTTTGTTGTTTTTTAAGTTAACAGGATAGGACTTTCTATGGATGCCACTTTGGGCATACTTATGCGATCTGCCAAATTTCATAAGGATCGGAAGACTATATCCTATAGCAGTCATATAACTATTTGATCGGCAATGCCATAACTTTGTCTTTTTTTTAAGTAAACAGGATAGGACTTTCTATGGATGCCACTTTGGGCAAACTTATCCGATCTGCCAAATTTGATAATGATCGGCAGACTATATCCTATAGCAGTCATATAACTAATTGATCGGCAATGCCATAACTTTGATGTTTTTTAAGTTTTCAGGATAGGACTTTCTATGGATGCCTCTTTGGGCAAACTTATCCGATCTGCCAAATTTCATAAGGACCGGCAGACTATATCCTATAGCAGTCATATAACTGATTGAACGGCAATGCCATAACTTTATTGTTTTTTAAGTTATCAGGATAGAACTTTCTATGGATGTCACTTTGGGCGAAATTATCCGATCTGCCAAATTTCATAAGGATCGGTAGACTATATCCTATAGCAGTCATATAACTATTTGATCGGCAATGCCATAACTTTATTGTTTTTTAAGTTATCAGGATAGAACTTTCTATGGATGCCACTTTGGGCAAACTTATCCGATCTGCCAAATTTCATAAGGATCGGCAGACTATATCCTATAGCAGCCATATAACTATTTGATCGGCAATGCCATAACTTTGATGTTTTTGAAGTTAACAGGATAGGACTTTCTATGGATGCCACTTTGGGCAAACTTATTCGATCTGCCAAATTTCATAAGGATCGGCAGACTATATCCTATAGCAGTCATATAACTGTTTGATCGGCAATGCCATAACTTTATTGTTTTTTAAGTTATCAGGATAGAACTTTCTATGGATGTCACTTTGGGCAAAATTATTCGATATGCCAAATTTTATAAGGATCGGTAGACTATATCCTATAGCAGTCATATAACTATGTGATCGGCAATGCCATAACTTTATTGTTTTTTAAGTTTTCAGGATAGGACTTTCTATGGATGCCTCTTTGGGCAAATTTATCCGATCTGCCAAATTTCATAAGGATCGGTAGACTATATCCTATAGCAGTCATATAACTATTTGATCGGCAATGCCATAACTTTATTGTTTTTTAAGTTAACAGGATAGGACTTTCTATGGATGCCACTTTGGGCAAACTTAGCCGATCTGCCAAATTTGATAAGGATCGGCAGACTATATCCTATAGCAGTCATATAACTATTTGATCGGCAATGCCATAACTTTGATGTTTTTTAAGTTTTCAGGATAGGACTTTCTATGGATGCCACTTTGGGCAAACTTATCCGATCTGCCAAATTTCATAAGGACCGGCAGACTATATCCTATAGCAGTCATTTAACTGATTGATCGGCAATGCCAAAACTTTGTTGTTTTTGAAGTTTTCAGGATAGGACTTTCTATGGATGTCACTTTGGGCGAAATTATCCGATCTGCCAAATTTCATAAGGATCGGAAGACTATATCCTATAGCAGTCATATTACTATTTGATCGGCAATGCCATAACTTTGATGTTTTTTAAGTAAACAGAATAGGACTTTCTATGGATGCCACTTTGGGCAAACTTAGCCGATCTGCCAAATTTGATAATGATCGGTAGACTATATCCTATAGCAGTCATATAACTAATTGATCGGCAATGCCATAACTTTGATGTTTTTTAAGTTTTCAGGATAGGACTTTCTATGGATGTCTCTTTGGGCAAACTTATCCGATCTGCCAAATTTCATAAGGACCGGCAGACTATATCATAGGATCGGAGACTATCCTTAGCAGTCATATAACTGATTGATTGGCAATGCCATAACTTTATTGTTTTTAAAGTAATCAGGATAGAACTTTCTATGGATGTCACTTTGGGCGAAATTATCCGATCTGCCAAATTTCATAAGGATCGGCAGACTATATCCTATAGCAGTCATATAACTATTTGATCGGCAATGCCATAACTTTATTGTTTTTTAAGTTATCAGGATAGAACTTTCTATGGATGCCACTTTGGGCGAACTTATCCGATCTGCCAAATTTCATAAGGATCGGCAGACTATATCCTATAGCAGTCATATAACTGTTTGATCAGCAATGCCATAACTTTATTGTTTTTTAAGTTATCAGGATAGAACTTTCTATGGATGTCACTTTGGGCAAACTTAGCCGATCTTCCAAATTTCATAAGGATCGGCAGACTATATCCTATAGCAGTCATATAACTATTTAATCGGCAATGCCATTACTTTGGTGTTTTTGTAGTAAATAGGATAGAACTTTCAAGGGATGTCACTTTGGGCAAACTTATCCGATCTGCCAAATTTCATAAGGACCGGCAGACTATATCCTATAGCAGTCATATAACTGATTGAACGGCAATGCCATAACTTTATTGTTTTTTAAGTTATCAGGATAGAACTTTCTATGGATGTCACTTTGTGCGAAATTATCCGATCTGCCAAATTTCATAAGGATCGGAAGTCATATAACTAGCAGTCATATAACTATTTGATCGGCAATACCACAACTTTGTCTTTTTTTTAAGTAAACTGGATAGGACCTTCTATGGATGCCACTTTGGGCAAACTTAGCCGATCTGCCAAATTTGATAATGATCGGCAGACTATATCCCATAGCAGTCATATAACTATTTGAACGGCAATGCCATAACTTTGATGTTTTTGAAGTTTTCAGGATAGGACTTTCTATGGATGCCTCTTTGGGCAAACTTATCCGATCTGCCAAATTTCATAAGGATCGGCAGACTATATCCTATAGCAGTCATATAACTATTTGATCGGCAATGCCATAACTTTATTGTTTTTTAAGTTATCAGGATAGAACTTTCTATGGATGTCACTTTGGGCGAAATTATCCGATCTGCCAAATTTCATAAGGATCGGTAGACTATATCCTATAGCAGTCATATAACTATTTGATCGGCAATACCACAACTTTGTCTTTTTTTTAAGTAAACAGGATAGAACCTTCTATGGATGCCACTTTGGGCAAACTTAGCCGATCTGCCAAATTTGATAATGATCGGCAGACTATATCCTATAGCAGTCATATAACTATTTGATCGGCAATGCCATAACTTTGATGTTTTTTAAGTTTTCAGGATAGGACTTTCTATGGATGTCTCTTTGGGCAAACTTATCCGATCTGCCAAATATCATAAGGACCGGCAGACTATATCCGGCCCATAGGATCGGTAGACTATATCCTATAGCAGTCATATAACTATTTGATCGGCAATGCCATAACTTTATTGTTTTTTAAGTTAACAGGATAGGACTTTCTATGGATGCCACTTTGGGCAAACTTATCCGATCTGCCAAATTTCATAAGGATCGGAAGACTATATCCTATAGCAGTCATATAACTATTTGATCGGCAATGCCACAACTTTGTTTTTTTTTTAAGTAAACAGGATAGGACCTTCTATGGATGCCACTTTGGGCAAACTTAGCCGATCTGCCAAATTTGATAAGGATCGGCAGACTATATCCTATAGCAGTCATATAACTATTTGATCGGCAATGCCATAACTTTGATGTTTTTTAAGTTATCAGGATAGGACTTTCTATGGATGCCACTTTTGGGCAAACTTATCCGATCTGCCAAATTTCATAAGGATCGGCAGACTATATCATATAGCAGTCATATAACTATTTGATCGGCAATGCCATAACTTTATACTTTTATAAGTTAACAGGATAGGACCTTCTATGGATGCCACTTTGGGCAAACTTATCCGATCTGCCAAATTTCATAAGGATCGGTAGACTATATCCTATAGCAGTCATATAACTATTTGATCGGCAATGCCATAACTTTATTTTTTTTTAAGTTAACAGGATAGGACCTTCTATGGATGCCACTTTGGGCAAACTTAGCCGATCTGCCAAATTTGATAAGGATCGGCAGACTATATCCTATAGCAGTCATATAACTATTTGATCGGCAATGCCATAACTTTGATGTTTTTTAAGTTATCAGGATAGGACTTTCTATGGATGCCACTTTGGGCAAACTTATCCGATCTGCCAAATTTCATAAGGATCGGCAGACTATATCCTATAGCATCCATTTAACTATTTGATCGGCAATGCCATAACTTTGTTGTTTTTTAAGTTATCAGGATAGGACTTTCTATGGATGCCACTTTGGGCAAACTTATCCGATCTGCCAAATTTCATAAGGATCGGAAGACTATATCCTATAGCAGTCATATAACTATTTGATCGGCAATGCCATAACTTTGTTGTTTTTTAAGTAAACAGGATAGGACCTTCTATGGATGCCACTTTGGGCAAAACTTATCCGATCTGCCAAATTTGATAAGGATCGGTAGACTATATCCTATAGCAGTCATATAACTATTTGATCGGCAATGCCATAACTTTGATGTTTTTTAAGTTATCAGGATAGGACTTTCTATGGATGTCACTTTGGGCAAATTTATCCGATCTGCCAAATTTCATAAGGACCGGCAGACTATATCCGATAGGATCGGAGACAATCCTATAGCAGTCATTTAACTGTTTGATCGGCAATGCCATAACTTTGTTGTTTTTTAAGTTATCAGGATAGAACTTTCTATGGATGCCACTTTGGGCGAAATTATCCGATCTGCCAAATTTCATAAGGATCGGCAGACTATATCCTATAGCAGTCATATAACTATTTGATCGGCAATGCCATAACTTTATTGTTTTTTAAGTTATCAGGATAGAACTTTCTATGGATGTCACTTTGGGCGAACTTATCCGATCTGCCAAATTTCATAAGGATCGGCAGACTATATCCTATAGCAGTCATATAACTGTTTGATCAGCAATGCCATAACTTTATTGTTTTTTAAGTGAACAGGATAGAACTTTCTATGGATGCCACTTTGGGCAAACTTATCCGATCTGCCAAATTTCATAAGGATCGGCAGACTATATCCTATAGCAGTCATATAACTATTTGATCGGCAATACCACAACTTTGTCTTTTTTTTAAGTAAACAGGATAGGACCTTCTATGGATGCCACTTTGGGCAAACTTAGCCGATCTGCCAAATTTGATAATGATCGGCAGACTATATCCTATAGCAGTCATATAACTAATTGATCGGCAATGCCATAACTTTGATGTTTTTTAAGTTTTCAGGATAGGACTTTCTATGGATGCCTCTTTGGGCAAACTTATCCGATCTGCCAAATTTCATAAGGACCGGCAGACTATATCCTATAGCAGTCATATAACTGATTGAACGGCAATGCCATTACTTTATTGTTTTTTAAGTTATCAGGATAGAACTTTCTATGGATGTCACTTTGGGCGAAATTATCCGATCTGCCAAATTTCATAAGGATCGGTAGACTATATCCTATAGCAGTCATATAACTATTTGATCGGCAATACCACAACTTTGTCTTTTTTTTAAGTAAACAGGATAGGACCTTCTATGGATGCCACTTTGGGCAAACTTAGCCGATCTGCCAAATTTCATAAGGATCGGCAGACTATATCCTATAGCAGTCATATAACTGCTTAAACGGCAATGCCATAACTTTGATGTTTTTTAAGTTATCAGGATAGGACTTTCTATGGATGCCACTTTGGGCAAACTTATCCGATCTGCCAAATTTCATAAGGACCGGCAGACTATATGAGGATCGGTAGACTATATCCTATAGCAGTCATATAACTATTTGATCGGCAATGTCATAACTTTATTTTTTTTAAGTTAACAGGATAGGACTTTCTATGGATGCCACTTTGGGCAAACTTATCCGATCTGCCAAATTTCATAAGGATCGGAAGACTATATCCTATAGCAGTCATATAACTATTTGATCGGAAATGCCACAACTTTTTTTTTTTTTTAAGTAAACAGGATAGGACCTTCTATGGATGCCACTTTGGGCAAACTTATCCGATCTGCCAAATTTGATAAGGATCGGCAGACTATATCCTATAGCAGTCATATAACTATTTGATCGGCAATGCCATAACTTTGATGTTTTTTAAGTTATCAGGATAGGACTTTCTATGGATGCCACTTTGGGCAAACTTATCCGATCTGCCAAATTTCATAAGGATCGGCAGACTATATCCTATAGCAGTCATATAACTGATTGAACGGCAATGCCATAACTTTATTGTTTTTTAAGTTATCAGGATAGAACTTTCTATGGATGTCACTTTGGGCGAAATTATTCGATCTGCCAAATTTCATAAGGATCGGTAGACTATATCCTATAGCAGTCATATAACTATTTGATCGGCAATGCCATAACTTTATTGTTTTTTAAGTTATCAGGATAGAACTTTCTATGGATGCCACTTTGGGCAAACTTATTCGATCTGCCGAATTTCATAAGGACCGGCAGACTATATCCTATAGCAGTCATATAACTGATTGATCGGCAATGCCATAACTTTATTGTTTTTTAAGTTATCAGGATAGAACTTTCTATGGATGTCACTTTGGGCGAAATTATCCGATCTGCCAAATTTCATAAGGATCGGTAGACTATATCCTATAGCAGTCATATAACTATTTGATCGGCAATGCCATAACTTTGTTGTTTTTTAAGTTATCAGGATAGAACTTTCTATGGATGCCACTTTGGGCAAAATTATCCGATCTGCCAAATTTCATAAGGATCGGCAGACTATATCCGGCAGATAGGATCGGAAGACTATATCCTCATAGCAGTCATATAACTATTTGATCGGCAATACCACAACTTTGTCTTTTTTTTAAGTAAACAGGATAGGACCTTCTATGGATGCCACTTTGGGCAAACTTAGCCGATCTGCCAAATTTGATAATGATCGGCAGACTATATCCTATAGCAGTCATATAACTAATTGATCGGCAATGCCATAACTTTGATGTTTTTTAAGTTTTCAGGATAGGACTTTCTATGGATGCCTCTTTGGGCAAACTTATCCGATCTGCCAAATTTCATAAGGACCGGCAGACTATATCCTATAGCAGTCATATAACTGATTGAACGGCAATGCCATAACTTTATTGTTTTTTAAGTTATCAGGATAGAACTTTCTATGGATGTCACTTTGGGCGAAATTATCCGATCTGCCAAATTTCATAAGGATCGGTAGACTATATCCTATAGCAGTCATATAACTATTTGATCGGCAATGCCATAACTTTATTGTTTTTTAAGTTATCAGGATAGAACTTTCTATGGATGCCACTTTGGGCGAAATTATCCGATCTGCCAAATTTCATAAGGATCGGCAGACTATATCCTATAGCAGTCATATAACTATTTGATCGGCAATGCCATAACTTTGATGTTTTTTAAGTTAACAGGATAGGACTTTCTATGGATGCCACTTTGGGCAAACTTATCCGATCTGCCAAATTTCATAAGGATCGGTAGACTATATCCTATAGCAGTCATATAACTATTTGATCGGCAATGCCATAACTTTATTGTTTTTTAAGTTTTCAGGATAGGACTTTCTATGGATGCCACTTTGGGCAAACTTATCCGATCTGCCAAATTTCATAAGGATCGGCAGACTATATCCTATAGCAGTCATATAACTGATTGATCGGCAATGCCATAACTTTGATGTTTTTAAGTTAACAGGATAGGACTTTCTATGGATGCCACTTTGGGCAAACTTATCCGATCTGCCAAATTTCATAAGGATCGGCAGACTATATCCTATAGCAGTCATATAACTGATTGAACGGCAATGCCATAACTTTATTGTTTTTTAAGTTATCAGGATAGAACTTTCTATGGATGTCACTTTGGGCGAAATTATCCGATCTGCCAAATTTCATAAGGATCGGCAGACTATATCCTATAGCAGTCATATAACTATTTGATCGGCAATGCCATAACTTTGATGTTTTTTAAGTTATCAGGATAGGACTTTCTAGGGATGCCACTTTGGGCAAACTTATCCGATCTGCCAAATTTCATAAGGACCGGCAGACTATATCAGGATCGGAAGACTATATCCTATAGCAGTCATATAACTATTTGATCGGCAATGCCACAACTTTGTCTTTTTTTTAAGTAAACAGGATAGGACCTTCTATGGATGCCACTTTGGGCAAACTTATCCGATCTGCCAAATTTCATAAGGATCGGCAGACTATATCCTATAGCAGTCATATAACTATTTGATCGGCAATGCCATAACTTTGATGTTTTTTAAGTTAACAGGATAGGACTTTCTATGGATGCCACTTTGGGCAAACTTATCCGATCTGCCAAATTTCATAAGGACCGGCAGACTATATCCTATAGCAGTCATATAACTGATTGAACGGCAATGCCATAACTTTATTGTTTTTTAAGTTATCAGGATAGAACTTTCTATGGATGTCACTTTGGGCGAAATTATCCGATCTGCCAAATTTCATAAGGATCGGTAGACTATATCCTATAGCAGTCATATAACTATTTGATCGGCAATGCCATAACTTTATTGTTTTTTAAGTTATCAGGATAGAACTTTCTATGGATGCCACTTTGGGCGAAATTATCCGATCTGCCAAATTTCATAAGGATCGGCAGACTATATCCTATAGCAGTCATATAACTATTTGATCGGCAATGCCATAACTTTGATGTTTTTTAAGTTAACAGGATAGGACTTTCTATGGATGCCACTTTGGGCAAACTTATCCGATCTGCCAAATTTCATAAGGATCGGCAGACTATATCCTATAGCAGTCATATAACTATTTGATCGGCAATGCCATTCTTTATTGTTTTTTAAGTTATCAGGATAGAACTTTCTATGGATGCCTCTTTGGGCAAACTTATCCGATCTGCCAAATTTCAAAAGGATTGGTAGACTATATCCTATAGCAGTCATATAACTATTTGATCGGCAATGCCATAACTTTATTGTTTTTTAAGTTTTCAGGATAGGACTTTCTATGGATGCCTCTTTGGGCAAATTTATCCGATCTGCCAAATTTCATAAGGATCGGTAGACTATATCCTATAGCAGTCATATAACTATTTGATCGGCAATGCCATAACTTTATTTTTTTTAAGTTAACAGGATAGGACTTTCTATGAATGCCACTTTGGGCAAACTTATCCGATCTGCCAAATTTCATAAGGATCGGCAGACAACATCCTATAGCAGTCATATAACTGATTGATCGGCAATGCCATAACTTTGATGTTTTTTAAGTTAACAGGATAGGACTTTCTATGGATGCCACTTTGGGCGAACTTATCCGATCTGCCAAATTTCATAAGGACCGGCAGACTATATCCTATAGCAGTCATATAACTGATTGAACGGCAATGCCATAACTTTATTGTTTTTTAAGTTATCAGGATAGAACATTTTATGGATGCCACTTTGGGCGAACTTATCCGATCTGCCAAATTTCATAAGGATCGGCAGACTATATCCTATAGCAGTCATATAACTATTTGATCGGCAATGCCATAACTTTGTTGTTTTTTAAGTTAACAGGATAGAACTTTCTATGGATGCCACTTTGGGCGAACTTATCCGATCTGCCAAATTTCATAAGGATCGGCAGACTATATCCTATAGCAGTCATATAACTATTTGATCGGCAATGCCATAACTTTGTTGTTTTTTAAGTTAACAGGATAGAACTTTCTATGGATGCCACTTTGGGCGAACTTATCCGATCTGCCAAATTTCATAAGGATCGGCAGACTATATCCTATAGCAGTCCAATATAACTGTTTGATCGGCAATGCCATAACTTTGTTGTTTTTTAAGTTAACAGGATAGAACTTTCTATGGATGCCACTTTGGGCAAACTTATCCGATCTGCCAAATTTCATAAGGATCGGTAGACTATATCCTATAGCAGTCATATAACTATTTGATCGGCAATGCCATAACTTTATTGTTTTTTAAGTTTTCAGGATAGGACTTTCTATGGATGCCACTTTGGGCAAACTTATCCGATCTGCCAAATTTCATAAGGATCGGCAGACTATATCCTATAGCAGTCATATAACTATTTGATCGGCAATGCCATAACTTTATTGTTTTTTAAGTTAACAGGATAGGACTTTCTATGGATGCCACTTTGGGCAAACTTATCCGATCTGCCAAATTTCATAAGGATCGGCAGACTATATCCTATAGCAGTCATATAACTAATTGATCGGCAATGCCATAACTTTGATGTTTTTTAAGTTAACAGGATAGGACTTTCTATGGATGCCACTTTGGGCGAACTTATCCGATCTGCCAAATTTCATAAGGACCGGCAGACTATATCCTATAGCAGTCATATAACTGATTGAACGGCAATGCCATAACTTTGTTGTTTTTTAAGTTATCAGGATAGAACTTTCTATGGATGCCACTTTGGGCGAAATTATCCGATCTGCCAAATTTCATAAGGATCGGCAGACTATATCCTATAGCAGTCATATAACTATTTGATCGGCAATGCCATAACTTTGTTGTTTTTTAAGTTATCAGGATAGAACTTTCTATGGATGCCACTTTGGGCGAAACTTATCCGATCTGCCAAATTTCATAAGGATCGGCAGACTATATCCTATAGCAGTCATATAACTATTTGATCGGCAATGCCATAACTTTATTGTTTTTTAAGTTATCAGGATAGGACTTTCTATGGATGTCACTTTGGGCGAACTTATCCGATCTGCCAAATTTCATAAGGATCGGCAGACTATATCCTATAGCAGTCATATAACTGATTGAACGGCAATGCCATAACTTTGTTGTTTTTTAAGTTATCAGGATAGAACTTTCTATGGATGTCACTTTGGGCGAACTTATCCGATCTGCCAAATTTCATAAGGATCGGTAGACTATATCCTATAGCAGTCATATAACTATTTGATCGGCAATGCCATAACTTTATTGTTTTTTAAGTTAACAGGATAGGACTTTCTATGAATGCCACTTTGGGCAAACTTATCCGATCTGCCAAATTTCATAAGGATCGGAAGACTATATCCTATAGCAGTCATATAACTATTTGATCGGCAATACCACAACTTTGTCTTTTTTTAAGTAAACAGGATAGGACCTTCTATGGATGCCACTTTGGGCAAACTTAGCCGATCTGCCAAATTTGATAATGATCGGCAGACTATATCCTATAGCAGTCATATAACTATTTGATCGGCAATGCCATAACTTTGATGTTTTTTAAGTTATCAGGATAGGACTTTCTATGGATGTCACTTTGGGCAAACTTATCCGATCTGCCAAATTTCATAAGGATCGGCAGACTATATCCTATAGCAGTCATATAACTATTTGATCGGCAATGCCATAACTTTGTTGTTTTTTAAGTTAACAGGATAGGACTTTCTATGGATGCCACTTTGGGCAAACTTATCCGATCTGCCAAATTTCATAAGGATCGGCAGACTATATCCTATAGCAGTCATATAACTGATTGAACGGCAATGCCATAACTTTATTGTTTTTTAAGTTATCAGGATAGAACTTTCTATGGATGTCACTTTGGGCAAAATTATTCGATCTGCCAAATTTCATAAGGATCGGTAGACTATATCCTATAGCAGTCATATAACTATTTGATCGGCAATGCCATAACTTTATTCTTTTTTAAGTGAACAGGATAGGACTTTCTATGGATGCCACTTTGGGCAAACTTATCCGATCTGCCAAATTTCATAAGGATCGGAAGACTATATCCTATAGCAGTCATATAACTATTTGATCGGCAATACCACAACTTTGTCTTTTTTTTAAGTAAACAGGATAGGACCTTCTATGGATGCCACTTTGGGCAAACTTAGCCGATCTGCCAAATTTGATAATGATCGGCAGACTATATCCTATAGCAGTCATATAACTATTTGATCGGCAATGCCATAACTTTGATGTTTTTTAAGTTATCAGGATAGAACTTTCTATGGATGTCACTTTGGGCGAAATTATCCGATCTGCCAAATTTCATAAGGATCGGTAGACTATATCCTATAGCAGTCATATAACTATTTAATCGGCAATGCCATAACTTTGTTGTTTTTTAAGTTAACAGGATAGGACTTTCTATGGATGCCACTTTGGGCAAACTTATCCGATCTGCCAAATTTCATAAGGACCGGCAGACTATATCCTATAGCAGTCATATAACTGCTTAAACGGCAATGCCATAACTTTGATGTTTTTTAAGTTATCAGGTTAGAACTTTCTATGGATGTCACTTTGGGCGAAATTATCCGATCTGCCAAATTTCATAAGGATCGGCAGACTATATCCTATAGCAGTCATATAACTATTTGATCGGCAATGCCATAACTTTGATGTTTTTTAAGTTAACAGGATAGGACTTTCTATGGATGCCACTTTGGGCAAACTTATCCGATCTGCCAAATTTCATAAGGATCGGCAGACTATATCCTATAGCAGTCAATTAACTATTGACGGCAATGATAACTTTATTGTTTTTATAACTATTTGATCGGCAATGCCATAACTTTGATGTTTTTTAAGTTAACAGGATAGGACTTTCTATGGATGCCACTTTGGGCAAACTTATCCGATCTGCCAAATTTCATAAGGATCGGAAGACTATATCCTATAGCAGTCATATAACTATTTGATCGGCAATACCACAACTTTGTCTTTTTTTTAAGTTAACAGGATAGGACCTTCTATGGATGCCACTTTGGGCAAATTTAGCCGATCTGCCAAATTTCATAAGGATCGGCAGACTATATCCTATAGCAGTCATATAACTATTTGATCGGCAATGCCATAACTTTGTTGTTTTTTAAGTTAACAGGATAGGACTTTCTATGGATGCCACTTTGGGCAAACTTATCCGATCTGCCAAATTTCATAAGGACCGGCAGACTATATCCTATAGCAGTCATATAACTGATTGAACGGCAATGCCATAACTTTATTGTTTTTTAAGTTATCAGGATAGAACTTTCTATGGATGTCACTTTGGGCGAAATTATCCGATCTGCCAAATTTCATAAGGATCGGTAGACTATATCCTATAGCAGTCATATAACTATTTGATCGGCAATGCCATAACTTTATTGTTTTTTAAGTTATCAGGATAGAACTTTCTATGGATGCCACTTTGGGCAAACTTATCCGATCTGCCAAATTTCATAAGGATCGGCAGACTATATCCTATAGCAGTCATATAACTATTTGATCGGCAATGCCATAACTTTGATGTTTTTTAAGTTAACAGGATAGGACTTTCTATGGATGCCACTTTGGGCAAACTTATCCGATCTGCCAAATTTCATAAGGACCGGCAGACTATATCCTATAGCAGTCATATAACTGATTGATCGGCAATGCCATAACTTTATTGTTTTTTAAGTTATCAGGATAGAACTTTCTATGGATGTCACTTTGGGCGAAATTATCCGATCTGCCAAATTTCATAAGGATCGGTAGACTATATCCTATAGCAGTCATATAACTATTTGATCGGCAATGCCATAACTTTATTGTTTTTTAAGTTATCAGGATAGGACTTTCTATGGATGCCACTTTGGGCAAACTTATCCGATCTGCCAAATTTCATAAGGATCGGTAGACTATATCCTATAGCAGTCATATAACTATTTGATCGGCAATGCCATAACTTTATTTTTTTTAAGTTAACAGGATAGGACTTTCTATGAATGCCACTTTGGGCAAACTTATCCGATCTGCCAAATTTCATAAGGATCGGCAGACTATATCCTATAGCAGTCATATAACTATTTGATCGGCAATGCCATAACTTTGATGTTTTTTAAGTTAACAGGATAGGACTTTCTATGGATGCCACTTTGGGCGAACTTATCCGATCTGCCAAATTTCATAAGGACCGGCAGACTATATCCTATAGCAGTCATATAACTGATTGAACGGCAATGCCATAACTTTGTTGTTTTTTAAGTTATCAGGATAGAACTTTCTATGGATGCCACTTTGGGCGAAATTATCCGATCTGCCAAATTTCATAAGGATCGGCAGACTATATCCTATAGCAGTCATATAACTATTTGATCGGCAATGCCATAACTTTGTTGTTTTTTAAGTTATCAGGATAGAACTTTCTATGGATGCCACTTTGGGCAAACTTATCCGATCTGCCAAATTTCATAAGGATCGGCAGACTATATCCTATAGCAGTCATATAACTATTTGATCGGCAATGCCATAACTTTATTGTTTTTTAAGTTATCAGGATAGAACTTTCTATGGATGCCACTTTGGGCGAAATTATCCGATCTGCCAAATTTCATAAGGATCGGCAGACTATATCCTATAGCAGTCATATAACTATTTGATCGGCAATGCCATAACTTTGATGTTTTTTAAGTTAACAGGATAGGACTTTCTATGGATGCCACTTTGGGCAAACTTATCCGATCTGCCAAATTTCATAAGGACCGGCAGACTATATCCTATAGCAGTCAATTAACTGATTACGGCAATATAACTTTATTGTTTTTATTATAGGATAGAATAACTATTTGATCGGCAATGCCATAACTTTGATGTTTTTTAAGTTAACAGGATAGGACTTTCTATGAATGCCACTTTGGGCAAACTTATCCGATCTGCCAAATTTCATAAGGATCGGAAGACTATATCCTATAGCAGTCATATAACTATTTGATCGGCAATGCCACAACTTTGTCTTTTTTTTAAGTAAACAGGATAGGACCTTCTATGGATGCCACTTTGGGCAAACTTATCCGATCTGCCAAATTTGATAATGATCGGCAGACTATATCCTATAGCAGTCATATAACTAATTGATCGGCAATGCCATAACTTTGATGTTTTTTAAGTTATCAGGATAGGACTTTCTATGAATGCCACTTTGGGCAAACTTATCCGATCTGCCAAATTTCATAAGGACCGGCAGACTATATCCTATAGCAGTCATATAACTGATTGAACGGCAATGCCATAACTTTATTGTTTTTTAAGTTATCAGGATAGAACTTTCTATGGATGTCACTTTGGGCGAAATTATCCGATCTGCCAAATTTCATAAGGATCGGTAGACTATATCCTATAGCAGTCATATAACTATTTGATCGGCAATGACACAACTTTGTTTTTTTTTAAGTTATCAGGATAGATTTTTTATGGATGCCACTTTGGGCGAACTTATACGATCTGCCAAATTTCATAAGGATCGGCAGACTATATCCTATAGCAGTCATATAACTATTTGATCGGCAATGCCATAACTTTGATGTTTTTTAAGTTAACAGGATAGGACTTTCTATGGATGCCACTTTGGGCAAACTTATCCGATCTGCCAAATTTCATAAGGACCGGCAGACTATATCCTATAGCAGTCATATAACTGATTGAACGGCAATGCCATAACTTTATTGTTTTTTAAGTTATCAGGATAGAACTTTCTATGGATGTCACTTTGGGCGAAATTATCCGATCTGCCAAATTTCATAAGGATCGGTAGACTATATCCTATAGCAGTCATATAACTATTTGATCGGCAATGCCATAACTTTATTGTTTTTTAAGTTATCAGGATAGGACTTTCTATGGATGCCACTTTGGGCAAACTTATCCGATCTGCCAAATTTCATAAGGATCGGCAGACTATATCCTATAGCAGTCATATAACTATTTGATCGGCAATGCCATAACTTTGTTGTTTTTTAAGTTAACAGGATAGGACTTTCTATGAATGCCACTTTGGGCAAACTTATCCGATCTGCCAAATTTCATAAGGATCGGCAGACTATATCCTATAGCAGTCATATAACTATTTGATCGGCAATGCCATAACTTTGATGTTTTTTAAGTTAACAGGATAGGACTTTCTATGGATGCCACTTTGGGCGAACTTATCCGATCTGCCAAATTTCATAAGGACCGGCAGACTATATCCTATAGCAGTCATATAACTGATTGATCGGCAATGCCATAACTTTATTGTTTTTTAAGTTATCAGGATAGAACTTTCTATGGATGCCACTTTGGGCGAACTTATCCGATCTGCCAAATTTCATAAGGATCGGCAGACTATATCCTATAGCAGTCATATAACTATTTGATCGGCAATGCCATAACTTTGTTGTTTTTTAAGTTATCAGGATAGAACTTTCTATGGATGCCACTTTGGGCGAAATTATCCGATCTGCCAAATTTCATAAGGATCGGCAGACTATATCCTATAGCAGTCATATAACTATTTGATCGGCAATGCCATAACTTTATTGTTTTTTAAGTTAACAGGATAGAACTTTCTATGGATGTCACTTTGGGCGAACTTATTCGATCTGCCAAATTTCATAAGGACCGGCAGACTATATCCTATAGCAGTCGTATAACTGATTGAACGGCAATGCCATAACTTTATTGTTTTTTAAGTTATCAGGATAGAACTTTCTATGGATGTCACTTTGGGCGAAATTATCCGATCTGCCAAATTTCATAAGGATCGGTAGACTATATCCTATAGCAGTCATATAACTATTTGATCGGCAATGCCATAACTTTGATGTTTTTTAAGTTATCAGGATAGGACTTTCTATGGATGCCACTTTGGGCAAACTTATCCGATCTGCCAAATTTCATAAGGATCGGTAGACTATATCCTATAGCAGTCATATAACTATTTGATCGGCAATGCCATAACTTTATTGTTTTTTAAGTTATCAGGATAGAACTTTCTATGGATGTCACTTTGGGCGAAATTATCCGATCTGCCAAATTTCATAAGGATCGGTAGACTATATCCTATAGCAGTCATATAACTATTTGATCGGCAATGCCATAACTTTATTGTTTTTTAAGTTAACAGGATAGGACTTTCTATGAATGCCACTTTGGGCAAACTTATCCGATCTGCCAAATTTCATAAGGATCGGCAGACTATATCCTATAGCAGTCATATAACTATTTGATCGGCAATGCCATAACTTTGATGTTTTTTAAGTTAACAGGATAGGACTTTCTATGGATGCCACTTTGGGCAAACTTATCCGATCTGCCAAATTTCATAAGGACCGGCAGACTATATCCTATAGCAGTCATATAACTGATTGAACGGCAATGCCATAACTTTATTGTTTTTTAAGTTATCAGGATAGAACTTTCTATGGATGTCACTTTGGGCGAAATTATCCGATCTGCCAAATTTCATAAGGATCGGCAGACTATATCCTATAGCAGTCATATAACTATTTGATCGGCAATGCCATAACTTTGTTGTTTTTTAAGTTATCAGGATAGGACTTTCTATGGATGCCACTTTGGGCAAACTTATCCGATCTGCCAAATTTCATAAGGACCGGCAGACTATATCCGCATAGGATCGGTAGACTATATCCTATAGCAGTCATATAACTATTTGATCGGCAATGCCATAACTTTGATGTTTTTTAAGTTAACAGGATAGGACTTTCTATGAATGCCACTTTGGGCAAACTTATCCGATCTGCCAAATTTCATAAGGATCGGAAGACTATATCCTATAGCAGTCATATAACTATTTGATCGGCAATACCACAACTTTGTCTTTTTTTTAAGTAAACAGGATAGGACCTTCTATGGATGCCACTTTGGGCAAACTTAGCCGATCTGCCAAATTTGATAAGGATCGGCAGACTATATCCTATAGCAGTCATATAACTATTTGATCGGCAATGCCATAACTTTGATGTTTTTTAAGTTAACAGGATAGGACTTTCTATGAATGCCACTTTGGGCAAACTTATCCGATCTGCCAAATTTCATAAGGACCGGCAGACTATATCCTATAGCAGTCATATAACTGATTGAACGGCAATGCCATAACTTTATTGTTTTTTAAGTTATCAGGATAGAACTTTCTATGGATGTCACTTTGGGCGAAATTATCCGATCTGCCAAATTTCATAAGGATCGGCAGACTATATCCTATAGCAGTCATATAACTATTTGATCGGCAATGCCATAACTTTGATGTTTTTTAAGTTAACAGGATAGGACTTTCTATGGATGCCACTTTGGGCAAACTTATCCGATCTGCCAAATTTCATAAGGACCGGCAGACTATATCCTATAGCAGTCATATAACTGATTGAACGGCAATGCCATAACTTTATTGTTTTTTAAGTTATCAGGATAGAACTTTCTATGGATGTCACTTTGGGCAAACTTATCCGATCTGCCAAATTTGATAAGGATCGGTAGACTATATCCTATAGCAGTCATATAACTATTTGATCGGCAATGCCATAACTTTATTGTTTTTTAAGTTATCAGGATAGGACTTTCTATGGATGCCTCTTTGGGCAAATTTATCCGATCTGCCAAATTTCATAAGGATCGGCAGACTATATCCTATAGCAGTCATATAACTATTTGATCGGCAATGCCATAACTTTATTTTTTTTTAAGTTAACAGGATAGGACTTTCTATGGATGCCACTTTGGGCAAACTTATCCGATCTGCCAAATTTCATAAGGATCGGCAGACTATATCCTATAGCAGTCATATAACTGATTGATCGGCAATGCCATAACTTTGATGCTTTTTAAGTTAACAGGATAGGACTTTCTATGGATGCCACTTTGGGCGAACTTATCCGATCTGCCAAGTTTCATAAGGACCGGCAGACTATATCCTATAGCAGTCATATAACTGATTGAACGGCAATGCCATAACTTTATTGTTTTTTAAGTTATCAGGATAGAACTTTCTATGGATGCCACTTTGGGCGAAATTATCCGATCTGCCAAATTTCATAAGGATCGGCAGACTATATCCTATAGCAGTCATATAACTATTTGATCGGCAATGCCATAACTTTGTTGTTTTTTAAGTTATCAGGATAGAACTTTCTATGGATGCCACTTTGGGCAAACTTATCCGATCTGCCAAATTTCATAAGGATCGGCAGACTATATCCTATAGCAGTCATATAACTATTTGATCGGCAATGCCATAACTTTATTGTTTTTTAAGTGAACAGGATAGAACTTTCTATGGATGCCACTTTGGGCGAACTTATCCGATCTGCCAAATTTCATAAGGATCGGCAGACTATATCCTATAGCAGTCATATAACTGATTGAACGGCAATGCCATAACTTTATTGTTTTTTAAGTTATCAGGATAGAACTTTCTATGGATGTCACTTTGGGCGAAATTATCCGATCTGCCAAATTTCATAAGGATCGGTAGACTATATCCTATAGCAGTCATATAACTATTTGATCGGCAATGCCATAACTTTATTGTTTTTTAAGTTAACAGGATAGGACTTTCTATGAATGCCACTTTGGGCAAACTTATCCGATCTGCCAAATTTCATAAGGATCGGAAGACTATATCCTATAGCAGTCATATAACTATTTGATCGGCAATACCACAACTTTGTCTTTTTTTTAAGTAAACAGGATAGGACCTTCTATGGATGCCACTTTGGGCAAACTTATCCGATCTGCCAAATTTCATAAGGATCGGCAGACTATATCCTATAGCAGTCATATAACTATTTGATCGGCAATGCCATAACTTTGATGTTTTTTAAGTTATCAGGATAGAACTTTCTATGGATGCCACTTTGGGCGAAATTATCCGATCTGCCAAATTTCATAAGGATCGGCAGACTATATCCTATAGCAGTCATTTAACTATTTGATCGGCAATGCCATAACTTTGTTGTTTTTTAAGTTAACAGGATAGGACTTTCTATGGATGCCACTTTGGGCAAACTTATCCGATCTGCCAAATTTCATAAGGACCGGCAGACTATATCCTATAGCAGTCATATAACTGATTGAACGGCAATGCCATAACTTTATTGTTTTTTAAGTTATCAGGATAGAACTTTCTATGGATGTCACTTTGGGCGAAATTATCCGATCTGCCAAATTTCATAAGGATCGGCAGACTATATCCTATAGCAGTCATATAACTATTTGATCGGCAATGCCATAACTTTGTTGTTTTTTAAGTTATCAGGATAGAACTTTCTATGGATGCCACTTTGGGCGAACTTATCCGATCTGCCAAATTTCATAAGGATCGGCAGACTATATCCTATAGCAGTCATATAACTATTTGATCGGCAATGCCATAACTTTATTGTTTTTTAAGTTAACAGGATAGGACTTTCTATGGATGCCACTTTGGGCAAACTTATCCGATCTGCCAAATTTGATAAGGATCGGCAGACTATATCCTATAGCAGTCATATAACTATTTGATCGGCAATGCCATAACTTTGATGTTTTTTAAGTTATCAGGATAGGACTTTCTATGGATGTCACTTTGGGCGAAATTATCCGATCTGCCAAATTTCATAAGGATCGGCAGACTATATCCTATAGCAGTCATATAACTATTTGATCGGCAATGCCATAACTTTATTGTTTTTTAAGTAAACAGGATAGGACTTTCTATGGATGCCACTTTGGGCAAACTTATCCGATCTGCCAAATTTCATAAGGACCGGCAGACTATATCCTATAGCAGTCATATAACTGATTGAACGGCAATGCCATAACTTTATTGTTTTTTAAGTAATCAGGATAGAACTTTCTATGGATGTCACTTTGGGCGAAATTATCCGATCTGCCAAATTTCATAAGGACCGGCAGACTATATCCTATAGCAGTCATATAACTATTTGATCGGCAATGCCATAACTTTGTTGTTTTTTAAGTTATCAGGATAGAACTTTCTTTGGATGCCACTTTGGGCGAAATTATCCGATCTGCCAAATTTCATAAGGATCGGCAGACTATATCCTATAGCAGTCATATAACTATTTGATCGGCAATGCCATAACTTTGATGTTTTTTAAGTTAACAGGATAGGACTTTCTATGGATGCCACTTTGGGCAAACTTATCCGATCTGCCAAATTTCATAAGGACCGGCAGACTATATCCTATAGCAGTCATATAACTGATTGAACGGCAATGCCATAACTTTATTGTTTTTTAAGTTATCAGGATAGAACTTTCTATGGATGTCACTTTGGGCGAAATTATCCGATCTGCCAAATTTCATAAGGATCGGCAGACTATATCCTATAGCAGTCATATAACTATTTGATCGGCAATGCCATAACTTTATTGTTTTTTAAGTTAACAGGATAGGACTTTCTATGAATGCCACTTTGGGCAAACTTATCCGATCTGCCAAATTTCATAAGGATCGGAAGACTATATCCTATAGCAGTCATATAACTATTTGATCGGCAATACCACAACTTTGTCTTTTTTTTAAGTAAACAGGATAGGACCTTCTATGGATGCCACTTTGGGCAAACTTAGCCGATCTGCCAAATTTGATAAGGATCGGCAGACTATATCCTATAGCAGTCATATAACTATTTGATCGGCAATGCCATAACTTTGATGTTTTTTAAGTTATCAGGATAGAACATTTTATGGATGCCACTTTGGGCAAACTTATCCGATCTGCCAAATTTCATAAGGATCGGCAGACTATATCCTATAGCAGTCATATAACTATTTGATCGGCAATGCCATAACTTTATTGTTTTTTAAGTTAACAGGATAGGACTTTCTATGGATGCCACTTTGGGCAAACTTATCCGATCTGCCAAATTTCATAAGGATCGGCAGACTATATCCTATAGCAGTCATATAACTGATTGAACGGCAATGCCATAACTTTATTGTTTTTTAAGTTATCAGGATAGAACTTTCTATGGATGCCACTTTGGGCGAAATTATCCGATCTGCCAAATTTCATAAGGATCGGCAGACTATATCCTATAGCAGTCATATAACTATTTGATCGGCAATGCCATAACTTTATTGTTTTTTAAGTTATCAGGATAGAACTTTCTATGGATGCCACTTTGGGCGAACTTATCCGATCTGCCAAATTTCATAAGGATCGGCAGACTATATCCTATAGCAGTCATATAACTATTTGATCGGCAATGCCATAACTTTGTTGTTTTTTAAGTTAACAGGATAGAACTTTCTATGGATGCCACTTTGGGCGAACTTATACGATCTGCCAAATTTCATAAGGATCGGCAGACTATATCCTATAGCAGTCATATAACTGATTGATCGGCAATGCCATAACTTTATTGTTTTTTAAGTTATCAGGATAGAACTTTCTATGGATGTCACTTTGGGCGAAATTATCCGATCTGCCAAATTTCATAAGGATCGGTAGACTATTTCCTATAGCAGTTATATAACTATTTGATCGGCAATGCCATAACATTATTGTTTTTTAAGCGAACAGGATAGGACTTTCTATGGATGCCACTTTGGGCAAACTTATCCGATCTGCCAAATTTCATAAGGATCGGAAGACTATATCCTATAGCAGTCATATAACTATTTGATCGGCAATACCACAACTTTGTCTTTTTTTAAGTAAACAGGATAGGACCTTCTATGGATGCCACTTTGGGCAAACTTAGCCGATCTGCCAAATTTGATAAGGATCGGCAGACTATATCCTATAGCAGTCATATAACTAATTGATCGCCAATGCCATAACTTTGATGTTTTTTAAGTTTTCAGGATAGAACTTTCTATGGATGTCACTTTGCGCAAACTTATCCGATCTGCCAAATTTGATAAGGATCGGCAGACTATATTCTATAGCAGTCATATAACTATTTGATCGGCAATGCCATAACTTTATTGTTTTTTAAGTTAACAGGATAGGACTTTCTATGGATGCCACTTTGGGCAAACTTATCCGATCTGCCAAATTTCATAAGGATCGGCAGACTATATCCTATAGCAGTCATATAACTGATTGATCGGCAATGCCATAACTTTATTGTTTTTTAAGTAATCAGGATAGAACTTTCTATGGATGTCACTTTGGGCGAAATTATCCGATCTGCCAAATTTCATAAGGATCGGTAGACTATATCCTATAGCAGTCATATAACTATTTGATCGGCAATGCCATAACTTTATTGTTGTTTAAGTTATCAGGATAGAACTTTCTTTGGATGTCACTTTGGGCGAACTTATCCGATCTGCCAAGTTTCATAAGGATCGGCAGACTATATCCTATAGCAGTCATATAACTATTTGATCGGCAATGCCATAACTTTGATGTTTTTTAAGTTAACAGGATAGGACTTTCTATGGATGCCACTTTGGGCAAACTTATCCGATCTGCCAAATTTCATAAGGATCGGCAGACTATATCCTATAGCAGTCATATAACTGATTGAACGGCAATGCCATAACTTTATTGTTTTTTAAGTTATCAGGATAGAACTTTCTATGGATGTCACTTTGGGCGAAATTATCCGATCTGCCAAATTTCATAAGGATCGGTAGACTATATCCTATAGCAGTCATATAACTATTTGATCGGCAATGCCATAACTTTGTTGTTTTTTAAGTTATCAGGATAGGACTTTCTATGGATGCCACTTTGGGCAAACTTATCCGATCTGCCAAATTTCATAAGGATCGGCAGACTATATCCTATAGCAGTCATATAACTATTTGATCGGCAATGCCATAACTTTATTGTTTTTTAAGTTAACAGGATAGGACTTTCTATGAATGCCACTTTGGGCAAACTTATCCGATCTGCCAAATTTCATAAGGATCGGCAGACAACATCCTATAGCAGTCATATAACTGCTTGATCGGCAATGCCATAACTTTGATGTTTTTTAAGTTAACAGGATAGGACTTTCTATGGATGCCACTTTGGGCGAACTTATCCGATCTGCCAAATTTCATAAGGATCGGCAGACTATATCCTATAGCAGTCATATAACTAATTGATCGGCAATGCCATAACTTTGATGTTTTTTTAAGTTATCAGGATAGAACTTTCTATGGATGCCACTTTGGGCGAAATTATCCGATCTGCCAAATTTCATAAGGATCGGGATATGACCTATAGCAGTCATATAACTATTTGATCGGCAATGCCATAACTTTGTTGTTTTTTAAGTTAACAGGATAGGACTTTCTATGAATGCCACTTTGGGCAAACTTATCCGATCTGTCAAATTTCATAAGGACCGGCAGACTATATCCTATAGCAGTCATATAACTGATTGAACGGCAATGCCATAACTTTGTTGTTTTTTAAGTTATCAGGATAGAACTTTCTATGGATGTCACTTTGGGCGAAATTATCCGATCTGCCAAATTTCATAAGGATCGGTAGACAATATCCTATAGCAGTCATATAACTGCTTAAACGGCAATGCCATAACTTTGATGTTTTTTAAGTTATCACGTTAGAACTTTCTTTGGATGTCACTTTGGGCGAAATTATCCGATCTGCCAAATTTCATAAGGATCGGAAGACTATATCCTATAGCAGTCATATAACTATTTGATCGGCAATGCCATAACTTTATTGTTTTTTAAGTTATCAGGATAGAACTTTCTATGGATGCCACTTTGGGCGAAATTATCCGATCTGCCAAATTTCATAAGGATCGGCAGACTATATCCTATAGCAGTCATATAACTATTTGATCGGCAATGCCATAACTTTGTTGTTTTTTAAGTTAGACAGGATGCAACTTTGTATGGATGCCACTTTGGGCAAACTTATCCGATCTGCCAAATTTCATAACGATCGGCAGACTATATCCTATAGCAGTCATATAACTGATTGAACGGCAATGCCATAACTTTATTGTTTTTTAAGTTATCAGGATAGAACTTTCTATGGATGTCACTTTGGGCGAAATTATCCGATCTGCCAAATTTCATAAGGATCGGTAGACTATATCCTATAGCAGTCATATAACTATTTGATCGGCAATGCCATAACTTTATTGTTTTTTAAGTTAACAGGATAGGACTTTCTATGAATGCCACTTTGGGCAAACTTATCCGATCTGCCAAATTTCATAAGGATCGGAAGACTATATCCTATAGCAGTCATATAACTATTTGATCGGCAATACTACAACTTTGTCTTTTTTTTAAGTAAACAGGATAGGACCTTCTATGGATGCCACTTTGGGCAAACTTAGCCGATATGCCAAATTTGATAATGATCGGCAGACTATATCCTATAGCAGTCATATAACTAATTGATCGGCAATGCCATAACTTTGATGTTTTTTTAAGTTATCAGGATAGAACTTTCTATGGATGTCACTTTGGGCGAACTTATCCGATCTGCCAAATTTCATAAGGATCGGAGACTATGATCCTATAGCAGTCATATAACTATTTGATCGGCAATGCCATAACTTTATTTTTTTTAAGTTAACAGGATAGGACTTTCTATGAATGCCACTTTGGGCAAACTTATCCGATCTGCCAAATTTCATAAGGACCGGCAGACTATATCCTATAGCAGTCATATAACTGATTGAACGGCAATGCCATAACTTTATTGTTTTTTAAGTTATCAGGATAGAACTTTCTATGGATGTCACTTTGGGCGAAATTATTAGATCTGCCAAATTTCACAAGGATCGGTAGACTATATCCTATAGCAGTCATATAACTATTTGATCGGCAATGCCATAACTTTGTTGTTTTTTAAGTTATCAGGATAGAACTTTCTTTGGATGCCACTTTGGGCGAAATTATCCGATCTGCCAAATTTCATAAGGATCGGCAGACTATATCCTATAGCAGTCATATAACTATTTGATCGGCAATGCCATAACTTTGATGTTTTTAAAGTTCACAGGATAGGACTTTCTATGGATGCCACTTTGGGCAAACTTATCCGATCTGCCAAGTTTCATAAGGACCGGCAGACTATATCCTATAGTAGTCAATTAACTGATTGAACGGCAATGAGATAACTTTATTGTTTTTTAAGTTATCAGGATAGGATAACTATTTGATCGGCAATGCCATAACTTTGATGTTTTTTAAGTTAACAGGATAGGACTTTCTATGGATGCCACTTTGGGCAAACTTATCCGATCTGCCAAATTTCATAAGGATCGGCAGACTATATCCTATAGCAGTCATATAACTGATTGAACGGCAATGCCATAACTTTTTTGTTTTTTAAGTTATCAGGATAGAACTTTCTATGGATGCCACTTTGGGCGAAATTATCCGATCTGCCAAATTTCATAAGGATCGGCAGACTATATCCTATAGCAGTCATATAACTATTTGATCGGCAATGCCATAACTTTATTGTTTTTTAAGTTAACAGGATAGAACTTTCTATGGATGCCACTTTGGGCAAACTTATCCGATCTGCCAAATTTCATAAGGATCGGCAGACTATATCCTATAGCAGTCATATAACTATTTGATCGGCAATGCCATAACTTTATTGTTTTTTAAGTTAACAGGATAGAACTTTCTATGGATGCCACTTTGGGCAAACTTATCCGATCTGCCAAATTTCATAAGGACCGGCAGACTATATCCTATAGCAGTCATATAACTGATTGAACGGCAATGCCATAACTTTATTGTTTTTTAAGTTATCAGGATAGAACTTTCTATGGATGTCACTTTGGGCGAAATTATCCGATCTGCCAAATTTCATAAGGATCGGTAGACTATATCCTATAGCAGTCATATAACTATTTGATCGGCAATGCCATAACTTTATTGTTTTTTAAGTTATCAGGATAGAACTTTCTATGGATGTCACTTTGGGCGAAATTATCCGATCTGCCAAATTTCATAAGGATCGGCAGACTATATCCTATAGCAGTCATATAACTATTTGATCGGCAATGCCATAACTTTGATGTTTTTTAAGTTAACAGGATAGGACTTTCTATGGATGCCACTTTGGGCAAACTTATCCGATCTGCCAAATTTCATAAGGACCGGCAGACTATATCCTATAGCAGTCATATAACTGATTGATCGGCAATGCCATAACTTTATTGTTTTTTAAGTTATCAGGATAGAACTTTCTATGGATGCCACTTTGGGCGAAATTATCCGATCTGCCAAATTTCATAAGGATCGGCAGACTATATCCTATAGCAGTCATATAACTATTTGATCGGCAATGCCATAACTTTATTGTTTTTTAAGTTATCAGGATAGAACTTTCTATGGATGCCACTTTGGGCGAAATTATCCGATCTGCCAAATTTCATAAGGATCGGCAGACTATATCCTATAGCAGTCATATAACTATTTGATCGGCAATGCCATAACTTTATTGTTTTTTAAGTTAACAGGATAGAACTTTCTTTGCATGCCACTTTGGGCGAACTTATCCGATCTGCCAAATTTCATAAGGATCGGCAGACTATATCCTATAGCAGTCATATAACTGATTGATCGGCAATGCCATAACTTTATTGTTTTTTAAGTTATCAGGATAGAATATTTTATGGATGCCACTTTGGGCGAACTTATCCGATCTGCCAAATTTCATAAGGATCGGTAGACTATATCCTATAGCAGTCATATAACTATTTGATCGGCAATGCCATAACTTTATTGTTTTTTAAGTTAACAGGATAGGACTTTCTATGAATGCCACTTTGGGCAAACTTATCCGATCTGCCAAATTTCATAAGGATCGGAAGACTATATCCTATAGCAGTCATATAACTATTTGATCGGCAATGCCACAACTTTGTTTTTTTTTTAAGTAAACAGGATAGGACTTTCTATGGATGCCACTTTGGGCAAACTTATCCGATCTGCCAAATTTCATAATGATCGGCAGACTATATCCTATAGCAGTCATATAACTAATTGATCGGCAATGCCATAACTTTGTTGTTTTTTAAGTTATCAGGATAGAACTTTCTATGGATGTCACTTTGGGCGAACTTATCCGATCTGCCAAATTTCATAAGGATCGGTAGACTATATCCTATAGCAGTCATATAACTATTTGATCGGCAATGCCATAACTTTATTGTTTTTTAAGTTAACAGGATAGGACTTTCTATGGATGCCACTTTGGGCAAACTTATTCGATCTGCCAAATTTCATAAGGACCGGCAGACTATATCCTATAGCAATCATATAACTGATTGATCGGCAATGCCATAACTTTGTTTTTTAAGTAATCAGGATAGAACTTTCTATGGATGTCACTTTGGGCGAACTTATCCGATCTGCCAAATTTCATAAGGATCGGTAGACTATATCCTATAGCAGTCATATAACTATTTGATCGGCAATGCCATAACTTTATTGTTTTTTAAGTTATCAGGATAGAACTTTCTTTGGATGTCACTTTGGGCGAACTTATCCGATCTGCCAAATTTCATAAGGATCGGCAGACTATATCCTATAGCAGTCATATAACTATTTGATCGGCAATGCCATAACTTTGATGTTTTTTAAGTTAACAGGATAGGACTTTCTATGGATGCCACTTTGGGCAAACTTATCCGATCTGCAAAATTTCATAAGCATCGGCAGACTATATCCTATAGCAGTCAAAGAACTGATTGAACGGCAATGCCATAACTTTATTGTTTTTTAAGTTTTCAGGATAGGACTTTCTATGGATGCCTCTTTAGGCAAATTTATCCGATCTGCCAACTTTCATAAGGATCGGCAGACTATATCCTATAGCAGTCATATCACTATTTGATCGGCAATGCCATTACTTTGATGTTTTTTAAGTTAACAGGATAGGACTTTCTATGGATGCCTCTTTAGGCAAATTTATCCGATCCGCCAGATTTCATAAGGATCGGCAGACTATATCATATAGCAGTCATATCACTATTTGATCGGCAATGCCATAACTTTGATGTTTTTTAAGTTAACAGGATAGGACTTTCTATGGATCCCACTTTGGGCGAACTTATCCGTTCTGCCAAATTTCATAAGGATCGGAAGACTATATCCTATAGCAGTCATATAACTGACTGAACGGCAATGCCATTACTTTATTGTTTTTTAAGTTATCAGGATAGAACTTTCTATGGATGTCACTTTGGGCGAAATTATCCGATCTGCCAAATTTCATAAGGATCGGTAGACTATATCCTATAGCAGTCATATAACTATTTGATCGGCAATGCCATAACTTTATTGTTTTTTAAGTTAACAGGATAGGACTTTCTATGAATGCCACTTTGGGCAAACTTATCCGATCTGCCAAATTTCATAAGGATCGGAAGACTATATCCTATAGCAGTCATATAACTATTTGATCGGCAATGCCACAACTTTGTTTTTTTTTTAAGTAAACAGGATAGGACTTTCTATGGATGCCTCTTTGGGCAAACTTATCCGATCTGCCAAATTTCATAAGGATCGGCAGACTATATTCTATAGAAGTCATATAACTATTTGATCGGCAATGCCATAACTTTATTGTTTTGCCACTTTGGGCAAACTTATCCGATCTGCCAAATTTCATAAGGATCGGCAGACTATATCCTATAGCAGTCATATAACTGCTTAAACGGCAATGCCATAACTTTGATGTTTTTTAAGTTAACAGGATAGGACTTTCTATGGATGCCACTTTGGGCGAACTTATCCGATCTGCCAAATTTCATAAGGACCGGCAGACTATATCCTATAGCAGTCATATAACTGATTGAACGGCAATGCCATAACTTTATTGTTTTTTAAGTTATCAGGATAGAACTTTCTATGGATGTCACTTTGGGCGAAATTATCCGATCTGCCAAATTTCATAAGGATCGGTAGACTATATCCTATAGCAGTCATATAACTATTTGATCGGCAATGCCATAACTTTATTCTTTTTTAAGTTAACAGGATAGGACTTTCTATGAATGCCACTTTGGGCAAACTTATCCGATCTGCCAAATTTCATAAGGATCGGAAGACTATATCCTATAGCAGTCATATAACTATTTGATCGGCAATACCACAACTTTGTCTTTTTTTTAAGTAAACAGGATAGGACCTTCTATGGATGCCACTTTGGGCAAACTTAGCCGATCTGCCAAATTTCATAAGGATCGGCAGACTATATCCTATAGCAGTCATATAACTATTTGATCGGCAATGCCATAACTTTGTTGTTTTTTAAGTTATCAGGATAGAACTTTCTATGGATGCCACTTTGGGCGAACCTATCCGTTCTGCCAAATTTCATAAGGATTGGCAGACTATATCCTATAGCAGTCATATAACTATTTGATCGGCAATGCCATAACTTTATTGTTTTTTAAGTTATCAGGATAGAACTTTCTATGGATGTCACTTTGGGCGAACTTATCCGATCTGCCAAATTTCATAAGGACCGGCAGACTATATCCTATAGCAGTCATATAACTGTTTTATCAGCAATCCCATAACTTTATAGTTTTTCAAGTAATCAGGATAGAACTTTCTATGGATGTCACTTTGGGCGAAATAATCCGATCTGCCAAATTTCATAAGGATCGGTAGACTATATCCTATAGTAGTCATATAACTATTTGATCGGCAATGCCATAACTTTATTGTTTTTTAAGTTAACAGGATAGGACTTTCTATGAATGCCACTTTGGGCAAACTTATCCGATCTGCCAAATTTCATAAGGATCGGAAGACTATATCCTATAGCAGTCATATAACTATTTGATCGGCAATACCACAACTTTGTCTTTTTTTTAAGTAAACAGGATAGGACCTTCTATGGATGCCACTTTGGGCAAACTTAGCCGATCTGCCAAATTTGATAATGATCGGCAGACTATATCCTATAGCAGTCATATAACTATTTGATCGGCAATGCCATAACTTTGATGTTTTTTAAGTTATCAGGATAGAACTTTCTATGGATGTCACTTTGGGCAAACTTATCCGATCTGCCAAATTTCATAAGGATCGGTAGACTATATCCTATAGCAGTCATATAACTATTTGATCGGCAATGCCATAACTTTGTTGTTTTTTAAGTTAACAGGATAGGACTTTCTATGGATGCCACTTTGGGCAAACTCATCCGATCTGCCTAATTTCATTAGGATCGACACACTATATCCTATAGCAGTCATATAACTGATTGAACGGCAATGCCATAACTTTATTGTTTTTTAAGTTATCAGGATAGAACTTTCTATGGATGTCACTTTGGGCGAAATTATCCGATCTGCCAAATTTCATAAGGATCGGTAGACTATATCCTATAGCAGTCATATAACTATTTGATCGGCAATGCCATAACTTTATTGTTGTTTAAGTTATCAGGATAGAACTTTCTTTGGATGTCACTTTGGGCGAAATTATCCGATCTGCCAAATTTCATAAGGATCGGCAGACTATATCCTATAGCAGTCATATAACTATTTGATCGGCAATGCCATAACTTTGATGTTTTTTAAGTTAACAGGATAGGACTTTCTATGGATGCCACTTTGGGCAAACTTATCCGATCTGCCAAATTTCATAAGGACCGGCAGACTATATCCTATAGCAGTCATATAACTGATTGATCGGCAATGCCATAACTTTATTGTTTTTTAAGTTATCAGGATAGAACTTTCTATGGATGTCACTTTGGGCGAAATTATCCGATCTGCCAAATTTCATAAGGATCGGCAGACTATATCCTATAGCAGTCATATAACTATTTGATCGGCAATGCCATAACTTTATTGTTTTTTAAGTAAACAGGATAGAACTTTCTATGGATGCCACTTTGGGCGAACTTATCCGATCTGCTAAATTTCATAAGGATCGGCAGACTATATCCTATAGCAGTCATATAACTATTTGATCGGCAATGCCATAACTTTATTGTTTTTTAAGTTATCAGGATAGGACTTTCTATGGATGCCACTTTGGGCAAACTTATCCGATCTGCCAAATTTCATAAGGATCGGTAGACTATATCCTATAGCAGTCATATAACTATTTGATCGGCAATGCCATAACTTTATTGTTTTTTAAGTTAACAGGATAGGACTTTCTATGGATGCCACTTTGGGCAAACTTATCCGATCTGCCAAATTTCATAAGGATCGGCAGACTATATCCTATAGCAGTCATATAACTATTTGATCGGCAATGCCATAACTTTGATGTTTTTTAAGTTAACAGGATAGGACTTTCTATGGATGCCACTTTGGGCAAACTTATCCGATCTGCCAAATTTCATAAGAATTAACAGTCATATAACTGTTTGATCAGCAATGCCATAACTTTGTTGTTTTTTAAGTAATCAGGATAGAACTTTCTATGGATGTCACTTTGGGCGAAATTATCCGATCTGCCAAATTTCATAAGGATCGGAGGACTATATCCTATAGCAGTCATATAACTATTTGATCGGCAATGCCATAACTTTGTTGTTTTTTAAGTTATCAGGATAGGACTTTCTATGGATGCCACTTTGGGCAAACTTATCCGATCTGCCAAATTTCATAAGGATCGGCAGACAATATCCTATAGCAGTCATATAACTGCTTAAACGGCAATGCCATAACTTTGATGTTTTTTAAGTTATCACGTTAGAACTTTCTATGGATGTCACTTTGGGCGAAATTATCCGATCTGCCAAATTTCATAAGGATCGGCAGACTATATCCTATAGCAGTCATATAACTATTTGATCGGCAATGCCATAACTTTGATGTTTTTTAAGTTAACAGGATAGGACTTTCTATGAATGCCACTTTGGGCAAACTTATCCGATCTGCCAAATTTCATAAGGATCGGAAGACTATATCCTATAGCAGTCATATAACTATTTGATCGGCAATGCCATAACTTTGATGTTTTTTAAGTTAACAGGATAGGACTTTCTATGGATGCCACTTTGGGCGAAATTATCCGATCTGCCAAGTTTCATAAGGATCGGCAGACTATATCCTATAGCAGTCATATAACTGATTGAACGGCAATGCCATAACTTTATTGTTTTTTAAGTTATCAGGATAGAACTTTCTATGGATGTCACTTTGGGCGAAATTATCCGATCTGCCAAATTTCATAAGGATCGGCAGACTATATCCTATAGCAGTCATATAACTATTTGATCGGCAATGCCATAACTTTATTGTTTTTTAAGTTATCAGGATAGAACTTTCTATGAATGCCTCTTTGGGCAAACTTATCCGATCTGCCAAATTTCATAAGGATCGGCAGACTATATCCTATAGCAGTCATATAACTATTTGATCGGCAATGCCATAACTTTGTTGTTTTTTAAGTAAACAGGATAGGACCTTCTATGGATGCCACTTTGGGCAAACTTAGCCGATCTGCCAAATTTCATAATGATCGGCAGACTATATCCTATAGCAGTCATATAACTATTTGATCGGCAATGCCATAACTTTGATGTTTTTTAAGTTATCAGGATAGGACTTTCTATGGATGCCACTTTGGGCAAACTTATCCGATCTGCCAAATTTCATAAGGATCCGCAGACATATCCGCATAGGATCGGTATACTATATCCTATAGCAATCATATAACTATTTGATCGGCAATGCCATAACTTTATTGTTTTTTAAGTTATCAGGATAGAACTTTCTATGGATGTCACTTTGGGCAAACTTATCCGATCTGCCAAATTTCATAAGGATCGGCAGACTATATCCTATAGCAGTCATATAACTATTTGATCGGCATGCCATAACTTTATTGTTTTTTAAGTAAACAGGATAGGACCTTCTATGGATGCCACTTTGGGCAAACTTATCCGATCTGCCAAATTTGATAATGATCGGCAGACTATATCCTATAGCAGTCATATAACTATTTGATCGGCAATGCCATAACTTTGTTGTTTTTTAAGTTAACAGGATAGGACTTTCTATGGATGCCACTTTGGGCAAACTTATCCGATCTGCCAAATTTCATAAGACCCATGGAGGATCGGCAGACTATATCCTATAGCAGTCATATAACAGTTTGATCAGCAATGCCATAACTTTATTGTTTTTTAAGTGAACAGGATAGATTTTTCTATGGATGCCACTTTGGGCAAACTTATCCGATCTGCCAAATTTCATAAGGATCGGTAGACTATATCCTATAGCAGTCATATAACTATTTGATCGGCAATGCCATAACTTTATTGTTTTTTAAGTTTTCAGGATAGGACTTTCTATGGATGCCTCTTTGGGCAAATTTATCCAATCTGCCAAATTTCATAAGGATCGGTATACTATATCCTATAGCAGTCATATAACTATTTGATCGGCAATGCCATAACTTTATTGTTTTTTAAGTTATCAGGATAGAACTTTCTATGGATGTCACTTTGGGCGAAATTATCCGATCTGCCAAATTTCATAAGGATCGGCAGACTATATCATATAGCAGTCATATAACTATTTGATCGGCAATGCCATAACTTTGATGTTTTTTAAGTTAACAGGATAGGACTTTCTATGGATGCCACTTTGGGCAAACTTATCCGATCTGCCAAATTTCATAAGGATCGGAAGACTATATCCTATAGCAGTCATATAACTATTTGATCGGCAATGCCATAACTTTGATGTTTTTTAAGTTATCAGGATAGAACTTTCTATGGATGCCACTTTGGGCGAAATTATCCGATCTGCCAAATTTCATAAGGATCGGCAGACTATATCCTATAGCAGTCATATAACTATTTGATCGGCAATGCCATAACTTTGATGTTTTTTAAGTTAACAGGATAGGACTTTCTATGGATGCCACTTTGGGCAAACTTATCCGATCTGCCAAATTTCATAAGGATCGGAAGACTATATACTATAGCAGTCATATACCTATTTGATCGGCAATACCACAACTTTGTGTTTTTTTTAAGTAAACAGGATAGGACCTTCAATGGATGTCACTTTGGGCGAAATTATTCGATCTGCCAAATTTCATAAGGATCGGCAGACTATATCCTATAGCAGTCATATAACTGATTGATAGGCAATGCTATACCCTTATTGTTTTTTAAGTAATCAGGATAGAACTTTCTATGGATGCCACTTTGGGCGAAATTATCCGATCTGCCAAATTTCATAAGGATCGGCAGACTATATCCTATAGCAGTCATATAACTATTTGATCGGCAATGCCATAACTTTGTTGTTTTTTAAGTTATCAGGATAGAACTTTCTATGGATGCCACTTTGGGCAAACTTATCCGATCTGCCAAATTTCATAAGGATCGGCAGACTATATCCTATAGCAGTCATATTACTATTTGATCGGCAATGCCACAACTTTGTTTTTTTTTAAGTTAACAGGATAGGACCTTCTATGGATGCCACTTTGGGCAAACTTAGCCGATCTGCCAAATTTGATAATGATCGGCAGACTATATCCTATAGCAGTCATATAACTATTTGATCGGCAATGCCATAACTTTGATGTTTTTTAAGTTATCAGGATAGGACTTTCTATGGATGCCACTTTGGGCAAACTTATCCGATCTGCCAAATTTCATAAGGACCGCAGACTATATCCAAGGATCGGATACTATATCCTATAGCAGTCATATAACTATTTGATCGGCAATGCCATAACTTTATTGTTTTTTAAGTTATCAGGATAGAACTTTCTATGGATGTCACTTTGGGCGAAATTATCCGATCTGCCAAATTTCATAAGGATCGGCAGACTATATCCTATAGCAGTCATATAACTATTGATGCCATAACTTTGTTTTTTTTTAAGTAAACAGGATAGGACCTTCTATGGATGCCACTTTGGGCAAACTTAGCCGATCTGCCAAATTTGATAAGGATCGGCAGACTATATCCTATAGCAGTCATATAACTATTTGATCGGCAATGCCATAACTTTGATGTTTTTTAAGTTATCAGGATAGGACTTTCTATGGATGCCACTTTGGGCAAACTTATCCGATCTGCCAAATTTCATAAGGACCGCAGAAAAGGATCGGAGACTATATCCTATAGCAGTCATATAACTATTTGATCGGCAATGCCATAACTTTATTGTTTTTTAAGTTATCAGGATAGAACTTTCTATGGATGTCACTTTGGGCGAACTTATCCGATCTGCCAAATTTCATAAGGATCGGTAGACTATATCCTATAGCAGTCATATAACTATTTGATCGGCAATGCCATAACTTTGTTGTTTTTTAAGTTATCAGGATAGGACTTTCTATGGATGCCACTTTGGGCAAATTTATCCGATCTGCCAAATTTCATAAGGATCGGTAGACTATATCCTATAGCAGTCATATAACTATTTGATCGGCAATGCCATAACTTTATTGTTTTTTAAGTTATCAGGATAGAACTTTCTATGGATGCCACTTTGGGCGAACTTATCCGATCTGCCAAATTTGATAAGGATCGGCAGACTATATCCTATAGCAGTCATATAACTATTTGATCGGCAATGCCATAACTTTGATGTTTTTTAAGTAAGCAGGATAGGACCTTCAATGGATGCCACTTTGGGCAAACTTAGCCGATCTGCCAAATTTGATAAGGATCGGCAGACTATATCCTATAGCAGTCATATAACTATTTGATCGGCAATGCCATAACTTTGTTGTTTTTTAAGTTATCAGGATAGAACTTTCTATGGATGCCACTTTGGGCAAACTTATCCGATCTGCCAAATTTCATAAGGATCGGCAGACTATATCCTATAGCAGTCATATAACTATTTGATCGGCAATGCCATAACTTTGATGTTTTTTAAGTTAACAGGATAGGACTTTCTATGAATGCCACTTTGGGCAAACTTATCCGATCTGCCAAATTTCATAAGGATCGGAAGACTATATCCTATAGCAGTCATATAACTATTTGATCGGCAATACCACAACTTTGTCTTTTTTTTAAGTAAACAGGATAGGACCTTCAATGGATGCCACTTTGGGCAAACTTAGCCGATCTGCCAAATTTGATAAGGATCGGCAGACTATATCCTATAGCAGTCATATAACTATTTGATCGGCAATGCCATAACTTTGATGTTTTTTAAGTTAACAGGATAGGACTTTCTATGAATGCCACTTTGGGCAAACTTATCCGATCTGCCAAATTTCATAAGGATCGGAAGACTATATCCTATAGCAGTCATATAACTATTTGATCGGCAATACCACAACTTTGTCTTTTTTTTAAGTAAACAGGATAGGACCTTCTATGGATGCCACTTTGGGCAAACTTAGCCGATCTGCCAAATTTGATAATGATCGGCAGACTATATCCTATAGCAGTCATATAACTATTTGATCGGCAATGCCATAACTTTGATGTTTTTTAAGTTAACAGGATAGGACTTTCTATGGATGCCACTTTGGGCAAACTTATCCGATCTGCCAAATTTCATAAGGATCGGAAGACTATATCCTATAGCAGTCATATAACTATTTGATCGGCAATGCCATAACTTTGTTGTTTTTTAAGTTAACAGGATAGGACTTTCTATGGATGCCACTTTGGGCGAAACTTATCCGATCTGCCAAATTTCATAAGGATCGGCAGACTATATCCTATAGCAGTCATATAACTATTTGATCGGCAATGCCATAACTTTATTGTTTTTTAAGTTATCAGGATAGGACTTTCTATGGATGTCACTTTGGGCGAAATTATCCGATCTGCCAAATTTCATAAGGACCGGCAGACTATAACTATATCCTATAGCAGTCATATAACTATTTGATCGGCAATGCCATAACTTTGATGTTTTTTAAGTTAACAGGATAGGACTTTCTATGGATGCCACTTTGGGCGAAACTTATCCGATCTGCCAAATTTCATAAGGATCGGCAGACTATATCCTATAGCAGTCATATAACTATTTGATCGGCAATGCCATAACTTTATTGTTTTTTAAGTTATCAGGATAGAACTTTCTATGGATGTCACTTTGGGCGAAATTATCCGATCTGCCAAATTTCATAAGGATCGGTAGACTATATCCTATAGCAGTCATATAACTATTTGATCGGCAATGCCATAACTTTATTGTTTTTTAAGTTATCAGGATAGATTTTTTATGGATGCCACTTTGGGCGAACTTATACGATCTGCCAAATTTCATAAGGATCGGCAGACTATATCCTATAGCAGTCATATAACTATTTGATCGGCAATGCCACAACTTTGATGTTTTTTAAGTAAACAGCATAGGACCTTCTATGGATTCCACTTTGGGCAAACTTAGCCGATCTGCCAAATTTGATAAGGATCGGCAGACTGTATCCTATAGCAGTCATATAACTATTTGATCGGCAATGCCATAACTTTGTTGTTTTTTAAGTTAACAGGATAGAACTTTCTATGGATGCCACTTTGGGCAAACTTATCCGATCTGCCAAATTTCATAAGGATCGGAAGACTATATCCTATAGCAGTCATATAACTATTTGATCGGCAATGACACAACTTTGTTTTTTTTTAAGTTATCAGGATAGATTTTTTATGGATGCCACTTTGGGCGAACTTATACGAACTGCCAAATTTCATAAGGATCGGCAGACTATATCCTATAGCAGTCATATAACTATTTGATCGGCAATGCCATAACTTTATTGTTTTTTAAGTTATCAGGATAGGACTTTCTATGGATGCCACTTTGGGCAAACTTATCCGATCTGCCAAATTTCATAAGGATCGGTAGACTATATCCTATAGCAGTCATATAACTATTTGATCGGCAATGCCATAACTTTGTTGTTTTTTAAGTTAACAGGATAGGACTTTCTATGGATGCCACTTTGGGCAAACTTATCCGATCTGCCAAATTTCATAAGGATCGGCAGACTATATCCTATAGCAGTCATATAACTGTTTGATCGGCAATGCCATAACTTTGATGTTTTTTAAGTTAACAGGATAGGACTTTCTATGGATGCCACTTTGGGCAAACTTATCCGATCTGCCAAATTTCATAAGGATCGGCAGACTATATCCTATAGCAGTCATATAACTATTTGATCGGCAATGCCATAACTTTGATGTTTTTTAAGTTAACAGGATAGGACTTTCTATGAATGCCACTTTGGGCAAACTTATCCGATCTGCCAAATTTCATAAGGATCGGAAGACTATATCCTATAGCAGTCATATAACTATTTGATCGGCAATACCACAACTTTGTCTTTTTTTTAAGTAAACAGGATAGGACCTTCTATGGATGCCACTTTGGGCAAACTTAGCCGATCTGCCAAATTTGATAAGGATCGGCAGACTATATCCTATAGCAGTCATATAACTATTTGATCGGCAATGCCATAACTTTGATGTTTTTTAAGTTATCAGGATAGGACTTTCTATGGATGCCACTTTGGGCAAACTTATCCGATCTGCCAAATTTCATAAGACCGGCGACAGGATCGGTAGACTATATCCTATAGCAGTCATATAACTATTTGATCGGCAATGCCATAACTTTGATGTTTTTTAAGTTAACAGGATAGGACTTTCTATGGATGCCACTTTGGGCAAACTTATCCGATCTGCCAAATTTCATAAGGATCGGCAGACTATATCCTATAGCAGTCATATAACTATTTGATCGGCAATGCCATAACTTTGATGTTTCTTTATGTTTTTTAAGTTAACAGGATAGGACTTTCTATGGATGCCACTTTGGGCAAACTTATCCGATCTGCCAAATTTCATAAGGATCGGAAGACTATATCCTATAGCAGTCATATAACTATTTGATCGGCAATGCCATAACTTTGTTGTTTTTTAAGTTATCAGGATAGGACTTTCTATGGATGCCACTTTGGGCAAACTTATCCGATCTGCCAAATTTCATAAGGACCGGCAGACAGATCGGAACTATATCCTATAGCAGTCATATAACTATTTGATCGGCAATGCCATAACTTTATTGTTTTTTAAGTTATCAGGATAGAACTTTCTATGGATGTCACTTTGGGCGAAATTATCCGATCTGCCAAATTTCATAAGGATCGGCAGACTATATCCTATAGCAGTCATATAACTATTTGATCGGCAATGCCATAACTTTGATGTTTTTTAAGTTAACAGGATAGGACTTTCTATGAATGCCACTTTGGGCAAACTTATCCGATCTGCCAAATTTCATAAGGATCGGAAGACTATATCCTATAGCAGTCATATAACTATTTGATCGGCAATACCACAACTTTGTCTTTTTTTTAAGTAAACAGGATAGGACCTTCAATGGATGCCACTTTGGGCAAACTTAGCCGATCTGCCAAATTTGATAAGGATCGGCAGACTATATCCTATAGCAGTCATATAACTATTTGATCGGCAATGCCATAACTTTGATGTTTTTTAAGTTAAGAGGATAGGACTTTCTATGAATGCCACTTTGGGCAAACTTATCCGATCTGCCAAATTTCATAAGGATCGGAAGACTATATCCTATAGCAGTCATATAACTATTTGATCGGCAATACCACAACTTTGTCTTTTTTTTAAGTAAACAGGATAGGACCTTCTATGGATGCCACTTTGGGCAAACTTAGCCGATCTGCCAAATTTGATAATGATCGGCAGACTATATCCTATAGCAGTCATATAACTATTTGATCGGCAATGCCATAACTTTGATGTTTTTTAAGTTAACAGGATAGGACTTTCTATGGATGCCACTTTTGGGCGAAACTTATCCGATCTGCCAAATTTCATAAGGATCGGAAGACTATATCCTATAGCAGTCATATAACTATTTGATCGGCAATGCCATAACTTTATTGTTTTTTAAGTTATCAGGATAGGACTTTCTATGAATGCCACTTTGGGCAAACTTATCCGATCTGCCAAATTTCATAAGGATCGGCAGACAACATCCTATAGCAGTCATATAACTGATTGATCGGCAATGCCATAATTTTGATGTTTTTTAAGTTAACAGGATAGGACTTTCTATGGATGCCACTTTGGGCAAACTTATCCGATATGCCAAATTTGATAAGGATGGGCAGACTATATCCTATAGCAGTCATATAACTATTTGATCGGCAATGCCATAACTTTGATGTTTTTTAAGTTAACAGGATAGGACTTTCTATGAATGCCACTTTGGGCAAACTTATCCGATCTGCCAAATTTCATAAGGATCGGAAGACTATATCCTATAGCAGTCATATAACTATTTGATCGGCAATACCACAACTTTGTCTTTTTTTTAAGTAAACAGGATAGGACCTTCTATGGATGCCACTTTGGGCAAACTTAGCCGATCTGCCAAATTTGATAAGGATCGGCAGACTATATCCTATAGCAGTCATATAACTATTTGATCGGCAATGCCATAACTTTGATGTTTTTTAAGTTATCAGGATAGGACTTTCTATGGATGCCACTTTGGGCAAACTTATCCGATCTGCCAAATTTCATAAGGATCGGCAGACTATATCCTATAGCAGTCATATAACTATTTGATCGGCAATGCCATAACTTTGATGTTTTTTAAGTTAACAGGATAGGACTTTCTATGAATGCCACTTTGGGCAAACTTATCCGATCTGCCAAATTTCATAAGGATCGGAAGACTATATCCTATAGCAGTCATATAACTATTTGATCGGCAATGCCACAACTTTGTTTTTTTTTTAAGTAAACAGGATAGGACCTTCTATGGATGCCACTTTGGGCAAACTTAGCCGATCTGCCAAATTTGATAATGATCGGCAGACTATATCCTATAGCAGTCATATAACTATTTGATCGGCAATGCCATAACTTTGTTGTTTTTTAAGTTATCAGGATAGAACTTTCTATGGATGCCACTTTGGGCGAAATTATCCGATCTGCCAAATTTCATAAGGATCGGCAGACTATATCCTATAGCAGTCATATAACTATTTGATCGGCAATGCCATAACTTTGTTGTTTTTTAAGTTATCAGGATAGAACTTTCTATGGATGCCACTTTGGGCGAAATTTTCCGATCTGCCAAATTTCATAAGGATCGGTAGACTATATCCTATAGCAGTCATATAACTATTTGATCGGCAATGCCATAACTTTGATGTTTGCTCTTTGTGTTTTTTAAGTTAACAGGATAGGACTTTCTATGGATGCCACTTTGGGCAAACTTATCCGATCTGCCAAATTTCATAAGGATCGGCAGACTATATCCTATAGCAATCATATAACTATTTGATCGGCAATGCCATAACTTTGATGTTTTTTAAGTTAACAGGATAGGACTTTCTATGGATGCCACTTTGGGCAAACTTATCCGATCTGCCAAATTTCATAAGGACCGGCAGAACTATATCCTATAGCAGTCATATAACTATTTGATCGGCAATGCCATAACTTTGATGTTTTTTAAGTTATCACGTTAGAACTTTCTATGGATGTCACTTTGGGCGAAATTATCCGATCTGCCAAATTTCATAAGGATCGGCAGACTATATCCTATAGCAGTCATATAACTATTTGATCGGCAATGCCATAACTTTGATGTTTTTTAAGTTAACAGGATAGGACTTTCTATGAATGCCACTTTGGGCAAACTTATCCGATCTGCCAAATTTCATAAGGATCGGAAGACTATATCCTATAGCAGTCATATAACTATTTGATCGGCAATACCACAACTTTGTCTTTTTTTTAAGTAAACAGGATAGGACCTTCTATGGATGCCACTTTGGGCAAACTTAGCCGATCTGCCAAATTTGATAATGATCGGCAGACTATATCCTATAGCAGTCATATAACTATTTGATCGGCAATGCCATAACTTTGATGTTTTTTAAGTTAACAGGATAGGACTTTCTATGGATGCCACTTTTGGGCAAACTTATCCGATCTGCCAAATTTCATAAGGATCGGAAGACTATATCCTATAGCAGTCATATAACTATTTGATCGGCAATGCCATAACTTTGTTGTTTTTTAAGTTATCAGGATAGAACTTTCTATGGATGCCACTTTGGGCAAACTTATCCGATCTGCCAAATTTCATAAGGATCGGCAGACTATATCCTATAGCAGTCATATAACTATTTGATCGGCAATGCCATAACTTTGTTGTTTTTTAAGTTAACAGGATAGGACTTTCTATGGATGCCACTTTGGGCAAACTTATCCGATCTGCCAAATTTCATAAGGACCGGCAGAGATCATACTATATCCTATAGCAGTCATATAACTATTTGATCGGCAATGCCATAACTTTGTTGTTTTTTAAGTTAACAGGATAGGACTTTCTATGGATGCCACTTTTGGGCGAAACTTATCCGATCTGCCAAATTTCATAAGGATCGGTAGACTATATCCTATAGCAGTCATATAACTATTTGATCGGCAATGCCATAACTTTATTGTTTTTTAAGTTATCAGGATAGAACTTTCTATGGATGTCACTTTGGGCGAAATTATCCGATCTGCCAAATTTCATAAGGATCGGCAGACTATATCCTATAGCAGTCATATAACTATTTGATCGGCAATGCCATAACTTTGATGTTTTTTAAGTTAACAGGATAGGACTTTCTATGGATGCCACTTTGGGCAAACTTATCCGATCTGCCAAATTTGATAAGGATCGGCAGACTATATCCTATAGCAGTCATATAACTATTTGATCGGCAATGCCATAACTTTGTTTTTTTTTAAGTTATCAGCATAGAACTTTCTATGGATGTCACTTTGGGCGAAATTATCCGATCTGCCAAATTTCATAAGGATCGGTAGACTATATCCTATAGCAGTCATATAACTATTTGATCGGCAATGCCATAACTTTGTTGTTTTTTAAGTTATCAGGATAGGACTTTCTATGGATGCCACTTTGGGCAAATTTATCCGATCTGCCAAATTTCATTAGGATCGGCAGACTATATCCTATAGCAGTCATATAACTATTTGATCGGCAATGCCATAACTTTGATGTTTTTTAAGTTAACAGGATAGGACTTTCTATGAATGCCACTTTGGGCAAACTTATCCGATCTGCCAAATTTCATAAGGATCGGCAGACTATATCCTATAGCAGTCATATAACTATTTGATCGGCAATGCCATAACTTTGATGTTTTTTAAGTTAACAGGATAGGACTTTCTATGGATGCCACTTTGGGCAAACTTATCCGATCTGCCAAATTTGATAAGGATCGGCAGACTATATCCTATAGCAGTCATATAACTATTTGATCGGCAATGCCATAACTTTGATGTTTTTTAAGTTAACAGGATAGGACTTTCTATGAATGCCACTTTGGGCAAACTTATCCGATCTGCCAAATTTCATAAGGATCGGAAGACTATATCCTCATAGCAGTCATATAACTATTTGATCGGCAATACCACAACTTTGTCTTTTTTTTAAGTAAACAGGATAGGACCTTCTATGGATGCCACTTTGGGCAAACTTAGCCGATCTGCCAAATTTGATAATGATCGGCAGACTATATCCTATAGCAGTCATATAACTATTTGATCGGCAATGCCATAACTTTGATGTTTTTTAAGTTATCAGGATAGGACTTTCTATGGATGCCACTTTGGGCAAACTTATCCGATCTGCCAAATTTCATAAACGAAGGATCGGCAGACTATATCCTATAGCAGTCATATAACTATTTGATCGGCAATGCCATAACTTTGATGTTTTTTAAGTTAACAGGATAGGACTTTCTATGGATGCCACTTTGGGCAAACTTATCCGATCTGCCAAATTTCATAAGGATCGGAAGACTATATCCTATAGCAGTCATATAACTATTTGATCGGCAATGCCACAACTTTGTTTTTTTTTTAAGTAAACAGGATAGGACCTTCTATGGATGCCACTTTGGGCAAACTTAGCCGATCTGCCAAATTTCATAAGGATCGGCAGACTATATCCTATAGCAGTCATATAACTATTTGATCGGCAATGCCATAACTTTGATGTTTTTTAAGTTATCAGGATAGGACTTTCTATGGATGCCACTTTGGGCAAACTTATCCGATCTGCCAAATTTCATAAGGATCGGCAGACTATATCCTATAGCAGTCATATAACTATTTGATCGGCAATGCCATAACTTTGATGTTTTTTAAGTTATCAGGATAGGACTTTCTATGGATGCCACTTTGGGCAAACTTATCCGATCTGCCAAATTTCATAAGGATCGGCAGACTATACCAAGAGTAAAATAAACAGGATAGGACCTTCTATGGATGCCACTTTGGGCAAACTTATCCGATCTGCCAAATTTGATAAGGATCGGCAGACTATATCCTATAGCAGTCATATAACTATTTGATCGGCAATGCCATAACTTTGATGTTTTTTAAGTTATCAGGATAGGACTTTCTATGGATGCCACTTTGGGCAAACTTATCCGATCTGCCAAATTTCATAAAGGATCGGCAGACTATATCCTATAGCAGTCATATAACTATTTGATCGGCAATGCCATAACTTTGATGTTTTTTAAGTTAACAGGATAGGACTTTCTATGAATGCCACTTTGGGCAAACTTATCCGATCTGCCAAATTTCATAAGGATCGGAAGACTATATCCTATAGCAGTCATATAACTATTTGATCGGCAATACCACAACTTTGTTTTTTTTTTAAGTAAACAGGATAGGACCTTCTATGGATGCCACTTTGGGCAAACTTAGCCGATCTGCCAAATTTGATAATGATCGGCAGACTATATCCTATAGCAGTCATATAACTATTTGATCGGCAATGACACAACTTTGTTTTTTTTTAAGTTATCAGGATAGATTTTTTATGGATGCCACTTTGGGCGAACTTATACGATCTGCCAAATTTCATAAGGATCGGCAGACTATATCCTATAGCAGTCATATAACTATTTGATCGGCAATGCCATAACTTTGATGTTTTTTAAGTTAACAGGATAGGACTTTCTATGGATGCCACTTTGGGCGAAACTTATCCGATCTGCCAAATTTCATAAGGATCGGCAGACTATATCCTATAGCAGTCATATAACTATTTGATCGGCAATGCCATAACTTTGATGTTTGCCTACTTTGATGTTTTTTAAGTTAACAGGATAGGACTTTCTATGGATGCCACTTTGGGCAAACTTATCCGATCTGCCAAATTTCATAAGGATCGGAAGACTATATCCTATAGCAGTCATATAACTATTTGATCGGCAATGCCATAACTTTGTTGTTTTTTAAGTTAACAGGATAGGACTTTCTATGGATGCCACTTTGGGCAAACTTATCCGATCTGCCAAATTTCATAAGGACCGGCAGACATATAGATCGGTATACTATATCCTATAGCAGTCATATAACTATTTGATCGGCAATGCCATAACTTTATTGTTTTTTAAGTTATCAGGATAGAACTTTCTATGGATGCCACTTTGGGCGAACTTATCCGATCTGCCAAATTTCATAAGGATCGGCAGACTATATCCTATAGCAGTCATATAACTATTTGATCGGCAATGCCATAACTTTGATGTTTTTTAAGTTAACAGGATAGGACTTTCTATGAATGCCACTTTGGGCAAACTTATCCGATCTGCCAAATTTCATAAGGATCGGAAGACTATATCCTATAGCAGTCATATAACTATTTGATCGGCAATACCACAACTTTGTCTTTTTTTTAAGTAAACAGGATAGGACCTTCAATGGATGCCACTTTGGGCAAACTTAGCCGATCTGCCAAATTTGATAATGATCGGCAGACTATATCCTATAGCAGTCATATAACTATTTGATCGGCAATGCCATAACTTTGATGTTTTTTAAGTTAACAGGATAGGACTTTCTATGAATGCCACTTTGGGCAAACTTATCCGATCTGCCAAATTTCATAAGGATCGGAAGACTATATCCTATAGCAGTCATATAACTATTTGATCGGCAATACCACAACTTTGTCTTTTTTTTAAGTTAACAGGATAGGACTTTCTATGGATGCCACTTTTGGGCAAACTTAGCCGATCTGCCAAATTTGATAAGGATCGGCAGACTATATCCTATAGCAGTCATATAACTATTTGATCGGCAATGCCATAACTTTGATGTTTTTTAAGTTAACAGGATAGGACTTTCTATGGATGCCACTTTGGGCAAACTTATCCGATCTGCCAAATTTCATAAGGATCGGCAGACTATATCCTATAGCAGTCATATAACTATTTGATCGGCAATGCCATAACTTTATTGTTTTTTTAAGTTATCAGGATAGGACTTTCTATGGATGTCACTTTGGGCGAAATTATCCGATCTGCCAAATTTCATAAGGACCGGCAGAGATGGTAACTATATCCTATAGCAGTCATATAACTATTTGATCGGCAATGCCATAACTTTGATGTTTTTAAAGTAAACAGGATAGGACTTTCTATGGATGTCACTTTGGGCGAAATTATCCGATCTGCCAAATTTCATAAGGATCGGTAGACTATATCCTATAGCAGTCATATAACTATTTGATCGGCAATGCCATAACTTTATTGTTTTTAAGTTATCAGGATAGAACTTTCTATGGATGTCACTTTGGGCGAAATTATCCGATCTGCCAAATTTCATAAGGATCGGCAGACTATATCCTATAGCAGTCATATAACTATTTGATCGGCAATGCCATAACTTTGATGTTTTTTAAGTTAACAGGATAGGACTTTCTATGGATGCCACTTTGGGCAAACTTAGCCGATCTGCCAAATTTGATAAGGATCGGCAGACTATATCCTATAGCAGTCATATAACTATTTGATCGGCAATGCCATAACTTTATTGTTTTTTAAGTTATCAGGATAGGACATTTTATGGATGCCACTTTGGGCAAACTTATCCGATCTGCCAAATTTCATAAGGATCGGTAGACTATATCCTATAGCAGTCATATAACTATTTGATCGGCAATGCCATAACTTTATTGTTTTTTAAGTTATCAGGATAGAACTTTCTATGGATGCCACTTTGGGCGAAATTATCCGATCTGCCAAATTTCATAAGGATCGGTAGACTATATCCTATAGCAGTCATATAACTATTTGATCGGCAATGCCATAACTTTGTTGTTTTTTAAGTTATCAGGATAGGACTTTCTATGGATGCCACTTTGGGCAAACTTATCCGATCTGCCAAATTTCATAAGGATCGGCAGACTATATCCTATAGCAGTCATATAACTATTTGATCGGCAATGCCATAACTTTGTTGTTTTTTAAGTTAACAGGATAGGACTTTCTATGAATGCCACTTTGGGCAAACTTATCCGATCTGCCAAATTTCATAAGGATCGGCAGACTATATCCTATAGCAGTCATATAACTGTTTGATCGGCAATGCCATAACTTTGATGTTTTTTAAGTTAACAGGATAGGACTTTCTATGGATGCCACTTTGGGCAAACTTATCCGATCTGCCAAATTTCATAAGGATCGGCAGACTATATCCTATAGCAGTCATATAACTATTTGATCGGCAATGCCATAACTTTGATGTTTTTTAAGTTAACAGGATAGGACTTTCTATGAATGCCACTTTGGGCAAACTTATCCGATCTGCCAAATTTCATAAGGATCGGAAGACTATATCCTATAGCAGTCATATAACTATTTGATCGGCAATACCACAACTTTGTCTTTTTTTTAAGTAAACAGGATAGGACCTTCTATGGATGCCACTTTGGGCAAACTTAGCCGATCTGCCAAATTTGATAATGATCGGCAGACTATATCCTATAGCAGTCATATAACTATTTGATCGGCAATGCCATAACTTTGATGTTTTTTAAGTTATCAGGATAGGACTTTCTATGGATGCCACTTTGGGCAAACTTATCCGATCTGCCAAATTTCATAAGGACCGGCAGATCGGAGACTATATCCTATAGCAGTCATATAACTATTTGATCGGCAATGCCATAACTTTGATGTTTTTTAAGTTAACAGGATAGGACTTTCTATGAATGCCACTTTGGGCAAACTTATCCGATCTGCCAAATTTCATAAGGATCGGAAGACTATATCCTATAGCAGTCATATAACTATTTGATCGGCAATACCACAACTTTGTCTTTTTTTTAAGTAAACAGGATAGGACCTTCTATGGATGCCACTTTGGGCAAACTTAGCCGATCTGCCAAATTTGATAATGATCGGCAGACTATATCCTATAGCAGTCATATAACTATTTGATCGGCAATGCCATAACTTTGATGTTTTTTAAGTTAACAGGATAGGACTTTCTATGGATGCCACTTTGGGCAAACTTATCCGATCTGCCAAATTTCATAAGGATCGGCAGACTATATCCTATAGCAGTCATATAACTATTTGATCGGCAATGCCATAACTTTGATGTTTTTTAAGTTATCAGGATAGGACTTTCTATGGATGCCACTTTGGGCAAACTTATCCGATCTGCCAAATTTCATAAGACGGGTAACAGGATAGGACCTTCTATGGATGCCACTTTGGGCAAACTTAGCCGATCTGCCAAATTTGATAATGATCGGCAGACTATATCCTATAGCAGTCATATAACTATTTGATCGGCAATGCCATAACTTTGATGTTTTTTTAAGTTATCAGGATAGGACTTTCTATGGATGCCACTTTGGGCAAACTTATCCGATCTGCCAAATTTCATAAGGATCGGTAGACTATATCCTATAGCAGTCATATAACTATTTGATCGGCAATGCCATAACTTTGATGTTTTTTAAGTTAACAGGATAGGACTTTCTATGAATGCCACTTTGGGCAAACTTATCCGATCTGCCAAATTTCATAAGGATCGGAAGACTATATCCTATAGCAGTCATATAACTATTTGATCGGCAATGCCACAACTTTGTGTTTTTTTAAGTAAACAGGATAGGACTTTCTATGGATGCCACTTTGGGCAAACTTATCCGATCTGCCAAATTTCATAATGATCGGCAGACTATATCCTATAGCAGTCATATAACTATTTGATCGGCAATGCCATAACTTTGTTGTTTTTTAAGTTATCAGGATAGAACTTTCTATGGATGCCACTTTGGGCGAAATTATCCGATCTGCCAAATTTCATAAGGATCGGCAGACTATATCCTATAGCAGTCATATAACTATTTAATCGGCAATGCCATAACTTTGATGTTTTTTAAGTTAACAGGATAGGACTTTCTATGGATGCCACTTTGGGCGAAATTTATCCGATCTGCCAAATTTCATAAGGATCGGCAGACTATATCCTATAGCAGTCATATAACTATTTGATCGGCAATGCCATAACTTTGATGTTATTTAAGTTAACAGGAAAGGACTGCCATAACTTTGATGTTTTTTAAGTTAACAGGATAGGACTTTCTATGAATGCCACTTTGGGCAAACTTATCCGATCTGCCAAATTTCATAAGGATCGGAAGACTATATCCTATAGCAGTCATATAACTATTTGATCGGCAATGCCATAACTTTGATGTTTTTTAAGTTAACAGGATAGGACTTTCTATGGATGCCACTTTGGGCAAACTTATCCGATCTGCCAAATTTCATAAGGACCGGCAGAGGATCGGTAACTATATCCTATAGCAGTCATATAACTATTTGATCGGCAATGCCATAACTTTATTGTTTTTTAAGTTATCAGGATAGAACTTTCTATGGATGTCACTTTGGGCGAAATTATCCGATCTGCCAAATTTCATAAGGATCGGCAGACTATATCCTATAGCAGTCATATAACTATTTGATCGGCAATGCCATAACTTTGATGTTTTTTAAGTTAACAGGATAGGACTTTCTATGAATGCCACTTTGGGCAAACTTATCCGATCTGCCAAATTTCATAAGGATCGGCAGACTATATCCTATAGCAGTCATATAACTATTTGATCGGCAATACCACAACTTTGTCTTTTTTTTAAGTAAACAGGATAGGACCTTCAATGGATGCCACTTTGGGCAAACTTAGCCGATCTGCCAAATTTGATAAGGATCGGCAGACTATATCCTATAGCAGTCATATAACTATTTGATCGGCAATGCCATAACTTTGATGTTTTTTAAGTTAACAGGATAGGACTTTCTATGAATGCCACTTTGGGCAAACTTATCCGATCTGCCAAATTTCATAAGGATCGGAAGACTATATCCTATAGCAGTCATATAACTATTTGATCGGCAATACCACAACTTTGTCTTTTTTTTAAGTAAACAGGATAGGACCTTCTATGGATGCCACTTTGGGCAAACTTAGCCGATCTGCCAAATTTGATAATGATCGGAAGACTATATCCTATAGCAGTCATATAACTATTTGATCGGCAATGCCATAACTTTGATGTTTTTTAAGTTAACAGGATAGGACTTTCTATGGATGCCACTTTGGGCGAACTTATCCGATCTGCCAAATTTCATAAGGATCGGTAGACTATATCCTATAGCAGTCATATAACTATTTGATCGGCAATGCCATAACTTTATTGTTTTTTAAGTAAACAGGATAGAACTTTCTATGGATGTCACTTTGGGCGAAATTATCCGATCTGCCAAATTTCATAAGGATCGGCAGACTATATCCTATAGCAGTCATATAACTATTTGATCGGCAATGCCATAACTTTGTTGTTTTTTTAAGTTATCAGGATAGGACTTTCTATGGATGCCACTTTGGGCAAAATTATCCGATCTGCCAAATTTCATAAGGACCGGCAGACTATATAGGATCGGTAGACTATATCCTATAGCAGTCATATAACTATTTGATCGGCAATGCCATAACTTTGATGTTTTTTAAGTTAACAGGATAGGACTTTCTATGGATGCCACTTTGGGCGAAACTTATCCGATCTGCCAAATTTCATAAGGATCGGTAGACTATATCCTATAGCAGTCATATAACTATTTGATCGGCAATGCCATAACTTTGTTGTTTTTTAAGTTATCAGGATAGAACTTTCTATGGATGCCACTTTGGGCGAAATTATCCGATCTGCCAAATTTCATAAGGATCGGCAGACTATATCCTATAGCAGTCATATAACTATTTGATCGGCAATGCCATAACTTTGATGTTTTTTAAGTTAACAGGATAGGACTTTCTATGGATGCCACTTTGGGCAAACTTATCCGATCTGCCAAATTTCATAAGGATCGGCAGACTATATCCTATAGCAGTCATATAACTATTTGATCGGCAATGCCATAACTTTGTTTTTTTTTAAGTTATCAGGATAGAACTTTCTATGGATGTCACTTTGGGCGAAATTATCCGATCTGTCAAATTTCATAAGGATCGGTAGACTATATCCTATAGCAGTCATATAACTATTTGATCGGCAATGCCATAACTTTGTTGTTTTTTAAGTTAACAGGATAGGACTTTCTATGGATGCCACTTTGGGCAAACTTATCCGATCTGCCAAATTTCATAAGGATCGGCAGACTATATCCTATAGCAGTCATATAACTATTTGATCGGCAATGCCATAACTTTATTGTTTTTTAAGTTAACAGGATAGGACTTTCTATGAATGCCACTTTGGGCAAACTTATCCGATCTGCCAAATTTCATAAGGATCGGCAGACTATATCCTATAGCAGTCATATAACTATTTGATCGGCAATGCCATAACTTTGATGTTTTTTAAGTTAACAGGATAGGACTTTCTATGGATGCCACTTTGGGCAAAATTATCCGATCTGCCAAATTTCATAAGGATCGGCAGACTATATCCTATAGCAGTCATATAACTATTTGATCGGCAATGCCATAACTTTGATGTTTTTTAAGTTAACAGGATAGGACTTTCTATGGATGCCACTTTGGGCAAACTTATCCGATCTGCCAAATTTCATAAGGATCGGAAGACTATATCCTATAGCAGTCATATAACTATTTGATCGGCAATACCACAACTTTGTCTTTTTTTTAAGTAAACAGGATAGGACCTTCTATGGATGCCACTTTGGGCAAACTTAGCCGATCTGCCAAATTTGATAATGATCGGCAGACTATATCCTATAGCAGTCATATAACTATTTGATCGGCAATGCCATAACTTTGATGTTTTTTAAGTTATCAGGATAGGACTTTCTATGGATGCCACTTTGGGCAAACTTATCCGATCTGCCAAATTTCATAAGGACCGGCAGACAGGATCGGCAGACTATATCCTATAGCAGTCATATAACTATTTGATCGGCAATGCCATAACTTTGATGTTTTTTAAGTTAACAGGATAGGACTTTCTATGAATGCCACTTTGGGCAAACTTATCCGATCTGCCAAATTTCATAAGGATCGGAAGACTATATCCTATAGCAGTCATATAACTATTTGATCGGCAATACCACAACTTTGTCTTTTTTTTAAGTAAACAGGATAGGACCTTCTATGGATGCCACTTTGGGCAAACTTAGCCGATCTGCCAAATTTGATAATGATCGGCAGACTATATCCTATAGCAGTCATATAACTATTTGATCGGCAATGCCATAACTTTGATGTTTTTTAAGTTATCAGGATAGGACTTTCTATAAATGCCACTTTGGGCAAACTTAGCCGATCTGCCAAATTTGATTTCGATCGGCAGACTATATCCTATAGCAGTCGTATAACTGATTGAACGGCAATGCCATAACTTTATTGTTTTTTTAAGTTATCAGGATAGAACTTTCTATGGATGCCACTTTGGGTGAAATTATGCGATCTGCAAAATTTCATAAGGATCGGTAGACTATATCCTATAGCAGTCATATAACTATTTGATCGGCAATGCCATAACTTTATTGTTTTTTAAGTTAACAGGATAGAACTTTCTATGGATGCCACTTTGGGCAAACTTATCCGATCTGCCAAATTTCATAAGGATCGGCAGACTATATCCTATAGCAGTCATATAACTATTTGATCGGCAATGCCATAACTTTGATGTTTTTTAAGTTAACAGGATAGGACTTTCTATGGATGCCACTTTGGGCAAACTTATCCGATCTGCCAAATTTCATAAGGACCGGCAGACTATATCCTATAGCAGTCATATAACTGATTGAACGGCAATGCCATAACTTTATTGTTTTTTAAGTTATCAGGATAGAACTTTCTATGGATGTCACTTTGGGCGAAATTATCCGATCTGCCAAATTTCATAAGGATCGGCAGACTATATCCTATAGCAGTCATATAACTATTTGATCGGCAATGCCATAACTTTATTGTTTTTTAAGTTAACAGGATAGGACTTTCTATGGATGCCACTTTGGGCAAACTTATCCGATCTGCCAAATTTCATAAGGATCGGTAGACTATATCCTATAGCAGTCATATAACTATTTGATCGGCAATGCCACAACTTTGTTTTTTTTTAAGTTAACAGGATAGGACTTTCTATGGATGCCACTTTGGGCAAACTTATCCGATCTGCCAAATTTCATAAGGATCGGCAGACTATATCCTATAGCAGTCATATAACTGATTGAACGGCAATGCCATAACTTTATTGTTTTTTAAGTTATCAGGATAGAACTTTCTATGGATGTCACTTTGGGCGAAATTATCCGATCTGCCAAATTTCATAAGGATCGGCAGACTATATCCTATAGCAGTCATATAACTATTTGATCGGCAATGCCATAACTTTATTGTTTTTTAAGTTATCAGGATAGAACTTTCTATGAATGCCACTTTAGGCAAACTTATCCGATCTGCCAAATTTCATAAGGATCGGTAGACTATATCCTATAGCAGTCATATAACTATTTGATCGGCAATGCCACAACTTTGTTTTTTTTTAAGTTAACAGGATAGGACTTTCTATGGATGCCACTTTGGGCAAACTTATCCGATCTGCCAAATTTCATAAGGACCGGCAGACTATATCCTATAGCAGTCATATAACTGATTGATCGGCAATGCCATAACTTTATTGTTTTTTAAGTTATCAGGATAGAACTTTCTATGGATGTCACTTTGGGCGAAATTATCCGATCTGCCAAATTTCATAAGGATCGGCAGACTATATCCTATAGCAGTCATATAACTATTTGATCGGCAATGCCATAACTTTATTGTTTTTTAAGTTATCAGGATAGAACTTTCTATGGATGCCACTTTGGGCGAACTTATCCGATCTGCTATATTTCATAAGGATCGGCAGACTATATCCTATAGCAGTCATATAACTATTTGATCGGCAATGCCATAACTTTGTTGTTTTTTAAGTTAACAGGATAGAACTTTCTATGGATGCCACTTTGGGCGAACTTATCCGATCTGCCAAATTTCATAAGGATCGGCAGACTATATCCTATAGCAGTCATATAACTGATTGAACGGCAATGCCATAACTTTATTGTTTTTTAAGTTATCAGGATAGAACTTTCTATGGATGTCACTTTGGGCGAAATTATCCGATCTGCCAAATTTCATAAGGATCGGTAGACAATATCCTATAGCAGTCATATAACTGCTTAAACGGCAATGCCATAACTTTGTTGTTTTTTAAGTTAACAGGATAGGACTTTCTATGAATGCCACTTTGGGCAAACTTATCCGATCTGCCAAATTTCATAAGGATCGGCAGACTATATCCTATAGCAGTCATATAACTATTTGATCGGCAATGCCATAACTTTGATGTTTTTTAAGTTAACAGGATAGGACTTTCTATGGATGCCACATAAGGATCGGCAGACTATATCCTATAGCAGTCAAATAACTGATTGAACGGCAATGCCATAACTTTGTTGTTTTTTAAGTTATCAGGATAGAACTTTCTATGGATGCCACTTTGGGCGAAATTATCCGATCTGCCAAATTTCATAAGGATCGGCAGACTATATCCTATAGCAGTCATATAACTATTTGATCGGCAATGCCATGACTTTATTGTTGTTTAAGTTATCAGGATAGAACTTTCTATAAATGCCTCTTTGGGCAAACTTATCCGATCTGCCAAATTTCATAAGGACCGGCAGACTATATCCTATAGCAGTCATATAACTGATTGAACGGCAATGCCATAACTTTATTGTTTTTTAAGTTATCAGGATAGAACTTTCTATGGATGTCACTTTGGGCGAAATTATCCGATCTGCCAAATTTCATAAGGATCGGTAGACTATATCCTATAGCAGTCATATAACTATTTGATCGGCAATGCCATAACTTTATTGTTTTTTAAGTTATCAGGATAGAACTTTCTATGGATGCCACTTTGGGCGAAATTATCCGATCTGCCAAATTTCATAAGGATCGGCAGACTATATCCTATAGCAGTCATATAACTATTTGATCGGCAATGCCATAACTTTATTGTTTTTTAAGTTAACAGGATAGGACTTTCTATGGATGCCACTTTGGGCAAACTTATCCGATCTGCCAAATTTCATAAGGACCGGCAGACTATATCCTATAGCAGTCATTTAACTGATTGATCGGCAATGCCATAACTTTATTGTTTTTTAAGTAATCAGGATAGAACTTTCTATGGATGTCTGTTTGGGCGAAATTATCCGATCTGCCAAATTTCATAAGTACCGGCAGACCATATCCTATAGCAGTCATATAACTATTTGATCGGCAATGCCATAACTTTATTGTTTTTTAAGTTAACAGGATAGGACTTTCTATGGATGCCACTTTGGGCAAACTTATCCGATCTGCCAAGTTTCAATGATTGACGGCAATGCCATAACTTTATTGTTGTTTAAGTTATCAGGATAGAACTTTCTTTGGATGTCACTTTGGGCGAAATTATCCGATCTGCCAAATTTCATAAGGATCGGCAGACTATATCCTATAGCAGTCATATAACTATTTGATCGGCAATGCCATAACTTTATTGTTTTTTAAGTTAACAGGATAGAACTTTCTATGGATGCCACTTTGGGCGAACTTATCCGATCTGCCAAATTTCATAAGGATCGGCAGACTATATCCTATAGCAGTCATATAACTGATTGAACGGCAATGCCATAACTTTATTGTTTTTTAAGTTATCAGGATAGAACTTTTTATGGATGTCACTTTGGGCGAAATTATCCGATCTGCCAATTTTCATAAGGATCGGTAGACTATATCCTATAGCAGACATATAACTATTTGATCGGAAATGCCATAACTTTATTGATTTTTAAGTTATCAGGATAGAACTTTCTTTGCATGCCACTTTGGGCGAACTTATCCGATCTGCCAAATTTCATAAGGATCGGCAGACTATATCCTATAGCAGTCATATAACTATTTGATCGGCAATGCCATAACTTTGATGTTTTTTAAGTTAACAGGATAGGACTTTCTATGAATGCCACTTTGGGCAAACTTATCCGATCTGCCAAATTTCATAAGGATCGGAAGACTATATCCTATAGCAGTCATATAACTATTTGATCGGCAATGCCATAACTTTGATGTTTTTTAAGTTATCAGGATAGAACTTTCTTTGCATGCCACTTTGGGCGAACTTATCCGTTCTGCCAAATTTGATAAGGATCGGCAGACTATATCCTATAGCAGTCATATAACTATTTGATCGGCAATGCCATAACTTTGATGTTTTTTAAGTTAACATGATAGGACTTTCTATGAATGCCACTTTGGGCAAACTTATCCGATCTGCCAAATTTCATAAGGATCGGAAGACTATATCCTATAGCAGTCAATTAACTGATTGAACGGCAATGCCATAACTTTATTGTTTTTTAAGTTATCAGGATAGAACTTTCTATGGATGTCACTTTGGGCGAAATTATCCGATCTGCCAAATTTCATAAGGATCGGTAGACTATATCCTATAGCAGTCATATAACTATTTGATCGGCAATGCCATAACTTTGATTTTTTTTAAGTTAACAGGATAGGACTTTCTATGGATGCCACTTTGGGCAAACTTATCCGATCTGCCAAATTTCATAAGGATCGGAAGACTATATCCTATAGCAGTCATATAACTGATTGAACGGCAATGCCATAACTTTATTGTTTTTTAAGTTATCAGGATAGAACTTTTTATGGATGCCACTTTGGGCAAACTTATCCGATCTGCCAAATTTCATAAGGATCGGTAGACTATATCCTATAGCAGTCATATAACTATTTGATCGGCAATGCCATAACTTTGTTGTTTTTTAAGTTAACAGGATAGGACTTTCTATGAATGCCACTTTGGGCAAACTTATCCGATCTGCCAAATTTCATAAGGATCGGCAGACTATATCCTATAGCAGTCATATAACTATTTGATCGGCAATGCCATAACTTTGATGTTTTTTAAGTTAACAGGATAGGACTTTCTATGAATGCCACTTTGGGCAAACTTATCCGATCTGCCAAATTTCATAAGGATCGAAAGACTATATCCTATAGCAGTCATATAACTGATTGAACGGCAATGCCATAACTTTATTGTTTTTTAAGTTATCAGGATAGAACTTTCCTGATCGGTAGACTATATCCTATAGCAGTCATATAACTATTTGATCGGCAATGCCATAACTTTATTGTTGTTTAAGTTATCAGGATAGAACTTTCTTTGGATGTCACTTTGGGCGAACTTATCCGATCTGCCAAATTTCATAAGGATCGGCAGACTATATCCTATAGCAGTCATATAACTATTTGATCGGCAATGCCATAACTTTGATGTTTTTTAAGTTAACAGGATAGGACTTTCTATGGATGCCACTTTGGGCAAACTTATCCGATCTGCCAAGTTTCATAAGGACCGGCAGACTATATCCTATAGCAGTCAATTAACTGATTGAACGGCAATGAGATAACTTTATTGTTTTTTAAGTTATCAGGATAGAACTTTCTTTGGATGTCACTTTGGGCGAAATTATCCGATCTGCCAAATTTCATAAGGATCGGCAGACTATATCCTATAGCAGTCATATAACTGATTGATCGGCAATGCCATAACTTTATTGTTTTTTAAGTTAACAGGATAGGACTTTCTATGGATGCCACTTTGGGCAAACTTTTCCGATCTGCCAAATTTCATAAGGACCGGCAGACTATATCCTATAGCAGTCATATAACTGATTGAACGGCAATGCCATAACTTTATTGTTTTTTAAGTTATCAGGATAGAACTTTCTTTGGATGCCACTTTGGGCGAATTTATCCGATCTGCCAAATTTCATAAGGATCGGCAGACTATATCCTATAGCAGTCATATAACTATTTGATCGGCAATGCCATAACTTTATTGTTGTTTAAGTTATCAGGATAGAACTTTCTTTGGATGTCACTTTGGGCGAACTTATCCGATCTGCCAAGTTTCATAAGGACCGGCAGACTATATCCTATAGCAGTCAATTAACTGATTGAACGGCAATGAGATAACTTTATTGTTTTTTAAGTTATCAGGATAGAACTTTCTATGGATGTCACTTTGGGCGAAATTATTCGATCTGCCAAATTTCATAAGGATCGGCAATGCCATAACTTTGATGTTTTTAAAGTTCACAGGATAGGACTTTCTATGAATACCACTTTGGGCAAACTTATCCGATCTGCCAAATTTCATAAGGATCGAAAGACTATATCCTATAGCAGTCATATAACTGATTGAACGGCAATGCCATAACTTTGATGTTTTTTAAGTTATCACGTTAGAACTTTCTATGGATGTCACTTTGGGCGAAATTATCCGATCTGCCAAATTTCATAAGGATCGGCAGACTATATCCTATAGCAGTCATATAACTATTTGATCGGCAATGCCATAACTTTGATGTTTTTTAAGTTAACATGATAGGACTTTCTATGAATGCCACTTTGGGCAAACTTATCCGATCTGCCAAATTTCATAAGGATCGGCAGACTATATCCTATAGCAGTCATATAACTATTTGATCGGCAATGCCATAACTTTGATGTTTTTTAAGTTATCAGGATAGAACTTTCTTTGCATGCCACTTTGGGCGAACTTATCCGATCTGCCAAATTTGATAAGGATCGGCAGACTATATCCTATAGCAGTCATATAACTATTTGATCGGCAATGCCATAACTTTGATGTTTTTTAAGTTAACATGATAGGACTTTCTATGAATGCCACTTTGGGCAAACTTATCCGATCTGCCAAATTTCATAAGGATCGGCAGACTATATCCTATAGCAGTCAAATAACTGATTGAACGGCAATGCCATAACTTTATTGTTTTTTAAGTTATCAGGATAGAACTTTCTATGGATGCCACTTTGGGCGAAATTATCCGATCTGCCAAATTTCATAAGGATCGGCAGACTATATCCTATAGCAGTCATATAACTATTTGATCGGCAATGCCATAACTTTGATGTTTTTTAAGTTAACAGGATAGGACTTTCTATGAATGCCACTTTGGGCAAACTTATCCGATCTGCCAAATTTCATAAGGATCGGAAGACTATATCCTATAGCAGTCATATAACTGATTGAACGGCAATGCCATAACTTTATTGTTTTTTAAGTTATCAGGATAGAACATTTTATGGATGCCACTTTGGGCAAACTTAGCCGATCTGCCAAATTTGATAATGATCGGAAGACTATATCCTATAGCAGTCATATAACTATTTGATCGGCAATGCCATAACTTTGTTGTTTTTTAAGTTAACAGGATAGGACTTTCTATGAATGCCACTTTGGGCAAACTTATCCGATCTGCCAAATTTCATAAGGATCGGAAGACTATATCCTATAGCAGTCATATAACTATTTGATCGGCAATGCCATAACTTTGTTGTTTTTTAAGTTAACAGGATAGGACTTTCTATGAATGCCACTTTGGGCAAACTTATCCGATCTGCCAAATTTCATAAGGATCGGCAGACTATATCCTATAGCAGTCATATAACTGATTGATCGGCAATGCCATAACTTTGATGTTTTTTAAGTTATCAGGATAGAACTTTCTTTGCATGCCACTTTGGGCGAACTTATCCGTTCTGCCAAATTTGATAAGGATCGGCAGACTATATCCTATAGCAGTCATATAACTATTTGATCGGCAATGCCATAACTTTGATGTTTTTTAAGTTAACAGGATAGGACTTTCTATGGATGCCACTTTGGGCAAACTTATCCGATCTGCCAAATTTCATAAGGAGCGGAAGACTATATCCTATAGCAGTCAATTAACTGATTGAACGGCAATGCCATAACTTTATTGTTTTTTTAGTTATCAGGATAGAACTTTCTATGGATGCCACTTTGGGCGAAATTATCCGATCTGCCAAATTTCATAAGGATCGGCAGACTATATCCTATAGCAGTCATATAACTATTTGATCGGCAATGCCATAACTTTGATGTTTTTTAAGTTAACAGGATAGGACTTTCTATGGATGCCACTTTGGGCAAACTTATCCGATCTGCCAAATTTCATAAGGATCGGCAGACTATATCCTATAGCAGTCAATTAACTGATTGAACGGCAATGCCATAACTTTATTGTTTTTTAAGTTATCAGGATAGAACTTTCTATGGATGTCACTTTGGGCAAACTTATCCGATCTGCCAAATTTCATAAGGATCGGTAGACTATATCCTATAGCAGTCATATAACTATTTGATCGGCAATGCCATAACTTTATTGTTTTTTAAGTTATCAGGATAGAACTTTCTATGGATGCCACTTTGGGCGAAATTATCCGATCTGCCAAATTTCATAAGGATCGGCAGACTATATCCTATAGCAGCCATATAACTACTTGATCGGCATTGCCTTAACTTTGATGCTTTTGAAGTGAACAGGATAGGACTTTCTTTGGATGCCACTTTGGGCAAACTTTTCCAATCTGCCAAATTTCATAAGGATAGGCGGATTATATCGTATAGCAGTCATATAACTATTAGATCGGCAATGCCATAACTTTATTGTTTTTTAAGTTATCAGGATAGAACTTTCTATGGATGCCACTTTGGGCAAACTTATCCGATCTGCCAAATTTCATAAGGATCGGCAGACTATATCCTATAGCAGTCATAATACTATTTGATCGGCAATGCCATAACTTTGTTGTTTTTTAAGTTATCAGGATAGAACTTTCTATGGATGCCACTTTGGGCGAACTTATCCGATCTGCCAAATTTCATAAGGATCGGCAGACTATATCCTATAGCAGTCATATAACTATTTGATCGGCAATGCCATAACTTTGTTGTTTTTTAAGTTATAAGAATAGAACTTTCTATGAATGCCACTTTGGGCAAACTTACCGATCTGCCAAATTTCATAAGGATCGGAAGACTATATCCTATAGCAGTCATATAACTATTTGATCGGCAATACCACAACTTTGTCTTTTTTTTAAGTAAACAGGATAGGACCTTCTATGGATGCCACTTTGGGCAAACTTAGCCGATCTGCCAAATTTGATAAGGATCGGTAGACTATATCCTATAGCAGTCATATAACTATTTGATCGGCAATGCCATAACTTTATTGTTTTTTAAGTTATCAGGATAGAACTTTCTATGGATGCCACTTTGGGCGAACTTATCCGATCTGCCAAATTTCATACGGATCGGCAGACAATATCCTATAGCAGTCATATAACTATTTGATCGGCAATGCCATAACTTTGATGTTTTTTAAGTTCACAGGATAGGACTTTCTATGGATGCCACTTTGGGCAAACTTATCCGATCTGCCAAGTTTCATAAGGACCGGCAGACTATATCCTATAGCAGTCAAATAACTGATTGATCGGCAATGCCATAACTTTATTGTTTTTTAAGTAAACAGGATAGAACTTTCTATGGATGCCACTTTGGGCGAACTTATCCGATCTGCCAAATTTCATAAGGATCGGTAGACTATATCCTATAGCAGTCATATAACTATTTGATCGGCAATGCCATAACTTTATTGTTTTTTAAGTTATCAGGATAGAACTTTCTATGCATGCCACTTTGGGAGAAATTATCCGATCTAACCAATTTCATAAGGATCGGCAGACTATATCCTATAGCAGTCATATAACTATTTGATCGGCAATGCCATAACTTTGATGTTTTTTAAGTTAACAGGATAGGACTTTCTATGGATGCCACTTTGGGCAAACTTATCCGATCTGCCAAATTTCATAAGGACCGGCAGACTATATCCTATAGCAGTCAATTAACTGATTGAACGGCAATGCCATAACTTTATTGTTTTTTAAGTTATCAGGATAGAACTTTCTATGGATGTCACTTTGGGCGAAATTATCCGATCTGCCAAATTTCATAAGGATCGGTAGACTATATCCTATAGCAGTCATATAACTATTTGATCGGCAATGCCATAACTTTATTGTTTTTTAAGTTATCAGGATAGAACTTTCTATGGATGCCACTTTGGGCGAACTTATCCGATCTGCCAAATTTCATAAGGATCGGCAGACTATATCCTATAGCAGTCATATAACTATTTGATCGGCAATGCCATAACTTTATTGTTTTTTAAGTTATCAGGATAGGACTTTCTATGGATGCCACTTTGGGCGAACTTATCCGATCTGCCAAATTTCATAAGGATCGGCAGACTATATCCTATAGCAGTCATATAACTATTTGATCGGCAATGCCATAATTTTATTGTTTTTTAAGTTATCAGGATAGAACTTTCTATGGATGTCACTTTGGGCGAAATTATCCGATCTGCCAAATTTCATAAGGATCGGTAGACTATATCCTATAGCAGTCATATAACTATTTGATCGGCAATGCCATAACTTTGATGTTTTTTAAGTTAACAGGATAGGACTTTCTATGGATGCCACTTTGGGCAAACTTATCCGATCTGCCAAGTTTCATAAGGACCGGCAGACTATATCCTATAGCAGTCAATTAACTGATTGAACGGCAATGCCATAACTTTATTGTTTTTTAAGTTATCAGGATAGAACTTTCTATGGATGTCACTTTGGGCGAAATTATCCGATCTGCCAAATTTCATAAGGATCGGTAGACTATATCCTATAGCAGTCATATAACTATTTGATCGGCAATGCCATAACTTTATTGTTTTTTAAGTTATCAGGATAGAACTTTCTATGGATGACACTTTGGGCGAAATTATCCGATCTGCCAAATTTCATAAGGATCGGCAGACTATATCCTATAGCAGTCATATAACTATTTGATCGGCAATGCCATAACTTTATTGTTTTTTAAGTTATCAGGATAGGACTTTCTATGGATGCCACTTTGGGCGAACTTATCCGAATTGCCAAATTTCATAAGGTTCGGCAGGCTATATCCTATAGCAATCATATAACTATTTGATCGGCAATGCCATAACTTTATTGTTTTTTAATTTATCAGGATAGAACTTTCTATGGATGCCACTTTGGGCAAACTTATCCGATCTGCCAAATTTCATAAGGATCGGCAGACTATATCCTATAGCAGTCATATAACTATTTGATCGGCAATGCCATAACTTTGATGTTTTTTAAGTTAACAGGATAGGACCTTCTATGGATGCCACTTTGGGCAAACTTAGCCGATCTGCCAAATTTGATAATGATCGGCAGACTATATCCTATAGCAGTCATATAACTATTTGATCGGCAATGCCATAACTTTGATGTTTTTTAAGTTAACAGGATAGGACTTTCTATGGATGCCACTTTGGGCAAACTTATCCGATCTGCCAAATTTCATAAGGATCGGCAGACTATATCCTATAGCAGTCATATAACTATTTGATCGGCAATGCCATAACTTTATTGTTTTTTAAGTTATCAGGATAGAACTTTCTATGGATGCCACTTTGGGCGAAATTATCCGATCTGCCAAATTTCATAAGGATCGGTAGACTATATCCGGCAGTAGTCTAATCCTATAGCAGTCATATAACTATTTGATCGGCAATGCCATAACTTTATTGTTTTTTAAGTTAACAGGATAGAACTTTCTATGGATGCCACTTTGGGCGAACTTATCCGATCTGCCAAATTTCATAAGGATCGGCAGACTATATCCTATAGCAGTCATATAACTATTTAATCGGCAATGCCATAACTTTGATGTTTTTTAAGTTAACAGGATAGGACTTTCTATGGATGCCACTTTGGGCGAAATTATCCGATCTGCCAAATTTGATAAGGATCGGCAGACTATATCCTATAGCAGTCATATAACTATTTGATCGGCAATGCCATAACTTTGATGTTTTTTAAGTTAACAGGATAGGACTTTCTATGAATGCCACTTTGGGCAAACTTATCCGATCTGCCAAATTTGATAATGATCGGTAGACTATATCCTATAGCAGTCATATAACTATTTGATCGGCAATGCCATAACTTTGATGTTTTTTAAGTTAACAGGATAGGACTTTCTATGGATGCCACTTTTGGGCGAACTTATCCGATCTGCCAAATTTCATAAGGATCGGCAGACTATATCCTATAGCAGTCATATAACTATTTGATCGGCAATGCCATAACTTTGTTTTTTTTAAGTAAACAGGATAGGACTTTCTATGAATGCCACTTTGGGCAAACGTATCCGATCTGCCAAATTTCATAAGGATCGGCAGACTATATCCTATAGCAGTCATATAACTATTTGATCGGCAATGCCATAACTTTATTGTTTTTTAAGTTATAAGAATAGAACTTTCTATGAATGCCACTTTGGGCAAACTTAGCGATCTGCCAAATTTCATAAGGATCGGAAGACTATATCCTTTAGCAGTCATATAACTATTTAATCGGCAATGCCATAACTTTGATGTTTTTTAAGTTTTCAGGATAGGACTTTCTATGGATGCCACTTTGGGCAAAATTATCCGATCTGCCAAATTTCATAAGGATCGGCAGACTATATCCTATAGCAGTCATATAACTATTTGATCGGCAATGCCATAACTTTATTGTTTTTTAAGTTATCAGGATAGAACTTTCTATGGATGTCACTTTGGGCGAAATTATCCGATCTGCCAAATTTTATAAGGATCGGCAGACTATATCCTATAGCAATCATGTAACTATTTGATCGGCAATGCCATAACTTTGATGTTTTTTAAGTTAACAGGATAGGACCTTCTATGGATGCCACTTTGGGCAAACTTAGCCGATCTGCCAAATTTGATAATGATCGGCAGACTATATCCTATAGCAGTCATATAACTATTTGATCGGCAATGCCATAACTTTGATGTTTTTTAAGGTTACAGGATAGGACTTTCTATGGATGCCACTTTGGGCAAACTTATCCGATCTGCCAAATTTCATAAGGATCGGAAGACTATATCCTATAGCAGTCATATAACTATTTGATCGGCAATGCCATAACTTTATTGTTTTTTAAGTTATCAGGATAGAACTTTCTATGGATGCCACTTTGGGCGAACTTATCCGATCTGCCAAATTTCATAAGGATCGGTAGACTATTCCGGCAGATAGGATCGTATACTATATCCTATAGCAGTCATATAACTATTTGATCGGCAATGCCATAACTTTATTGTTTTTTAAGTTATCAGGATAGAACTTTCTATGGATGTCACTTTGGGCGAAATTATCCGATCTGCCAAATTTCATAAGGATCGGCAGACTATATCCTATAGCAGTCATATAACTATTTGATCGGCAATACCACAACTTTGTCTTTTTTTTAAGTAAACAGGATAGGACCTTCTATGGATGCCACTTTGGGCAAACTTAGCCGATCTGCCAAATTTGATAATGATCGGCAGACTATATCCTATAGCAGTCATATAACTATTTGATCGGCAATGCCATAACTTTGATGTTTTTTAAGTTAACAGGATAGGACTTTCTATGGATGTCACTTTTGGGCGAAATTATCCGATCTGCCAAATTTCATAAGGATCGGCAGACTATATCCTATAGCAATCATATAACATTTGCATCGGCAATGCCATTACTTTGTTTTTTTTAAATAAACAGGATAGGACTTTCTATGAATGCCACTTTGGGCAAACTTATCCGATCTGCCAAATTTCATAAGGATCGGCAGACTATATCCTATAGCAATCATATTACTATTTGATCGGCAATGCCATAACTTTATTGTTTTTTAAGTTATCAGGATAGAACTTTCTATGGATGTCACTTTGGGCGAAATTATCCGATCTGCCAAATTTCATAAGGATCGGCAGACAAGAAGGATCGGTATACTATATCCTATAGCAATCATAAAACTGATTGATCAGCAATTCCATAACTTTATTGTTTTTCCAGTAAACAGGATAGAACTTTCTATGGATGCCACTTTGGGCGAACTTATCCGATCTGCCAAATTTCATAAGGATCGGAAGACTATATCCTATAGCAGTCATATAACTATTTGATCGGCAATACCACAACTTTGTCTTTTTTTTAAGTAAACAGGATAGGACTTTCTATGGATGCCACTTTGGGCAAACTTATCCGATCTGCCAAATTTGATAAGGATCGGTAGACTATATCCTATAGCAGTCATATAACTATTTGATCGGCAATGCCATAACTTTGATGTTTTTTAAGTTAACAGGATAGGACTTTCTATGGATGCCACTTTTGGGCGAACTTATCCGATCTGCCAAATTTCATAAGGATCGGCAGACTATATCCTATAGCAGTCATATAACTATTTGATCGGCAATGCCATAACTTTGTTTTTTTTAAGTAAACAGGATAGGACTTTCTATGAATGCCACTTTGGGCAAACTTATCCGATCTGCCAAATTTCATAAGGATCGGCAGACTATATCCTATAGCAGTCATATAACTATTTGATCGGCAATGCCATAAATTTTGTTTTTTTTAAGTAATCAGGATAGACCTTTCTATGGATGCCACTTTGGGCGAAATTATCCGATCTGCCAAATTTCATAAGGATCGGCAGACTATATCCTATAGCAGTCATATAACTATTTGATCGGCAATGCCATAACTTTATTGTTTTTTAAGTTAACAGGATAGGACTTTCTATGGATGTCACTTTGGGCGAAATTATCCGATCTGCCAAATTTCATAAGGATCGGAAGACTATATCCTATAGCAGTCATATAACTATTTGATCGGCAATTCCACAACTTTGTCTCTTTTTTAAGTAAACAGGATAGGACTTTCTATGAATGCCATTTTGGGCAAACTTATCCGATCTGCCAAATTTCATAAGGATCGGCAGACTATATCCTATAGCAGTCATATAAGTATTTGATCGGCAATGCCATAACTTTGATGTTTTTTAAGTTAACAGGATAGAACTTTCTATGGATGTCACTTTTGGGCGAACTTATCCGATCTGCCAAATTTCATAAGGATCGGCAGACTATATCCTATAGCAGTCATATAACTATTTGATCGGCAATGCCATAACTTTGTTTTTTTTAAGTAAACAGGATAGGACTTTCTATGAATGCCACTTTGGGCAAACTTATCCGATCTGCCAAATTTCATAAGGATCGGCAGACTATATCCTATAGCAGTCATATAACTATTTGATCGGCAATGCCATACATTTTTTTTTTTAAGTAATCAGGATAGAACTTTCTATGGATGCCACTTTGGGCGAACTTATCCGATCTGCCAAATTTCATAAGGATCGGCAGACTATATCCTATAGCAGTCATATAACTATTTGATCGGCAATGCCATAACTTTATTGTTTTTTAAGTTAACAGGATAGAACTTTCTATGGATGCCACTTTGGGCGAACTTATCCGATCTGCCAAATTTCATAAGGATCGGCAGACTATATCCGCAGGTAGGATCGGTATACTATATCCTATAGCAGTCATATAACTATTTGATCGGCAATGCCATAACTTTATTGTTTTTTAAGTTATCAGGATAGAACTTTCTATGGATGTCACTTTGGGCGAAAGTATCCGATCTGCCAAATTTCATAAGGATCGGAAGACTATATCCTATAGCAGTCGGCAATACCACAACTTTGTCTTTTTTTTAAGTAAACAGGATAGGACCTTCTATGGATGCCACTTTGGGCAAACTTAGCCGATCTGCCAAATTTGATAATGATCGGTAGACTATATCCTATAGCAGTCATATAACTATTTGATCGGCAATGCCATAACTTTGATGTTTTTTAAGTTAACAGGATAGGACTTTCTATGGATGCCACTTTTGGGCGAAATTATCCGATCTGCCAAATTTCATAAGGATCGGCAGACTATATCCTATAGCAGTCATATAACTATTTAATCGGCAATGCCATTACTTTGGTGTTTTTTAAGTAAACAGGATAGAACTTTCTTTGCATGCCACTTTGGGCGAACTTATTCGATCTGCCAAATTTCATAAGGACCGGCAGACTATATCCTATAGCAGTCATATAACTATTTAATCGGCAATGCCTTATCTTTATCTGTTTTTGAAGTAAACAGGATAGGACTTTCTATGAATGCCACTTTGGGCAAACTTATCCGATCTGCCAAATTTCATAAGGATCGGCAGACTATATCCTATAGCAGTCATATAACTGTTTGATCGGCAATGCCATAACTTTATTGTTTTTTAAGTTATCAGGATAGAACTTTCTATGGATGCCACTTTGGGCGAACTTATCCGATCTGCCAAATTTCATAAGGATCGGCAGACTATATCCGGCAGATAGATCGGTAACTATATCCTATAGCAGTCATATAACTATTTGATCGGCAATGCCATAACTTTATTGTTTTTTAAGTTATCAGGATAGAACTTTCTATGGATGCCACTTTGGGCGAAATTATCCGATCTGCCAAATTTCATAAGGATCGGAAGACTATATCCTATAGCAGTCATATAACTATTTGATCGGCAATACCACAACTTTGTCTTTTTTTTAAGTAAACAGGATAGGACTTTCTATGGATGCCACTTTGGGCAAACTTAGCCGATCTGCCAAATTTGATAATGATCGGCAGACTATATCCTATAGCAGTCATATAACTATTTGATCGGCAATGCCATAACTTTGTTGTTTTTTAAGTTAACAGGATAGGACTTTCTATGGATGCCACTTTTGGGCGAAATTATCCGATCTGCCAAATTTCATAAGGATCGGCAGACTATATCCTATAGCAGTCATATAACTATTTGATCGGCAATGCCATAACTTTGTTTTTTTTAAGTAAACAGGATAGAACTTTCTATGAATGCCACTTTGGGCAAACTTATCCGATCTGCCAAATTTCATAAGAATCGGCAGACTATATCCTATAGCAGTCATATGACTATTTGATCGGCAATGCCATACATTTTTTTTTTTTTAAGTAATCAGGATAGACCTTTCTATGGATGCCACTTTGGGCGAAATTATCCGATCTGCCAAATTTCATAAGGATCGGCAGACTATATCCTATAGCAGTCATATAACTATTTGATCGGCAATGCCATAACTTTGATGTTTTTTAAGTTAACAGGATAGGACTTTCTATGGATGCCACTTTGGGCGAAATTATCCGATCTGCCAAGTTTCATAAAGATCGGAAGACTATATCCTATAGCAGTCATATAACTATTTGATCGGCAATGCCACAACTTTGTCTCTTTTTTTAAGTAAACAGGATAGGACCTTCTATGGATGCCACTTTGGGCAAACTTAGCCGATCTGCCAAATTTGATAATGATCGGCAGACTATATCCTATAGCAGTCATATAACTATTTGATCGGCAATGCCATAACTTTGATGTTTTTTAAGTTAACAGGATAGGACTTTCTATGGATGCCACTTTTGGGCGAACTTATCCGATCTGCCAAATTTCATAAGGATCGGCAGACTATATCCTATAGCAGTCATATAACTATTTGATCGGCAATGCCATAACTTTGTTTTTTTTAAGTAAACAGGATAGGACTTTCTATGGATGCCACTTTGGGCAAACTTATCCGATCTGCCAAATTTCATAAGGATCGGCAGACTATATCCTATAGCAGTCATATAACTATTTGATCGGCAATGCCATACATTTTTTTTTTTTAAGTTATCAGGATAGAACTTTCTATGGATGCCACTTTGGGCGAAATTATCCGATCTGCCAAATTTCATAAGGATCGGCAGACTATATCCTATAGCAGTCATATAACTATTTAATCGGCAATGCCATAACTTTGATGTTTTTTAAGTTAACAGTATAGGACTTTCTATGGATGCCACTTTGGGCGAAATTATCCGATCTGCCAAATTTCATAAGGATCGGAAGACTATATCCTATAGCAGTCATATAACTATTTGATCGGCAATGCCACAACTTTGTCTTTTTTTTAAGTAAACAGGATAGGACCTTCTATGGATGCCACTTTGGGCAAACTTAGCCGATCTGCCAAATTTGATAATGATCGGCAGACTATATCCTATAGCAGTCATATAACTATTTGATCGGCAATGCCATAACTTTGATGTTTTTTAAGTTAACAGGATAGGACTTTCTATGAATGCCACTTTGGGCAAACTTATCCGATCTGCACAAATTTCATAAGGATCGGAAGACTATATCCTATAGCAGTCATATAACTATTTGATCGGCAATGCCATAACTTTGTCTGTTTTTTAAGTTAACAGGATAGGACTTTCTATGGATGCCACTTTGGGCAAACTTAACCGATCTGCCAAATTTGATAATGATCGGCAGACTATATCCTATAGCAGTCATATAACTATTTGATCGGCAATGCCATAACTTTGTTGTTTTTTAAGTTAACAGGATAGGACTTTCTATGGATGCCACTTTTGGGCGAACTTATCCGATCTGCCAAATTTCATAAGGATCGGTAGACTATATCCTATAGCAGTCATATAACTATTTGATCGGCAATGCCATAACTTTATTGTTTTTTAAGTTATCAGGATAGGACTTTCTATGGATGCCACTTTGGGCGAAATTATCCGATCTGCCAAATTTCATAAGGATCGGCAACACCATAGCAGTCATATAACTATTTGATCGGCAATGCCATAACTTTGATGTTTTTTAAGTTAACAGGATAGGACTTTCTATGGATGCCACTTTGGGCAAACTTATCCGATCTGCCAAATTTCTTAAGGATCGGAAGACTATATCCTCATAGCAGTCATATAACTATTTGATCGGCAATGCCATAACTTGGATGTTTTTTAAGTTAACAGGATAGGACTTTCTATGGATGCCACTTTGGGCAAACTTATCCGATCTGCCAAATTTCATAAGGATCGGAAGACTATATCCTATAGCAGTCAAATAACTGATTGATCGGCAATGCCATAACTTTATTGTTTTTTAAGTAAACAGGATAGAAATATCTTTGCAACCCACTTTGGAGAACTTATCCGTTCTGCCAAATTTCACAATGACCGGCAGACTATATCCTATAGCAGTCATATAACTGATTGATCAACAATGCCATAACTTTATTGTTCTTTATTTTTTTCATTTAGCTGATTGAACGGCAATGCCATAACTTTATTGTTTTTTAAGTAAACAGGATAGAACTTTCTTTGCAAGCCACTTTGAAGAACTTATCCGATCTGCCAAATTTCATAAGGATCGGCAGACTATATCCTATAGCAGTCATATAACTGATTGATCGGCAATGCCATAACTTTGTTGTTTTTTAAGTTAACAGGATAGAACTTTCTTTGCATGCCACTTTGGGCGAACTTATCCGATCTGCCAAATTTCATAAGGATCGGCAGACTATATCCTATAGCAGTCATATAACTATTTGATCGGCAATGCCATAACTTTGTTGTTTTTTAAGTAAACAGGATAGAACTTTCTTTGCATGCCACTTTGGGCGAACTTATCCGTTCTGCCAAATTTGATAAGGATCGGCAGACTATATCCTATAGCAGTCGTATAACTATATGATCGGCAATGCCATAACTTTATTGTTTTTTAAGTAATCAGGATAGAACTTTCTATGGATGCCACTTTGGGCGAACTTATCCGTTCTGCCAAATTTCACAAGGATCGGCAGACTATATCCTATAGCAGTCATATAACTGATTGATCAACAATGCCATAACTTTATTGTTTTTTCAATAAACCGATCTGCCAAATTTCATATAGCAGTCATATAACTATTTGATCGGCAATGCCATAACTTTGATGTTTTTTAAGTTATCAGGATAGAACTTTCTTTGCATGCCACTTTGGGCGAACTTATCCGTTCTGCCAAATTTCATAAGGATCGGCAGACTATATCCTATAGCAGTCATATAACTATTTGATCGGCAATGCCATAACTTTGTTGTTTTTTAAGTTAACAGGATACAACTTTCTATGAATGCCACTTTGGGCAAACTTATCCGATCTGCCAAATTTCATAAGGATCGGCAGACTATATCCTATAGCAGTCATATAACTATTTGATCGGCAATGCCATAACTTTGTCTTTTTTTTAAGTAAACAGGATAGGACTTTCTATGGATGCCACTTTGGGCAAACTTATCCGATCTGCCAAATTTCATAATGATCGGTAGACTATATCCTATAGCAGTCATATAACTATTTGATCGGCAATGCCATAACTTTGATGTTTTTTAAGTTAACAGGATAGGACTTTCTATGGATGCCACTTTGGGCGAACTTATCCGATCTGCCAAATTTCATAAGGACCGGCAGACTATATCCTATAGCAGTAATATAACATTTGGATCGGCAATGCCATAACTTTGTTTTTTTTAAGTAAACAGGATAGGACTTTCTATGGATGCCACTTTGGGCAAACTTATCCGATCTGCCAAATTTCATAAGGATCGGCAGACTATATCCTATAGCAGTCATATAACTATTTGATCGGCAATGCCACAACTTTTTTTTTTTAAGTAATTAGGATAGGACTTTCTATGGATGCCACTTTGCGCAAACTTATCCGATCTGCCAAATTTCATAAGGATCGGAAGACTATATCCTATAGCAGTCATATAACTATTTGATCGGCAATTCCACAACTTTGTCTTTTTTTTAAGTAAACAGGATAGGACCTTCTAGGATGCCACTTTGGGCAAACTTAGCCGATCTGCCAAATTTGATAATGATCGGCAGACTATATCCTATAGCAGTCATGAAACTATTTGATCGGCAATGCCATAACTTTATTGTTTTTTTTTTAGTTATCAGCATAGAACTTTCTATGGATGTCACTTTGGGCGAAAGTATTCGATCTGCCAAATTTCATAAGGATCGGTACACTATATCCTATAGCAGTCATATAACTATTTGATCGGCAATGCCATAACTTTATTGTTTTTTAAGTTATCAGGATAGGACTTTCTATGGATGCCACTTTGGGCAAACTTATCCGATCTGCCAAATTTCATAAGGATCGGAAGACTATATCCTATAGCAGTCATATAACTATTTGATCGGCAATGCCATAACTTTGATGTTTTTTAAGTTAACATGATAGGACTTTCTATGGATGCCACTTTGGGCAAACTTATCCGATCTGCCAAATTTCATAAGGATCGAAAGACTATATCCTATAGCAGTCATATAACTATTTGATCGGCAATGCCATAACTTTGATGTTTTTTAAGTTATCAGGATAGAACTTTCTTTGCATGCCACTTTGGGCGAACTTATCCGTTCTGCCAAATTTGATAAGGATCGGCAGACTATATCCTATAGCAGTCATATAACTATTTGATCGGCAATGCCATAACTTTGATGTTTTTTAAGTTAACATGATAGGACTTTCTATGAATGCCACTTTGGGCAAACTTATCCGATCTGCCAAATTTCATAAGGATCGGAAGACTATATCCTATAGCAGTCAATTAACTGATTGAACGGCAATGCCATAACTTTATTGTTTTTTAAGTTATCAGGATAGAACTTTCTTTGCATGCCACTTTGGGCGAACTTATCCGTTCTGCCAAATTTGATAAGGATCGGCAGACTATATCCTATAGCAGTCATATTACTATTTGATCGGCAATGCCATAACTTTGTTGTTTTTTAAGTTAACAGGATAGGACTTTCTATGGATGTCACTTTGGGCGAAAGTATCCGATCTGCCAAATTTCATAAGGATCGGTAGACTATATCCTATAGCAGTCATATAACTATTTGATCGGCAATTCCACAACTTTGTCTTTTTTAAGTAAACAGGATAGGACCTTCTATGGATGCCACTTTGGGCAAACTTAGCCGATCTGCCAAATTTGATAATGATCGGCAGACTATATCCTATAGCAGTCATATAACTATTTGATCGGCAATGCCATAACTTTGATGTTTTTTAAGTTAACAGGATAGGACTTTCTATGGATGTCACTTTTGGGCGAAATTATCCGATCTGCCAAATTTCATAAGGATCGGCAGACTATATCCTATAGCAGTCATATAACTATTTGATCGGCAATGCCATAACTTTATTGTTTTTTAAGTTATCAGGATAGAACTTTCTATGGATGTCACTTTGGGCGAAAGTATTCGATCTGCCAAATTTCATAAGGAAATTTATATGACTATGTATTATATGCCTATAGCAGTCATATAACTATTTGATCGGCAATGCCATAACTTGTGGGGGTCGCTAGTTGGACCAAACCCAAAACAAGAAAAAATAGTAAACAAAAAACATATGGTAAACAATAGTAAACAAAAAACATATGGTAAACAATAGTAAACAAAAAAAATATGGTCTCATTTACCCCTTTTGACCCAATGCAGCTAATTAAAAAAAAATATCGATAGGCTCAGCTGACCCCAACTGACATTCACCCACCCACGTAGGCACCTGTCAAAAAGTGACAACCAAAAGAGGCATTTCCTGTCTGCCACCTGATTTCACTTTTCTTCTGAATCTTGCTGCGGGCAGATCATTAAATTCGTACATACAATTTATTTAAAAAGTGACCCAACCTCGTGGAAAACAAAAGTGGTGTGTGATTTTTGTTCAGGAAAGAGGTGAGAAAATATTAAGCTCCATGCCATTCCCTGCATTGGCTTAGTATTTATTTTCCCATTTAGCGGATTTTTGTCGCTGGATGACCCTCGATGCTAGTGGATTTGGAGGCACCACCTGGCCTAACCCCGGCATCCATCCGACGTAGGCACCAGCACCACCACCAAGCTTCAGGGATTATATTTACGACCCGTCGCAAAAATTCCGCCGGTAACATCAACCCCTCTGCCTGTGGAGTCTTGGATTTTTTTTATGTATTTTTTTTATATAAAAAAAAATATCAATTACAAATCACACGTAAATACATTAATAAATCTCCCAGCGAGAGAGAAAAAAAAATCCCACAATCTCAAATACCCTAAAGTATTGTGAATACTTAATGAAAATGAAAAAAAGAAACACCTAAACAAATCCATAATTATCAATTTTTTATATCATTTTTGAATACGTTCTGAATTATTATTTCATCTTTCAATCCAATTTAAAAAGAAAAAAAAAATTACTTTACTTTTACCGTTTAAGCACCCAAACCAAAATTATTATCTTTAATTATTATTATCTTTACTATTGAATTGTTATATTTACGGCCATATTAGTCTTAATGATCATCAAAGATATCTTTTTTATTCTTATGGTTAATAGATACCACCTTATGTTAATTTATTTTATAAGAGATTTACCTGAATTATAACGTTAACTAAAATGAATTTATACTAGATCTTTTGTTTGGGCACCGGAAGGAATCTCGCCACCTATGTAGTTGAACAACAGTTAGCCACCTCAAACATTGATCTTAGCCAAGGATATTATTTTTTTTTCTCTCTCACAATGCTATTTAGGAATCCTTCTCCCGATCCCTTTTTCTATTCGATCTACGACGATTCTCGTGACGACCATGTCCCTACTGAAGGTACAAGAACCACGCCCACTTTCCCTGAGCACGGCTGGAGCCTGTTAGTAGATCGAAGTACCTTCAGGACATGAGCCAAACCGTTACAGAAAAATGGCGCCCAACGTGGGGCAGACGCGGCTTTAATTATCCTTTAAGGATATTCGGAAAAATATAAAGTTGCAATGCCCGATTTCCTATTACCTTTTCTTACCCCGAATAGTATTTTTTTTGTTTCCTTTCATTCAAAGTCAATTCCTTAATTTCTTTTTCTTTGATTCGGTTTTTTTTTGAATTGAGATTGCTCAGGCTTCGCAAGTATGGAGTCTGTTCCTCTTCAAAAACAAGCGAAACTCCAGTAGTAATTTTTAATTCCGGTTTTATTTTCATATTTCTACTTGAATTGAGATTTTTATTTGTTTTCGTAAGCCGGAAGCGGATTACTCTTCAAGGAAGAACTTAATTTAAATTTTATTAGAATCTTTTGGTCATTTTTGGATTGAGATGGTACAAGCTTTGGGCGAACGGAGCTTTTCCCTCTCCAAATAAGACATTTGAAATTAAATAAATAATTTTAGTTCCTTGGCTAGGAAGAATAAAATATAATAAATAGGCTTTTAACTAGTGGCGAGAGTTCTGAAGGATAAGTCCCAATTCAAATTTATAAATAATAATTTGATAACGAAAATTGATAATTTACCTTTATCGATCATCAGTACCCATACATATATATTTTCATTACGTAACAAAACATCCATTACCCCACTAAAATTATAAGGCAAATTTAAAGTAACAATTATAATAATCGTTCAATATCATGGCGGTTAGACGAAGTCTTGAAAATATCCCTGCATTGTCACAGCCCAGGGAATCTCATATTTGCACCATTTGCAATGAAGCTAATGAGGAAGCAGAATGGACTATAACCACATGTAGGCACAAATTCCATTTGAGGTGTCTCACAACTTGGCTTGAAACCAACGCCACTTGTCCACTCTGTAGAAGAGCATGTAGTAGAAGCGAATTAGGGAATCCTGAAGCAGATGAGGTCCGACAGTTGATCGAGGTAGGGCCATCGACTGGCAATAGTCCGCATACAGGCACCGTTCCGCGTACACGTCCTCAGACCAGGCAGGGCTCTCGTAATAATCGAGTTGCCACCACCATTCCCAGAGTAACTCGGAATACCATGCAGAATCACGAAAGGGCGAACCCTACGCGAAGTTCTTCGGCTGGCAACGGCGTCTCAGAAGAGAGGGTACACCAAATAATAGCAGGGGCCTTAGAAAATCAGATGTCGAGCTTGGTAGCGTCCATCTCTAATCAAATTAGTGCCACAATGGCAAATTTAAATTTGGGTCCAAGTCGTAGAGGATCACGGGGTGAAATTCCACTCGAATGGGATAATGAGGTACCCAGTTTTGTGACTAGGAGTAACCCACCTCGCGATAATTTCCGAGAAAACGTTCCATCAAGAAATCGTTTAAGCAATCACTCAGTAGACAGACCAGATAGAGTATCTAGTGTAATTTCGAACTGGAACCTCAAATTTAGCGGCTCCAATGGGGAAATCCCTATCGAGGATTTTATATATCGAGTGAATATTTTAACCACTCAGTGTCTAGATGGAAATTATGATTTGCTGTTTCAATTTGCAAACTTATTATTTACGGGTCCGGCATTGAAGTTTTATTGGCGAGTACATCGGTCTCCCGATCTCACAAATTGGTTTTGTTTGTGTGACCGACTAAAGGAAAGATATCAAGATCAACGATCAGACCGCGATATCAAAGAATCTCTACGACGTCGAAAGCAGGGAAACACTGAAACCTTTGATGACTTCCTAGATTCGATGTTAGGAATCGCGGATGCGTTAAGGGATCCGTTGTCTGACTCCGGAATAACGGAAGAGGTCCGACATAATCTTAGGGCGGAATTGAAACACGAGTTGTTGCATGTTCCAACACCAACCTTGGCTGCGTTACGCACTGAATGCCACAGGCATAAAGAATTTTTCAAAGGATTTCGTAATAGAGCCATCCCGCGAACAAATACTTGACCTTCGCTTAACGAAATTCAATTCATTAACCAGACGGAGGAGGATATCTGGAAGGCCTAATTCCAACTCGGCGACCTTTTTTTTCAGCTTTTATTTAGGCATGAATACCCAAAATAAAACCTGTGATGTGGGGGTCGCTAGTTGGACCAAACCCAAAACAAGAAAAAATAGTAAACAAAAAACATATGGTAAACAATAGTAAACAAAAAACATATGGTAAACAATAGTAAACAAAAAAAATATGGTCTCATTTACCCCTTTTGACCCAATGCAGCTAATTAAAAAAAAATATCGATAGGCTCAGCTGACCCCAACTGACATTCACCCACCCACGTAGGCACCTGTCAAAAAGTGACAACCAAAAGAGGCATTTCCTGTCTGCCACCTGATTTCACTTTTCTTCTGAATCTCGCTGCGGGCAGATCATTAAATTCGTACATAAAAATTATTGAACAAGTGACCCAACCTCGTGGAAAACAAAAGTGGTGTGTGATTTTTGTTCAGGAAAAAGGTGAGAAAATATTAAGCTCCATGCCATTCCCTGCATTGGCTTAGTATTTATTTTCCCATTTAGCGGATTTTTGTCGCTGGATGACCCTCGATGCCAGTGGATTTGGAGGTACCACCTGGCCTAACCCCGGCATCCATCCGAAGTAAGCACCAGCACCACCACCAAGCTTCAGGGATTATATTTACGACCCGTCGCAAAAATTCCGCCGGTAACATCAACCCCTCTGCCTGTGGAGTCTTGGATTTTTTTTATGTATTTTTTTTATATAAAAAAAAAATATCAATTACAAATCACACGTAAATACATTAATAAATCTCCCAGCGAGAGAGAAAAAAAATCCCACAATCTCAAATACCCTAACGTATAGTGAATACTAAATGAAAAAGAAAAAAAAGAAAAACCTAAACAAATCCATAATTATCAATTTTTTATATCATTTTTGAATACGTCCTGAATTATTATTTCTTCTTTCAATCCAATTTAAAAAGAAAAAAAAATTACTTTACTTTTACCTTTTAAGCACCAAACCTAAATTAGTATCTTTAATTATTATTATCTTTACTATTGAATTGTTATATTTACGGCCATATTAGTCTTAATTATCATCAAAGATATCTTTTTTATTCTTATGGTTAATGAAAACCACCTTATGTTAATTTATTTTATAAGAGATTTACCTGAATTATAACGTTAACTAAAATGAATTTGTACTAGATCTTTTGATTGGGCACCGGAAGGAATCTCGCCACCTATGTAGTTGAACAACAGTTAGCCACCTCAAACATTGATCTTAGCCAAGGAAATTATTTTTTTTTCTCTCTCACAATGCTATTTAGGAATCCTTCTCCCGATCCCTTTTTCTATTCGATCTACGACGATTCTCGTGACGACCATGTCCCTACTGAAGGTACAAGAACCACGCCCACTTTCCCTGAGCACGGCTGGAGCCTGTTAGTAGATCGAAGTACCTCCAGGACATGAGCCAAACCGTTACAGAAAAATGGCGCCCAACGTGGGGCAGACGCGGCTTTAATTATCCTTTAAGGATATTCGTAAAAATATAAAAAGTTGCAATGCCCGATTTCCTATTACCTTTTCTTACCCCGAATAGTATTTTTTTTTTCTCTTCATTCAAAGTCAATTCCTTAATTTCTTTTTTTTTGATTCGGTTTTTTTTTGGATTGAGATTGCTCAGGCTTCGCAAGTATGGAGTCTGTTCCTCTTCAAAAACAAGCGAAACTCCAGTAGTAATTTTTAATTCCGGTTTTATTTTCATATTTCTACTTGAATTGAGATTTTTATTTGTTTTCGTAAGCTGGAAGCGGATTACTCTTCAAGGAAGAACTTAATTTAAATTTTATTAGAATCTTTTGGTCATTTTTGGATTGAGATGGTACAAGCTTTGGGCGAACGGAGCTTTTCCCTCTCCAAATAAGACATTTGAAATTAAATAAATAATTTTAGTTCCTTGGCTAGGAAGAATAAAATATAATAAATAGGCTTTTAACTAGTGGCGAGAGTTCTGAAGGATAAGTCCCAATTCAAATTTATAAATAATAATTTGATAACGAAAATTGATAATTTACCTTTATCGATCATCAGTACCCATACATATATATTTACATTACGTAACAAAACATCCATTACCCCACTAAAATTATAAGGCAAATTTAAAGTAACAATTATAATAATCGTTCAATATCATGGCGGTTAGACGAAGTCTTGAAAATATCCCTGCATTGTCACAGCCCAGGGAATCTCATATTTGCACCATTTGCAATGAAGCTAATGAGGAAGCAGAATGGACTATAACCACATGTAGGCACAAATTCCATTTGAGGTGTCTCACAACTTGGCTTGAAACCAACGCCACTTGTCCACTCTGTAGAAGAGCATGTAGTAGAAGCGAATTAGGGAATCCTGAAGCAGATGAGGTCCGACAGTTGATCGAGGTAGGGCCATCGACTGGCAATAGTCCGCATACAGGCACCGTTCCGCGTACACGTCCTCAGACCAGGCAGGGCTCTCGTAATAATCGAGTTGCCACCACCATTCCCAGAGTAACTCGGAATACCATGCAGAATCACGAAAGGGCGAACCCTACGCGAAGTTCTTCGGCTGGCAACGGCGTCTCAGAAGAGAGGGTACACCAAATAATAGCAGGGGCCTTAGAAAATCAGATGTCGAGCTTGGTAGCGTCCATCTCTAATCAAATTAGTGCCACAATGGCAAATTTAAATTTGGGTCCAAGTCGTAGAGGATCACGGGGTGAAATTCCACTCGAATGGGATAATGAGGTACCCAGTTTTGTGACTAGGAGTAACCCACCTCGCGATAATTTCCGAGAAAACGTTCCATCAAGAAATCGTTTAAGCAATCACTCAGTAGACAGACCAGATAGAGTATCTAGTGTAATTTCGAACTGGAACCTCAAATTTAGCGGCTCCAATGGGGAAATCCCTATCGAGGATTTTATATATCGAGTGAATATTTTAACCACTCAGTGTCTAGACGGAAATTATGATTTGCTGTTTCAATTTGCAAACTTATTATTTACGGGTCCAGCATTGGAGTTTTATTGGCGAGTACATCGGTCTCCCGATCTCACAAATTGGTTTTGTTTGTGTGACCGACTAAAGGAAAGATATCAAGATCAACGATCAGACCGCGATATCAAAGAATCTCTGCGACGTCGAAAGCAGGGAAACACTGAAACCTTTGATGACTTCCTAGATTCGATGTTAGGAATCGCGGATGCGTTAAGGGATCCGTTGTCTGACTCCGGAATAACGGAAGAGGTCCGACATAATCTTAGGGCGGAATTGAAACACGAGTTGTTGCATGTTCCAACACCAACCTTGGCTGCGTTACGCACTGAATGCCACAGGCATGAAGAATTTTTCAAAGGATTTCGTAATAGAGCCATCCCGCGAACAAATACTCGACCTTCGCTTAACGAAATTCAATTCATTAACCAGACGGAGGAGGATTTTGATGGCGACAGGAATCAAATGAGTTTGTGCCATTCGGCGACGGAAAAAAAATGGGGGGGAAACTTTAGTTTTTAAAAACACGGTTTTTTTTGGGGGGGGGGCTCGGGGTCGGGGGCGGTCAACAACTTCCCTCCAAACAAACACAGCCCGAACGAATATTATCCTCTTATATAAGGGGGGAGAGGGTGGAAAGGAGGGGGGGTTTAAAATTTGGAGGGGGGGACTTCAACATTACCAAGGGCGGTAGGGGGGGAAATAGGGGGGGGGGAGGGGGCGGGGGGGGGGGGATGGAAGGCGTGAAGCGGGCAGGAGCGGAAGAAGAGGGGAGGGGGAGAAGGGGAAAGAGAGAAGGGAGGGGAGGAGATAATATGGGGGGGGGGGCGGGGGGGGAGGAAGGGGAAAGGGGAGAGAGTGGGAAGTGGTAGGCTGGGGGAGGGGGGTGAGAATGGGGAGGATAGTGGGGAGAGGGCAAAATGGGGAGAGGGGGGGGGAGGGAGGGACAGAAGGGAAGGGGGAGTGAGGAGGAGGGGAGGGAGGGAGAGAGGGGGGGCGGAGGGGGAGGGGGGGAGAGGGAGGACGATACCGGGGTGAGGGGGGAGGAAGGGGAAAAAAAAAGGAGCGCGGGATGGAGGGGAAAAAAGGGGGGCGGAGAGAAAGGGCAAGAGATCAGGCGGGGGGGGGGGTAGAGAGTGGTGGGGTAGGGGGATGGAGAGGGGCAAAAAGACGAGGGTGGAGGTGGGAGAGGAGGGGGGGGGGGAAGGCGAGGGAGGGGAGGGGGGGGAGCAGGGGGGGATAAAGGGATGGGGGGGGAGGGATGGGGAAAAGAGGGGGGAGGGAAGTCATGGGAAAGAGGGAGGGGGTGGGGAGGGGGGGGGGGGGGGGGGGGGGGGGGGGGGGGTGGCGGGGGGAGGGGGGGGGAGGAAAAGGGGGGAATGAGGATGGAGTGAAAGGGAAAGGGGGGATGAGGAGTGGTGCGGGGAGGGGGATGAGGGTTGGGCTTGGGGGAGGATATCTGGAAGGCCTAATTCCAACTCGGCGACCTTTTTTTTTCAGCTTTTATTTAGGCATGAATACCCAAAATAAAACCTGTGATGTGGGGGTCGCTAGTTGGACCAAATCCAAAATAAAAAAAATAGTAAACAAAAAACATATGGTAAACAATAGTAAACAAAAAAAATATGGTCTCATTTACCCCTTTTGACCCAATGCAGCTAATTAAAAAAAATATCGATAGGCTCAGCTGACCCCAACTGACATTCACCCACCCACGTAGGCACCTGTCAAAAAGTGACAACCAGAAGAGGCATTTCCTGTCTGCCACCTGATTTCACTTTCCTTCTGAATCTCGCTGCGGGCAGATCATTAAATTCGTACATAAAAATTATTAAACAAGTGACCCAACCTCGTGGAAAACAAAATTGGTGTGTGATTTTTGTGCAGAGAAAAGGTGAGAAAATATTAAGCTCCATGCCATTCCCTGCATTGGCTTAGTATTTATTTTCCCATTTAGCGGATTTTTGTCGCTGGATGACCCTCGATGCTAGTGGATTTGGAGGCACCACCTGGCCTAACCCCGGCATCCATCCGAAGTAGGCACCAGCACCACCACCAAGCTTCAGTGATTATATTTACGACCCGTCGCAAAAAATTCCGCCGGTAACATCAACCCCTCTGCCTGTGGAGTCTTGGATTTTTTTTATGTATTTTTTTTATATAAAAAAAATATCAATTACAAATCACACGTAAATACATTAATAAATCTCCCAGCGAGAGAGAAAAATCCCACAATCTCAAATACCCTAACGTATTTGTGAATACTAAATGAAAAAGAAAAAAAAGAAAAACCTAAACAAATCCATAATTATCAATTTTTATATCACTTGTGAATACGTTCTGAATTATTATTTCATCTTTCAACCCAATTTAAAAAGAAAAAAAAATTACTTTACTTTTACCGTTTAAGCACCCAAACCAAAATTATTATCTTCAATTATTATTATCTTTACTATTGAATTGTTATATTTAGGGCCATATTAGTCTTAATTATCATCAAAGATATCTTTTTTATTCTTATGGTTAATAGAAAACCACCTTATGTTAATTTATTTTATAAGAGATTTACCTGAATTATAACGTTAACTAAAATGAATTTATACTAGATCTTTTGTTTGGGCACCGGAAGGAATCTCGCCACCTATGTAGTTGAACAACAGTTAGCCACCTCAACATTGATCTTAGCCAAGGATATTATTTTTTTTTTCCTCTCTCACAATGCTATTTAGGAATCCTTCTCCCGATCCCTTTTTCTATTCGATCTACGACGATTCTCGTGACGACCATGTCCCTACTGAAGGTACAAGAACCACGCCCACTTTCCCTGAGCACGGCTGGAGCCTGTTAGTAGATCGAAGTACCTCCAGGACATGAGCCAAACCGTTACAAACTTTGATGTTTTTTAAGTTATCAGGATAGAACTTTCTTTGCATGCCACTTTGGGCGAAATTATCCGTTCTGCCAAATTTTATAAGGATCGGCAGACTATATCCTATAGCAGTCATATAACTATTTGATCGGCAATGCCATAACTTTGATGTTTTTTAAGTTAACAGGATAGGACTTTCTATGGATGCCACTTTGGGCAAACTTATCCGATCTGCCAAATTTCATAAGGATCGGAAGACTATATCCTATAGCAGTCATATAACTGATTGATCAACAATGCCATAACTTTATTGTTTTTTAAGTTATCAGGATAGAACTTTCTTTGCATGCCACTTTGTGCGAAATTATCCGATCTGCCAAATTTCATAAGGATCGGTAGACTATATCCTATAGCAGTCATATAACTATTTGATCGGCAATGCCATAACTTTGATGTTTTTTAAGTTAACAGGATAGGACTTTCTATGAATGCCACTTTGGGCAAACTTATCCGATCTGCCAAATTTCATAAGGATCGGCAGACTATATCCTATAGCAGTCATATAACTATTTGATCGGCAATGCCATAACTTTATTTTTTTTTAAGTTATCAGGATAGAACTTTCTATGGATGCCACTTTGGGCGAAATTATCCGATCTGCCAAATTTGATAAGGATCGGCAGACTATATCCTATAGCAGTCATATAACTATTTGATCGGCAATGCCATAACTTTGATGTTTTTTAAGTTAACAGGATAGGACTTTCTATGAATGCCACTTTGGGCAAACTTATCCGATCTGCCAAATTTCATAAGGATCGGAAGACTATATCCTATAGCAGTCATATAACTATTTGATCGGCAATGCCATAACTTTATTGTTTTTTAAGTTAACAGGATAGGACCTTCTATGGATGCCACTTTGGGCAAACTTAGCCGATCTGCCAAATTTGATAATGATCGGCAGACTATATCCTATAGCAGTCATATAACTATTTGATCGGCAATGCCATAACTTTGATGTTTTTTAAGTTAACAGGATAGGACTTTCTATGGATGCCACTTTGGGCGAAATTATCCGATCTGCCAAATTTCATATGGGTCGGTAGACTATATCCTATAGCAGTCATATAACTATTTGATCGGCAATGCCATAACTTTGTTGTTTTTTAAGTTAACAGGATAGAACTTTCTATGGATGCCACTTTGGGCGAAATTATTCGATCTGCCAAATTTCATAAGGAAATCGATATGACTATATATGATATGCCTATAGCAGTCATATAACTATTTGATCGGCAATGCCATAACTTTGTTGTTTTTTAAGTTATCAGGATAGGACTTTCTATGGATGCCACTTTGGGCGAACTTATCCGATCTGCCAAATTTCATAAGGATCGGCAGACTATATCCTATAGCAGTCATATAACTATTTGATCGGCAATGCCATAACTTTATTGTTTTTTAAGTTATCAGGATAGAACTTTCTATGGATGCCACTTTGGGCAAACTTATCCGATCTGCCAAATTTGATAAGGATCGGCAGACTATATCCTATAGCAGTCATATAACTATTTGATCGGCAATGCCATAACTTTGTTGTTTTTTAAGTTAACAGAATAGGACTTTCTATGGATGCCACTTTGGGCGAACTTATCCGATCTGCCAAATTTCATAAGGATCGGCAGACTATATCCTATAGCAGTCATATAACTATTTGATCGGCAATGCCATAACTTTGATGTTTTTTAAGTTAACAGGATAGGACTTTCTATGGATGCCACTTTGGGCAAACTTATCCGATCTGCCAAATTTCATAAGGATCGGCAGACTATATCCTATAGCAGTCATATAACTGTTTGATCGGCAATGCCATAACTTTATTGTTTTTTAAGTTATCAGGATAGAACTTTCTATGGATGCCACTTTGGGCGAAATTATCCGATCTGCCAAATTTCATAAGGATCGGCAGACTATATCCTATAGCAGTCATATAACTATTTGATCAGCAATGCCATAACTTTGATGTTTTTTAAGTTAACAGGATAGAACTTTCTATGGATGCCACTTTGGGCAAACTTATCCGATCTGCCAAATTTCATAAGGATCGGCAGACTATATCCTATAGCAGTCATATAACTGATTGATCGGCAATGCCATAACTTTATTGTTCTTTATTTTTTTCATTTAGCTGATTGAACGGCAATGCCATAACTTTATTGTTTTTTAAGTAAACAGGATAGAAGTTTCTTTGCAAACCACTTTGGAGAACTTATCCGATCTGCCAAATTTCATAAGGACCGGCAGACTATATCCTATAGCAGTCATATAACTGATTGATCGGCAATGCCATAACTTTCTTTTTTTTTAAGTAAACAGGATAGAACTTTCTTTGCATGCTACTTTGAGCGAACTTATCCGTTCTGCCAAATTTCACAATGACCGGCAGACTATACCCTATAGCAGTCATATAACTGATTGATCAGCAATGCCATAACTTTATTGTTTTTTCAATAAACCGATCTGCCAAATTTCAAAAATATTATAGCAGTCATATAACTATTTGATCGGCAATGCCATAACTTTATTGTTTTTTAAGTTATCAGGATAGAACTTTCTATGGATGTCACTTTGGGCGAAATTATCCGATCTGCCAAATTTCATAAGGATCGGTAGACTATATCCTATAGCAGTCAATTAACTGATTGAACGGCAATGCCATAACTTTATTGTTTTTTAAGTTATCAGGATAGAACTTTCTATGGATGTCACTTTGGGCGAAATTATCCGATCTGCCAAATTTCATAAGGATCGGCAGACTATATCCTATAGCAGTCATATAACTATTTGATCGGCAATGCCATAACTTTGATGTTTTTTAAGTTAACAGGATAGGACTTTCTATGAATGCCACTTTGGGCAAACTTATCCGATCTGCCAAATTTCATAAGGACCGGCAGACTATATCCTATAGCAGTCAATTAACTGATTGAACGGCAATGCCATAACTTTATTGTTTTTTAAGTTATCAGGATAGAACTTTCTATGGATGTCACTTTGGGCGAAATTATCCGATCTGCCAAATTTCATAAGGATCGGTAGACTATATCCTATAGCAGTCATATAACTATTTGATCGGCAATGCCATAACTTTATTGTTTTTTAAGTATCAGGAAGAACTTTGTGGACCACTTTGGGATGCTCGCCAATAAAGGATAGCAGTCATATAACTATTTGATCGGCAATGCCATAACTTTGATGTTTTTTAAGTTATCAGGATAGAACTTTCTATGCATGCCACTTTGGGCAAACTAATCCGATCTGCAAAATTTTATAAGGATCGGCAGACTATATCCTATAGCAGTCATATAATTATTTGATCGGCAATGCCATAACTTTATTGTTTTTTAAGTTAACAGGATAGGACTTTCTATGGATGCCACTTTGGGCGAACTTATCCGATCTGCCAAATTTCATAAGGACCGGCAGACTATATCCTATAGCAGTCATATAACTGATTGATCGGCAATGCCATAACTTTATTGTTTTTTAAGTAAACAGGATAGAACTTTCTTTGCAACCCACTTTGGAGAACTTATCCGTTCTGCCAAATTTCACAATGACCGGCAGACTATACCCTATAGCAGTCATATAACTGATTGATTAGCAATGCCATAACTTTATTGTTTTTTAAGTTATCAGGATAGAACATTCTTTGCATGCCACTTTGGGAGAACTTATCCGATCTGCCAAATTTCATAAGGATCGGCAGACTATATCCTATAGCAGTCATATAACTATTTGATCGGCAATGCCATAACTTTGATGTTTTTTAAGTTAACATGATAGGACTTTCTATGAATGCCACTTTGGGCAAACTTATCCGATCTGCCAAATTTCATAAGGATCGGCAGACTATATCCTATAGCAGTCAATTAACTGATTGAACGGCAATGCCATAACTTTGATGTTTTTTAAGTTATCAGGATAGAACTTTCTTTGCATGCCACTTTGGGCGAACTTATCCGATCTGCCAAATTTCATAAGGATCGGAAGACTATATCCTATAGCAGTCATATAACTATTTGATCGGCAATGCCATAACTTTGATGTTTTTTAAGTTAACATGATAGGACTTTCTATGAATGCCACTTTGGGCAAACTTATCCGATCTGCCAAATTTCATAAGGATCGGCAGACTATATCCTATAGCAGTCATATAACTGATTGATCGGCAATGCCATAACTTTATTGTTTTTTAAGTTATCAGGATAGAACTTTCTATGGATGCCACTTTGGGCGAAATTATCCGATCTGCCAAATTTCATAAGGATCGGCAGACTATATCCTATAGCAGTCATATAACTATTTGATCGGCAATGCCATAACTTTGATGTTTTTTAAGTTAACATGATAGGACTTTCTATGAATGCCACTTTGGGCAAACTTATCCGATCTGCCAAATTTCATAAGGACCGGCAGACTATATCCTATAGCAGTCAATTAACTGATTGAACGGCAATGCCATAACTTTATTGTTTTTTAAGTTATCAGGATAGAACTTTCTATGGATGTCACTTTGGGCGAAATTATCCGATCTGCCAAATTTCATAAGGATCGGTAGACTATATCCTATAGCAGTCATATAACTATTTGATCGGCAATGCCATAACTTTATTGGTTTTTTAAGTTATCAGGATAGAACTTTCTATGGATGTCACTTTGGGCGAAATTATCCGATCTGCCAAATTTCATAAGGATCGGCAGACTATATCCTATAGCAGTCATATAACTATTTGATCGGCAATGCCATAACTTTATTGTTTTTTAAGTTATCAGGATAGAACTTTTTATGGATGCCACTTTGGGCGAACTTATCCGTTCTGCCATATTTCATAAGGATCGGCAGACTATATCCTATAGCAGTCATATAACTATTTGATCGGCAATGCCATAACTTTGATGTTTTTTAAGTTATCAGAATAGAACTTTCTTTGCATGCCACTTTATGCAAACTTATTCGATCTGCCAAATTTCATAAGGATCGGCAGACTATATCCTATAGCAGTCATATAACTATTTGATCGGCAATGACATAACTTTGATGTTTTTTAAGTTAACAGGATCGGACTTTCTATGGATGCCACTTTGGGCGAACTTATCCGATCTGCCAAATTTCATAAGGACCGGCAGACTATATCCTATAGCAGTCAAATAACTGATTGATCGGCAATGCCATAACTTTATTGTTTTTTAAGTAAACAGGATAGAAATATCTTTGCAACCCACTTTGGAGAACTTATCCGATCTGCCAAATTTCATAAGGACCGGCAGACTATATCCTATAGCAGTCATATAACTGATTGATCGGCAATGCCATAACTTTATTGTTTTTTAAGTAATCAGGATAGAACTTTGTTTGCAAACCACTTTGGAGAACTTATCCGATCTGCCAAATTTCATAAGGATCGGCAGACAATATCCTATAGCAGTCATATAACTATTTGATCGGCAATGCCATAACTTTATTGTTTTTTAAGTTATCAGGATAGAACTTTCTATGGATGCCACTTTGGGCGAACTTATCCGATCTGCCAAATTTCATAAGGATCGGCAGACTATATCCTATAGCAGTCATATAACTATTTGATCGGCAATGCCATAACTTTGATGTTTTTTAAGTTAACATGATAGGACTTTCTATGAATGCCACTTTGGGCAAACTTATCCGATCTGCCAAGTTTCATAAGGACCGGCAGACTATATCCTATAGCAGTCAATTAACTGATTGAACGGCAATGCCATAACTTTATTGTTTTTTAAGTTATCAGGATAGAACTTTCTATGGATGTCACTTTGGGCGAAATTATCCGATCTGCCAAATTTCATAAGGATCGGCAGACTATATCCTATAGCAGTCATATAACTATTTGATCGGCAATGCCATAACTTTGATGTTTTTTAAGTTAACAGGATAGGACTTTCTATGGATGCCACTTTGGGCAAACTTATCCGATCTGCCAAATTTCATAAGGATCGGCAGACTATATCCTATAGCAGTCAATTAACTGATTGAACGGCAATGCCATAACTTTGATGTTTTTTAAGTTATCAGGATAGAACTTTCTTTGGATGCCACTTTGGGCGAACTTATCCGATCTGCCAAATTTCATAAGGATCGGCAGACTATATCCTATAGCAGTCATATAACTATTTGATCGGCAATGCCATAACTTTGATGTTTTTTAAGTTAACAGGATAGGACTTTCTATGGATGCCACTTTGGGCAAACTTATCCGATCTGCCAAATTTCATAAGGATCGGAAGACTATATCCTATAGCAGTCAATTAACTGATTGAACGGCAATGCCATAACTTTATTGTTTTTTAAGTTATCAGGATAGAACTTTCTATGGATGCCACTTTGGGCGAAATTATCCGATCTGCCAAATTTCATAAGGATCGGTAGACTATATCCTATAGCAGTCATATAACTATTTGATCGGCAATGCCATAACTTTATTGTTTTTTAAGTTATCAGGATAGAACTTTCTATGGATGTCACTTTGGGCGAACTTATCCCATCTGCCAAATTTCATAAGGATCGGCAGACAATATCCTATAGCAGTCATATAACTATTTGATCGGCAATGCCATAACTTTGATGTTTTTTAAGTTAACAGGATAGGACTTTCTATGGATGCCACTTTGGGCGAAATTATCCGATCTGCCAAATTTCATAAGGATCGGCAGACTATATCCTATAGCAGTCATATAACTGATTGATCGGCAATGCCATAACTTTATTGTTTTTTAAGTAAACAGGATAGAACTTTCTTTGCAAACCACTTTGGAGAACTTATCCGATCTGCCAAATTTCATAAGGATCGGCAGACTATATCCTATAGCAGTCATATAACTGATTGATCAGCAATGCCATAACTTTATTGTTCTTTATTTTTTCATTTAGCTGATTGATCGGCAATGCCATAACTTTATTATTTTTTAAGTAAACAGGATAGAACTTTCTTTGCATGCCACTTTGGGCGAACTTATTCGATCTGCTAAATTTCATAAGTACCGGCAGCCTTTATTCTATAGCAGTCATATAACTGATTGACCGGCAATGCCATAACTTTATTGTTTTTAATCAATAAACTTGATCTGCCAAATTTCATAAGGATCGGCAGACTATATCCTATAGCAGTCATATAACTATTTGATCGGCAATGCCATAACTTTGATGTTTTTTAAGTTATCCGGATAGAACTTTCTTTGCATGCCACTTTGGGCGAACTTATCCGTTCTGCCAAATTTCATAAGGATCGGCAGACTATATCCTATAGCAGTCATATAACTGATTGATCAGCAATGCCATAACTTTATTGTTTTTTAAACAACTAAACCGATCTGCCAAATTTCATAAGGATCGGAGACTATATCCTATAGCAGTCATATAACTATTTGATCGGCAATGCCATAACTTTGATGTTTTTTAAGTTATCAGGATAGAACTTTCTTTGCATGCCACTTTGGGCGAACTTATCCGTTCTGCCAAATTTGATAAGGATCGGCAGACTATATCCTATAGCAGTCATATAACTATTTGATCGGCAATGCCATAACTTTGATGTTTTTTAAGTTAACATGATAGGACTTTCTATGAATGCCACTTTGGGCAAACTTATCCGATCTGCCAAATTTCATAAGGATCGGAAGACTATATCCTATAGCAGTCAATTAACTAATTGAACGGCAATGCCATAACTTTATTGTTTTTTAAGTTATCAGGATAGAACTTTCTATGGATGTCACTTTGGGCGAAATTATCCGATCTGCCAAATTTCATAAGGATCGGTAGACTATATACTATAGCAGTCATATAACTATTTGATCGGCAATGCCATAACTTTGATTTTTTGTAAGTTAACATGATAGGACTTTCTATGGATGCCACTTTGGGCAAACTTATCCGATCTGCCAAATTTCATAAGGATCGGCAGACTATATCCTATAGCAGTCAATTAACTGATTGAACGGCAATGCCATAACTTTATTGTTTTTTAAGTTATCAGGATAGAACTTTCTATGGATGACACTTTGGGCAAACTTATCCGATCTGCCAAATTTCATAAGGATCGAAAGACTATATCCTATAGCAGTCATATAACTATTTGATCGGCAATGCCATAACTTTGATGTTTTTTAAGTTATCAGGATAGAACTTTCTATGGATGCCACTTTGGGCAAACTTATCCGATCTGCCAAATTTCATAAGGATCGGCAGACTATATCCTCATAGCAGTCATATAACTATTTGATCGGCAATGCCATAACTTTGATGTTTTTTAAGTTCACAGGATAGGACTTTCTATGGATGCCACTTTGGGCAAACTTATCCGATCTGCCAAATTTCATAAGGACCGGCAGACTATATCCTATAGCAGTCAATTAACTGATTGAACGGCAATGCGATAACTTTATTGTTTTTTAAGTTATCAGGATAGAACTTTCTATGGATGTCACTTTGGGCGAAATTATCCGATCTGCCAAATTTCATAAGGATCGGTAGACTATATCCTATAGCAGTCATATAACTATTTGATCGGCAATGCCATAACTTTATTGTTTTTTAAGTTATCAGGATAGAACTTTCTATGAATGCCACTTTAGGACAACTTATCCGATCTGCCAAATTTCATAAGGATCGGTAGACTATATCCTATAGCAGTCATATAACTATTTGATCGGCAATGCCATAACTTTATTGTTGTTTAAGTTATCAGGATAGGACTTTCTATGGATCCACTTTGGGCGAAATTATCCGATCTGCCAAATTTCATAAGGACCGGCAGCCTATATCCTATAGCAGTCAAATAACTGATTGATCGGCAATGCCATAACTTTATTGTTTTTTAAGTAAACAGGATAGGACTTTCTATGGATGCCACTTTGGGCAAACTTATCCGATCTGCCAAATTTTATAAGGATCGGCAGAGTATATCCTATATCAGTCATATAACTATTTGATCGGCAATGCCATAACTTTATTGTTTTTTAAGTTATCAGGATAGAACTTTCTATGGATGTCACTTTGGGCGAAATTATCCGATCTGCCAAATTTCATAAGGATCGGCAGACAATATCCTATAGCAGTCATATAACTATTTGATCGGCAATGCCATAACTTTGATGTTTTTTAAGTTAACAGGATAGGACTTTCTATGGATGCCACTTTGGGCAAACTTATCCGATCTGCCAAATTTCATAAGGATCGGCAGACTATATCCTATAGCAGTCATATAACTGATTGATCAACAATGCCATAACTTTATTGTTCTTTATTTTTTTCATTTAGCTGATTGAATGGCAATGCCATAACTTTATTGTTTTTTAAGTTATCAGGATAGAACTTTCTATGAATGCCACTTTGGGCAAACTTATCCGATCTGCCAAGTTTTATAAGGACCGGCAGACTATATCCTATAGAAGTCAAATAACTGATTGACTATATCCTATAGCAGTCATATAACTGATTGATCGGCAATGCCATAACTTTATTGTTTTTTAAGTAAACAGGATAGAACTTTCTTTGCATGCCACTTTGGGCAAAGTTATCCGATCTGCCAAATTTCATAAGGATCGGCAGACTATTTCCTATAGCAGTCACATAACTATGTAATCGGCAATGTCATAACTTTGTTTTTTTTTAAGTAAACAGGATAGGACTTTCTATGGATGCCACTTTGGGCAAAATTATCCGATCTGCCAAATTTTATAAGGATCGGCAGAGTATATCCTATAGCAGTCATATAACTGTTTGATCAGCAGTGTCATAACTTTGTTTATTTTTAAGTTAACAGGATAGGACTTTCTATGAATGCCACTTTGGGCAAAATTATCCGCTCTTCCAAATTTCATATGGATCGGCAGAGTATATCCTATAGCAGTCTGTGGGGTCAGGCAGCAGCCACGGCATAAATTTGATCAATATAAATGTAACATATATAGTAAAGTGTTTTTTGTTTTGTGAGTCGAACTAATGTCCCGTCAGTTGACTAAGGACAACGCTAAGTTGAATTAATAAAACGAATATTCCGCTTCACGTCTTTATTCAAATGATCTCAGCTTAAGACTAAATTATTGTGACAAAAAATCTTACTTCTACTGCCCTTTGTTTAAAAAAGTTGGGGAGCGAGATCGCCCGCTTGGGATATTGATTGAAGAATTATTTATGTTATTGAGAAGGAGCATTGCTTGCTCCGGATGTGGATTGTTTACATTGGTTCAGCGTGGGATCGCCTACGCTGCAGATTCATATTTCTTGGAACATAACAGAATTTGTTTCATATTTCAGATTCATATTTCTTGGAACATAACAGAATTTGTTTCATATTTCAGATTCATATTTCTTGGAACATAACAGAATTTGTGAATATGTCACTTCCCTCCCCTTAAAAGGGTTGCCTATGTTTGGGCTGGCATTTCAGGTTTTGTGCCGGTTCTATTTCTTGTTGTGGTTCTTGATTATTTTTTGCTTGTTTTCTAAATTTTGTATATAAAAAGGTAAGTGAATTTTGTGTATACAATTTTGATAGGACAACAAAAATAATAAGAACGATAACTACTAATATTATAATTACGTAAAGTGTGGTATTATTTTCTGAAATTAGTTTTAAAATGTCATTATGTTCTACTATCTTTATCTTAGTTACATTAATCGGTGAATACAATGCTGTTAAATCAAATTCAGGACTTAACGAATTTTCGCTTAAAATAACATTTCCAATTTTAACTCTACATTGTTTTATTCTAATAATTTTGCTTCCATTTATTTTAATATCGCCATTTAATTCTTGACAATTTTGTTCGATTGTAGTTTCAGTTAGATTCCATGTAAGTATAATATTTGGTTCTACATATTGAATCATTTCCTTTGAAGGAGTTGGTATAAAATTACAAATTGGATTTTTACGCTTAATTATATTTTTAATGCATTCATTATTAACTTCTTTATTGTCTTGATTATAAATTTTATTCTTATCTTCAAAATATGATTGTTGATCTGAATAGTCTAACTGATATCCGTTGTGGTCGGGATAAGGAATTATTTTAATGGTGTTAATGGTTTTGTGGTTAATAGGGATATGTGAAATAAGTAACAGTTCGTTATTTTTGTAGTCAATCCACGTAGATGTTTTGATTAAAAGTATATTTTGGCTGTTAATGCGTTCTAGTTTGTCGTAATTGAGTAACTTTGGGTTAAAAAGTCCAAGACGTGAAAGTTGCATGCCCATTTCGATGTCTTCAATGTACTCAATAAATTGCATGAGTTCATAAACAAGTGTGTCAATACTATTGCGGTTATTTTGGTAGTTAATAAGTTTCTCCAGTCCTTCATTCACAAACTTTACATCATTTAATTTATGAAGTTGAATTGAATTTTCTGCAACTATGTCAATTTTTTTGTTAATGTTTACCCTATCTTTTTCATCAAGTGTGCCAAAAAGAAATTTAAAAGATGAACCTATTATGTCAAATAGTCCACGTTTCTGCCTATTTTGCTGATGAATAGTTATACCATTTAATTCTTTTAGTAGTTTATTTGGATGTCCCGCGTTAAGAATATTTGAGCAGGTGTTTGTCCAGTGGTATCATGTTTTATTTTATGATTGTTGTGTAAAGAATTGTCTCTATCTTGCTTAATTTTACTTCTTCATCTTGGATGAGTTGATTATTCGAATTTTTTCATTTATTGTCTTTGTAGTCTTTCGACGTCTGCTATACTGGTTTTTGCCGTGTTAAGTTGTAATTCAATTCCTTCTGCTTCAAGCCATCGCTTTAGAGTCAAGCTGGTGAAAGCTCCGTCTCTGTCTGCCTTTAGTAATTTGGGTTTACCTAACTGATTGAAAATACGCTTAGTGCGTTCCTGCATTCTATCCAATCCTTTGATTTAATTGTTCAAGTGTAGCGAATTTTGAATAAATGTCAATGCAACTGATGTAATGTTTTCCCTCAGATGATAATTCTACCACAAATTGTTCGACAATGTTCAGGATTGGGTGTGATTTTAAGAGGCATTTTGGTATTTCTATGTTCTGTTTTAGCCAATTGCATATGTTGCATTCATTTATTATATTCTGATTATAGTTGGCTATTTGGAAAAAAGTGATTTTCTTTGAATAATTTAGTCATTTTCTGTATACCTGGATGTAAAAGTTTTTCATGTGATTGAAGTTAATTTCTTTGAGTTCTGCGTTAAACAAACATTCTTTAATAAGTGGAGGCTGCGAATTACTTTAGTGTAAGTGGTATTATAATTTCTCTTGTGCTCTTTGAATGATTTCAAAATCTACATCGCTTTCAATATGATGGTATGTTTTTTGATAAAATGATAAGTAGAATTTGTTTGGCCTTGTCGAGTGTCATTAATTATTTGGATTGTTGTAATGGAGTTACCGAATTTGTTGAATGCTCTACTTTTTGTTATCGGATTTAATGAAAATTATTTGTTTTTTGAAATAGTTTTTGGTTTTTCTGTTAAATGAATTAGGTTACTATTATCTTCTTCTGCACTATGTTGAGTAACTTCACTATGGTGGTTTTCTTCAATTTAATTCTTGATAATGCTCGGCAACTGAATTTTCTTTCCCTTTAATATAGTCGATTTTAAATTGGTATTCGATTAACTTGCCTTTCCATCTTTGTAACTTGGCATTTGGTTCTTTTAAAGTATGCACCCACCTAAGAGGTTGATGGTCACTATATGAGAATGTCGTCCTATAAATATTCGAAAGTTTTAGTGGCCCAAACAATGGCAAGTAATTCCTTTCGATGCACTTAATTTAATTCATTTCATTAAGTGTTCTGCTAATAAAGGATATAGGATGACCATTTTGAGAAAGTACGGCTCCAAGGGCTACATTACTGCATCTGTGGTTAAAGTGAATTTTTTTTCGAAATCGGGTAATTGGAGAATTGGTTCACTAATTATTAATTTTTAAGTTTTTTGAATGCTTCTTGTAATCGATATTTTGTGTATCTATTTTTGCTCCTTTTTTAAACATTTGGTATTGGTTTTGCTTGTCTGCGTAGTTTGGGATAAATTTACGATTAACCGGTTAATCCAAGGAAAGCTCTGATCTCTTTTACTTTTGTTGGAATGGGATATGAAACTATGGCTTTTTTTTAAGGGGTTTGGGTTTGGGGGTTCGATGTGACCAAGAAAACTAGCTTCCTTTTTTAAGAATTCACATTTGTCTAACTTAACTTTAAATTTGCTTCTGCAAGTTTGGAAAAAACTAGCTTATGAATTTAAATGTTCGGTAAGGGATGTGGAAAAATTATGATGTCATCTAAATCACTAAACAGTGTTTATTGAGCAACGGTCGAAGGATTTATTCATACACCTTTGAAAAGTAGCAGGTGCATTTCTAAGCCAAATGGCATTCGAGGTTTCGTAATGACCGCTTTTGGTGGAGAATGCAGTTTTAGGTTTGATTTGAGTCCATTTCTTTTGATGAAATCCCTTTGCCAAATCGTGTTGTATTTGGCATTTACCTAGTTTACCAAGGATTTCGTCCATGTTTGGTTTGGATTCTGTCGGGATAGTTATTTCATTTAGCTTTCTGTAATCAATTACTACTCTTTTTAATTTTCCAGATGCTCAGGTTTTTTGGGTACTACCCAAGTGGACTTTGTTGGTGAATTACTTTCCCTTTAATCCCTGTTAAGCATTTCCTGTCTTGGTTATCGACTTCAATTTCGTGCGCTTGAGCAAGTGGGTACTGTTTTGATATTGGGGAGTTATGTGTTGTTTTAGTACGTGTTTGATGGTATTTGTAATGTCAGATTGTCTCCTTCTTCTTTGAAGATTTTTGAATTTATTTAATAAACCTTTCAACCTAGAAGTTTCCTCCTGATACATTCCTGAGGTGATTTTTTTTGGTTCTTTGGCTTTTGGATTTTGTGGTTCTTTTCTGATTTTGAAGTTATTAATTTATATGTTTTATCAAAAAGGTAACTGTGCTATTTTTGTATTTTTTGATTGTGCATTTTTCAACAATTTTTTGCCAATTAGTATTTTTTTAGAAATTGTGTTAAAATGGTTCAGTTGTTTTAAATCTTTGCTGGGTACTAATTAAATTGTTCAATGTTAGGGCCATTTGATGTCAAACTTCGCATTAGTTTTTGAATAGGAAGACAAATTTTTTTTTGATCATTTTTGTGGATCCTGTGTCTTAGGCAACTTATTGCAACCTTTGTTGCTTTTCTTGTTTGGTGTTGTCCGGGGCTGTTACTGAAAATTTTCGTTTGGTTCTGAGCTTTTAGATTTTGTTCATCTTTTTTTGGGTGTTTGGACCTGTTGTTGCTGTTGTTGTTCATTAATTAACCTTGGTTTGGTTGTGGTATTACTGTTGTTATTTTAGGTTGTTTTCTTCGTATTCGTGTTCGTGTGCATCTTGAAATCTTAATTCGTCAATAGACATTTTGGTTTGTTCACTGTCCGATGGTCTTAGTCGTTTGGTAACCGGGAAGTTAGTATTTTTAGATGTAGAGGGTTGTTGTTGTTGAGGGTATGTATTTCCTTTTGTGCTGCTTGAGGATTTTGAATTTTATTTGGTTTGTGGAAAAGGATTTTTGTGAGTTGGTTGTGTGTTCATGTTTGGTTGGGTCCGAAATGATTTGGCCACATAGTTTGGTTGTTAGGTTCTGTGTGTTAGGTGGGTTAAATGATTGCGTGTTTGATTAAAATTAGGTTGGATGGTTGAGATTGTGGGTAATTGTGACAAAATCTTACTTCTCTGCCCTTTGTTTGAAAAGTTGGGGAGCGAGATCGCCCGCTTGGGTTTGATTGAAGAATTTTTTTTATTGAGAAGGAGCTTGCTTGCTCCGGATGTGGATTGTTTCTTGGTTCAGCGTGGGATCGCCTACGCTCAGATTCTTTTCTTGGACTAACAGAATTTGTTTCATTTCAGATTCTATTTTTGGAACATAACAGAATTTGTTTCATTTAGTCTATTTCTGGAACATACAGAATTTTGATATCATATATTTATAAATGTAATAACTATAGTTTAGAATATAATAATTTTTTCATTACTGTTGTTGGTTGCAAGCCGACTCTTCTCGGCCGCTCGGCTTTATTTTATCTTTGTCATTTTAAGTTAACGAGCTTTCTTCCGGCCTATGCTCAAAGGCGGACCCACTTGTACTCTCTATCTCAGTGCATACGCATTATAAATCGGGGCTTTCTCGCACTCCATTTCATATGCGAATAAATAAACATTTTATAACGTTGTGAAATAAATAATTTCCTCTTTTTGTTATTTTGGAAAAAAGGAAAAAGGTCATTGAAAAGGCTCAATGACCAAACATTTGTGACCCCGACGAGATTTAATTAATAAAATTAACAATTCCACGATCATAAAACAGAACCAGTGCGAACATACCCGATTCAGTTTTTATGCGGTGTATTAACATATGTATGTGCATTTTGACCATAAACGGCATACAGTGCATTAGTGAAACAATTATTTTGTATTTATACAAAAATCATTTAATAATATAAATAAATACATAGGCATAAAATACAATTGTTATCCGGTCCGCCAACATACATGCATACATACATACATATATACGTTCCACTTGCAAGTGCATTCGCCTCACACAAGCGTTCATATATAATTGTCGCAGTTGTGGGAGGAGGCATCACAGTCTGTTGCATTTCTTGGAGTTACAGTCTTCCAGCAGCCAGCCTTCGGCAGTGCCGTCTACATCAGCCGCAGCCGAGTGCGATCCCATTGCTCTGAATATTCGGCCCTCGTCAACGCTGTAATCGCCACCAACATCACGGACCTCCAGCCTAGTTTTAGCTTGGATGTCTCCAGCTGGAATATTCCGTCAATCCTCACTTTGGATGATTCCCAGTTCTTTCGACCGCAGCGGATCGATTTACTTATCGGAGCCAGTCTATTCTATGATCTGCTGTGTGTTGGTCAAATCCAGCTCTCAGCTGGCCTACCGGTGCTGCAGAAACACAGCCACAGCCCGCAAGGACGTTGTGAAGAGCCCAAGCCAGCTGGATGAGCGCTTAGAGTGTCTGCTCCGTAAATTTTGGGAAATCGAAGACTGCTCCGAGCCCATTGTGAAGTGGACGAAAGAGGAATTGGATTGCGAGACGCATTTCGTGCTGCATTCTGCTCGGCTCGAGTCAGGCGCCTACTCGGTGAAGCTGCCGTTGAAGGTCAGCTCTGAGTTGCTGGGTGACTCAGTACCCACGAGCCGTGCGGCGATTTCTCTCCCCGGAAAGGAAGCTTTGACGTCAGCTTCAATAAAAGGATGATTAGGCTGCGGCGAAAAAGGGGGATTTTGGGGGGGGGCCTCTGCCCCGGCCGGGGTAGGGTGGGGGGTGCTAGACGGATGCGGGGACGGATGGGACAGGCGGGTATTCTTTGAGAAGAATGAGTGGGGCAGAGTATGAGCAGTCTATGTTTCCAAAGGGTGCCGAAATTCTGCGTCGCGATTTTTATGTTGATGATCTAATTTCCGGAGGTGACTCCATAGAGGAGGCTACCAGCATAATTCAGCAATCATCGGGGATCCTTCGCCAAGGGCCAATTTCGGTTGAGAAAGTGGTGCTCCAATTTTTCTGAAGTGCTCTCTGACGTGCCGGAAGAGGATCGAGAGTCGTTCCTAAGGTTTGATGATGGCAGAAACTTTACGAAGACTCATGGCCTCGCTTCGGATCCTTCTACTGATCGCTTACTATTTTCGTTTGAAGGGCTTCAGTCAACCTCGAAGCCCACTAGGCGCATCATCCTCTCCTCAATCGCCCGACTTTATGATCCGATAGGGCTTGTTGGACCTGTCATTACGAAGGCGAAGATCTTTCTTCAGAAGCTATGCGTGAGAAGTTGTCCTGGGATGAAAGTCACCTCAAGCCCTCCCCCCGATGGGGTGTGTGCCATGGCGCAGTCTGAAGTGGAGATTCATGGATTTTGTGACGCCAGCATCGAGGCTTATGGTGCTTGCATTTATGTCGTATCGAAGGGTTCAAGGTCAGAAAGTCATTTACTCTGCTCAAAGTCCCCGCTCGGTTTAATGTTTTCGTCGCCAATTGAGTTTCAACAATCCAGAAATTGACCAGAACGATGGAATGGCGTTATGTTCCTACGTCTTTGAACCCGGCAGACATCCTCTCGCGTGGTGCTCTTCCCAAGAAGCTAGTTACTGACAACCTGTGGTCCCATGGTCCTGCGTTTCTTCTTGGACTTCAAGATCAGTGGCCAGCAGCGGTTCCATCTGAAAAACCCACTCTGGAGCTAAGGGCAAATCCCCGTACGTTGACGTGACAGCTGGTTCCAAGTACCCAACTCGTTTCCAGCACTGCAGCGTGTGTTCGCTTATGTGCACAAGTTCTCACAGCGAGTCCGTCACAAGGGTGTCACTGCTATCGATATCAAGGCTGGAACCCACCTACTATTGCGACTGGTGCAGCGTGTGTATTTTTGGGATGACATAAAAGCGCTTCAGAATGGAAAGGAAATTTCGTCAGCCAGCATACTTGCCACATCCTCTCCTTTTTTAGACAAGTTTGGCCTGTTGCGTGTGGACGGTCGTTTAAGAAATTCTACATTGGATTTTGATAGTCGTCATCCAATTATATTGCATAGAAGCCATCCGTTACTCGTTACTATAAGCCAGAAGTTCGCAATAAAGCACCCGTAAAATGTTACGTGAGTGTTTTCATTTGCTTTGCTACTAAAGCCGTGCACTTAGAGCTTGTAAGGGATCTATCCACATCTGCGTTTTTACATGCTTTAAAACGGTTTATATGCACTCGCCGAAAGCCTCAGCACATTTGGTCTGACAATGCGACCAATTTTGTTGGAGCTAAAAACGAGCTATAGGAGCTGCTCCAACTCTTCATAAGCGATGAGCAGCAACGAGCGCTTCTGGAGTTTTGCGCGATTGAGTCCATCGAGTGGCATTTTATTCCTCCTCGATCTCCGCATTTTGGTGGACTCTGGGAAGCGGCTGTTAAAACCGCAAAGTATCATTTTTACCGGGCTGTTGGATCCTCAGTTCTTAGATTTGACGAGCTGCGAACTTTGTTTGTCACATTGGTGCTGTCATAAACTCACGGCCTTTATTGTCTCTTTCAGAGGATCCTGCAGACCTTGATGTTCTAACGCCATCCCATTTTCTAACTCTGCTTTTTCGCCTTCCAACTTTAGTTTTTTCTTTTGGGGTTTCTTCTCGCCTTTTCCCCATTTTTTAACTGGTGGCCCGTCAGTCAGTTTTATTGAGCCTGATGTCACAAAGCTGAATTTCAATCGTATGGACAGCTGGCAGCGTGTGTCTTTCCTGCAGCAGTCTTTCTGGGCCCGATGGAAGGAGGAGTATTTAAGCCTTCTTCAGCAGCGCTCCAAATGGCGTGCGTCCGGCTCTGCCTTGGCGATTAACGATGTGGTGCTAGTCAAAGACGAGAACCTACCCCCCATGAAGTGGCCGTTGGCTAGAATTCTGGATCTAGTCCCTGGTCGGGATGGAGTGCCTCGAGTGGCGGTGGTTAAAACCGCTTCTGGAACTACCAAGCGCGCAGTGACCAAGCTTTGCCTATTGCCCCTTAAGGATGAAGTTGAAGAACAGGCCTCAACTGGGGGATGTATGTCGGATCAGGCAGCAGCCACGGCATAAATTTAATCAATATAAATGTAACATATATTTATAAATGTAATAACTATAGTTTAGAATATAATAATTTTCTCATTACTGTTGTTAGTCGCAAGCCGACTCTTTTCGGCCGCTCGGCTTTATTTTATCTTTGCCATTTTAAGTTAACAAGCTTTCGCCCGGCCTATTCTCAAAGGCGGACCCACTTGTTCTGTCTATCTCAGTGCATACGCATTATAAATCGGGGCTTTCTCGCACTCCATTTCATATGCGAACAAATAAACATTTTATAACGTTGTGAAATAAATAATTTCCTCTTTTTGTTATTTTTGAAAAAAGGGAAAAGGTCATTGAAAAGGCTCAATGACCAAACACAGTCATATAATTGTTTTATCAGCAGTGTCATAACTTTGTTGATTTTTAAGTAAACAGGATAGGACTTTCTATGGATGCCACTTTGGGCAAACTTATCCGATCTACCAAATTTCATAAGGACCGGCAGACTATATCCTATAGCAGTCATATATTTGATTGATCGGCAATGCCATAACCATATTGTTTTTTAAGTAAACAGGATAGAACTTTATTTGCATGCCACTTTGGGCGAAGTTATCCGATCTGCCAAATTTCATATGGATCGGCAGAGTATATCCTATAGCAGTCACATAACTATTTAATCGGCAATGTCATAACTTTGTTTTTTTTAAGTAAACAGGATAGGATTTTCTATGGATGCCACTTTGGGCGAAATTATCCGATTTGCCAAATTTCATAAGGATCGGCAGAGTATATCCTATAGCAGTCACATAACTATTTAATCGGCAATGTCATAACTTTGTTTTTTTTAAGTACACAGGATAGGACTTTCTATGGATGCCACTTTGGGAAAAATTATCCGATCTGCCAAATTTTATAAGGATCGGCCGAGTATATCCTATAGCTGTCATATAACTGTTTGATCAGCAGAGTCATAACTTTGTTGATTTTTAAGTAAACAGGATAGGACTTTCTATGGATGCCACTTTGGGCAAACTTATCCGATCTGCCAAATTTCATAAGGACCGCCAGACTATTTCCTATTGCAGTCATATAACTGTTTGATCAGCAATGCCATAACTTTATTGTTTTTTAAGTAAACAGGATAGGACCTATATTCTATGGATGTCACATTGGGCGAAATTATCCGAACTGCCAAATTTCATAAGGATCGGCAGACTATATCCTATAGCAGTCATATAACCATTTGATCGGCAATACCATAACTTTGTTGTTTTTTAAGTAAACAGTATAGGACCTTCTATGGTTGCTACTTTTGGCGAAATTATCCGATCTGCCAAATTTCATATGGATCGGCAGGCTATATCCTATAGCAATCATATAACATTTTGATCGGCATTGCCATAACCTTGTTGATTTTTAAGTAAACAGGATAGGACTTTCTATGGATGCCACTTTGGGCAAAATTATCCGGTCTGCCAAATTTCATAAGGATCGGCTGAGTATATCCTATAATCATATAACTGTTTAATCGGCAATGTCATAACTTTGTTGATTTTTAAGTTAACAGGATAGGACTTTCTATGGATGCCACTTTGGGCAAACTTATCCGATCTGCCAAATTTCATAAGGACCGGCCAACTATTTCCTATTGCAGTCATATAACTGTTTTATCAGTAATGCCATAACTTAATTGTTTTTTATGTAAACAGGATAGGAACTTCTATGGATGCCACTTTGAGCAAACTTATCCGATCTATATCATTTAGCAGTCATTTAACTGAAGTTATCCGATCTGCCAAATTTTATAAGGATCGGCAGAGTATATCCTATAGCAGTCATATAACTGTTTGATCAGCAGTGTCATAACTTTGTTGATTTTTAAATAAACAGGATAGGACCTTCTATGGATGTCACTTTGGGTGAAATTATCCGATTTGCCAAATTTCATAAGGATCGGCAGAGTATATCCTATAGCAGTCATATAACTATTTGATCACCAGTGTCATAACTTTGTTGTTTTTAAGTAAACAGGATAGGACTTTCTATGAATGCCACTTTGGGCAAAATTATCCGATCTTCCAAATTTCATAAGGATCGGCAGAGTATATCCTATAGCAGTCATATAACTGTTTGATCAGCAGTGTCATAACTTTGTTGATTTTTAAGTAAACAGTATAGGACTTTCTATGGATGCCACTTTGGGCAAACTTATCCGATCTGCCAAATTTCATAAGGACCGGCCAACTATTTCCTATTGCAGTCATATAACTGTTTGATCAATAATGCCATAACTTTATTGTTTTTTATGTAAACAGGATAGGAACTTCTATGGATGCCACTTTGAGCAAACGTATCCGATCTATATCATATAGCAGTCATTTAACTGATTGACGTTTGACTGATTTAAAACTTTGTTTTTTTTTTTATATAAACAGGATAGGACTTTCTATGGATGCCACTTTGGGCAAACTTATCCGATCTACCAAATTTCATAAGGATCGGCAGACTATATCCTATAGCAGTCATATAACTATTTTATCGGCAATTCCATAACTTTGTTGTTTTTTAAGTAAACAGTATAGGACCTTCTATGGTTGCTACTTTGGGCGAACTTATCCGATCTGCCAAATTTCATAAGGACCGGCAGGCTATATCCTATAGCAATCATATAACATTTTGATCGGCATTGCCATAACTTTGTTGTTTTTTAAGTAAACAGATAGGATTTTCTATGGATGCCACTTTGAGCAAACTTATCCGATCTGCCAAATTTCATTAGGATCGGCAGGCTATATCCTATAGCAATCATATAACATTTTGATCGGCATTGCCATAACTTTGTTGTTTTTTAAGTAAACAGATAGGATTTTCTATGGATGCCACTTTGAGCAAACTTATCCGATCTGCCAAATTTCATAAGGATCGGCAGAGTATATCCTATAAGAAGTCATATAACTGTTTGTTCAGCAGTGTCATAACTTTGTTGATTTTTAAGTAAACAGGATAGGACTTTCTATGGATACCACTTTGGGCAAACTTATCCGATCAACCAAATCCTTATCCGGCAGACTATATTCTATAGCAGTCATATATTTGATTCATTGGCAATGCCATAACTTTATTGTTTTTTAAGTAAACAGGATAGAACTTTCTGTCGGGTCAGGCAGCAGCCACAGCTATCACTAATATATAATAATTATAGTTTGTCATTTAATATTTTTCCTGTTTATCTTATCGCTATTGTTGGTCGCAAGCCGACTCTTCTCGGCCGCTCGGCTTCAACGGGCTTTATCTTTAGCATTAAGTTAACGAGCTTTCGCCCGGCCTATGTTCTAAGGCGGGCCCTCTGGTACTCTCTATCTCAGTGCATACGCATTATAAATCGGAGCTTTCTCGCACTCCATTTTATATGCGAATAAATAAACATTTTATAACGTTGTGAAATAAATAATTTCCTCTTTTTGTTATTTTGGAAAAAAGGGAAAAGGTCATTGAAAAATGCTCAATGACCAAACACTTTCTTTGCATGCCACTTTGGGCAAACTTATCCGATCTGCCAAGTTTCATATGAATCGGCAGAGTATATCCTATAGCAGTTATCATTACTGTTTGATCAGCAGTGTCATAACTTTGTTGATTTTTAACATAAACAGGATGTGTTTTGTTTTTTTTTTTGTTTGGTGTTGAGGACCTTCTATGGATGTCACTTTGGGTGAAATTTATCCGATCTGCCAAATTTCATAAGGATCGGCAGACTATGGGGGGGGGGGGATCCTATAGCAGTCAGTATAACTATTTGATCGGCAATGCCATAACTTTGTTTTTTTTAAATAAACAGGATAGGACTTTCTCTGGTTGCCACTTTGGGCAAACTTATCCGATCTGCCAAATTTCATAAGGATCGGCAGACTATATCCTATAGCAGTCATGTTACTATTTGATCGGCAATGCCATAATTCCTTTTTTGTTTTTTAAGTAAAGAGGATAGGACTTTCTATGGATGCCACTTTGGGCAAAATTATCCGATCTGCCAAATTTTATAAGGATCGGCAGAGTATATCCTATAGCAGTCATATAACTGTTTGATCAGCAGTGTCATAACTTTGTTGATTTTTAAGTAAACAGGATAGGACCTTCTATGGTTGCTACTTTGGGCGAACTTATCCGATCTGCCAAATTTCATAAGGATCGGCAGGCTATATCCTATAGCAGTCATATAACATTTTGATCGGCATTGCCATAACTTTGTTGTTTTTTAAGTAAACAGATAGGACTTTCTATGGATGCCACTTTGAGCAAACTTATCCGATCTGCCAAATTTCATAAGGATCGGCAGACTATATCCTATAAGCAGTCATATAACTGTTTGATCAGCAGTGTCATAACTTTGTTGATTTTTAAGTAAACAGGATAGGACTTTCTATGGATGCCACTTTGGGCAAAATTATCCGATCTGCCAAATTTCATAAGGACCCTTCAGACTATTTCCTATAGCACTCACATAACTATTTAATCGGCAATGCCATAACTTTGTTTTTTTTAAGTAAACAGGATAGGACTTTCTATGGATGCCACTTTGAGCAAACTTGTCCGATCTGAATAAAGGAAAGAGGGAAAGAGAAAGAAAAGGGGGGGGGTAGGGGTTTTTTTTTTTTTTTGTCCGGGTTATATTGAGCATGCGCTTTTGAGAGCTTTGTAAACTGCTGCACACTAGCTCATCTTGTGCCTGTGTGCGTTTCCCCGCCTCGCCTCTTGCCCTCGAAGATATGTACAGCTGCATGGTTTGAGGTTTTATTGCTTAGCTTTACTGGCACTTGAATTTCGGCATTTGAATTAAGGGGGGTTTTTGGGGTTAAAATTGAACCCTCAAATAAAATTGAATTGAAACATAGCAAATCGTGTATTTTTTCGGCCGCTATTAAAAAACATTAATAGCGTAACATTTGGTGACCCCGACGTGATTACATCCCGTATTTGGTTGTTGTGATCAGCGCTAATAAGTGCCTTTTGGAACCTGTTGGTTTTCTTTTGTTTTTTTTTTTTTTATACGATTTACGTGATTGCATAATGGAGTCTGGAGCTGAAGCTACTGGATCTGCCGTTTCAAGCAGGGAGAGGATGCTCCGGAGGCGAGCCGAGGTTACGTGTCAGGAAATGGAGGTCCTGCATCAGAAGGTCAAGGAAGCGATGCAGTCGGACGACTCAACCATTCTGACCCTCGAGTCCATGGAAAAGCGTCTCCGCGAGCTGCAGGAGGAACTGGAGGAGCTCAACTATAGTGAGATCGGAAGCGATCTTTATTGGAAGTTCTCTCAGCTGGCCACGGACGTGCATGTTGACATCCAGGTAGAGGTTGCCAAGCGCTCTATTAGAGTTGCTGCACACTTTACACTATTGGATGGTGTCAGTGGTGCTGGTATTGCACCCACTCCTTATAGGCCTGCTACCTCTTTGCCACCGTTGCCGATGCCAACGTTTAGTGGTGGCTACGTCGAGAGGCCTGATTTTTGCGACCTGTTTAGATCGACAATTGACAGCCATCCTCACCTGACCAAGATGGTGAAGCTAAGGTGGCTTATTTCATGTCTGCGGGATTCAGCCTTGGAGACTGTGCGAGCGTTGGAGATTACCGACGCTAATTTTGATGTTGTTCTGGATCGTTTGCGAAACAGATTTAGTAATCGACGTTTTGTGCCACAAAGGCCCAGTGGGAAGATTCTCTCGCAGGAAGCCGTGATGATAGCCTACCAACTTGGGAATCCATGGCTCGGTTTTTGGAACAAAGGTGCCGTACCCTTGAGACTGTGGATTTGGCCCTCGCTCCGCATCTGCCAGCGAGTCATCGATCTTGCATGCTCCTGAATACTCCCCCTGCGTCGTGTGCCGTGTGCGGCAGTCTGGCACATGCTAGGAGACGGTCTGCCTCTTGTGCAAAAGACGCGGCTTGGATGGGTAGTTTTTGGAGGTGGCGGCACAGGGAAGCCTCGTTTATCCGCTTCATGTAAGGTGATTCCTGCTGACTCTGCAAACAATTTCGACGATCGCCTCGATTATCTGCTCCGCCAATTCTGGGAAGTGGAGGCCTGCGCTGCGCCGATCGCTACTAAGGAGGAGCTTGATTGCGATGCCCACGTCCGTCTTAAATCAGGTGCTTATTCGGATCGTCTTCCAATCAAGCACAGCGTGGAGCTGTTGGGAGAATCCTACTCTCAGGCCTTGCTTCAGTTCCATTCACTCGAGCGCAAGCGGTATCGTTACCCAAATTTAAGAGCCCAATATTCTTCGTTTATCAAGGAGTACTTGGATCTGGGTCACATGTCTCTGGTGCCTCAGGAATTGCGAGGTAAGTGCCAGTATTACCTACCCCATCACTGCGTATTGAAGGAAGACAGCTCCACTTCCATACTGAGAGTGGTTTTCGACGGTTCGGCTGTTACATCCTCTGGATATTCCCTCAATGATGTCCTGATGTCAGGCCCCATATTTCAACCTAAGCTTTTCCATACCTTGCTTCGGTTTCGGTCTCACCTGGTTGCTTTAACGGAAGACATTTGCAAGATGTATCGCTGCGAAAGACCAGATGATAGCTTGTGCGTGCTTGGGTCTCTGGGGGGTTTCCGGGGCTTTCGGGCCGGTTTTTCCGTTGGCTCTCGTGTTATCCTCGAGGATTTTTATGTGGACGACCTCATATCTGGTGCCCCAACGAAGACCGAAGCTGTTGAAATAATAGCCCAGTCATCGAGCCTTTTGAGCAAGGGTCAGTTTCAATTGAGGAAATGGTGCTTCAACATCCCAGTGGTTTTAAAAGGAGTGCCCGAAGGTGAAAGGGAATACTTAAAATTCGAAGATGGCAGTCCGTTTACGAAACTCTTGGATTAGCCTGGGACCCTTCTACGGACCTTCTGTTGTTTTCCTTTGAAAATTTTCAGCCAACCGCCAAACCAACCCGGAGATCTATCCTGTCGTCCGTCGGGTCGCCCATCTATCCCTATGGGCCTGGTAGGTCCTGTCGTCACCAGGGCAAAGATTTTATTGCAGAAGTTGTGCAGGGAAAATTTGTCATGGGATGAAAGCCTTCCCCAATCCCATCTCTCCGAATGGCTGAAATTCTGTGCCAGTTTTGATCAAACTCAGCGAGTCATGTTTCCTCGGTTAGTGTATGGATGCGTATGGAGCTTGCATATATGTTTTGTCAGGGCCTGATTGTCGACTGTTATGCTCAAAGAGTCGAGTTGCACCCATTAAGACTCAGATAATACCGAAGCTAGAATTATCTGGTGCTGAAATGCTAGCAAGGCTGATGGATGAAGTTGCTGATCTTGGGACCTATAACGGAGATTATTATTGTTGGTGTGACTCCTCGGTTGCCGTTGGTAAGTGTCGGTTTTGTGTGTGGGAAGGAAGGGGGGTGGGGGGGGGGGGGGGGGCGGTGGGGGGGGGTTGGTGGATTGCTGTGCGTTCATTTTGAAGTGTGGCTCCGAACTGCCTTTATTAAAGTCTCTATATCTATTTGTGAATTTACAGAGTTGCCCATAATGTTAGTGATTACAATGTCTGGTAACGTTAGTATAAGAGAAGAGAGTGTACGTTTTATTTTAAGTATACATATATGACAATTCTCCTCCTTTAATTAAAACTATGTTAGTGTTTTGGTTTTTTGGCTGTAAAATCATTTGGCTGGAAACGATCGACGGCTTGGCGATTTCGAGTACTTTGGCGAACAGTTATTCCCGACAAGCGTCGTGCTGGTTGAATTTGCTACATTTTTTCTGCGAAGTTGGTTCAAGGGTGCTTTTGCATCTAATACCTGAAGAATACCAAGAACTTGATCGAGTCTTTTCAAATCTTCTGCCCTAGTCGGTGCTGAGATGATGATGTCATCAAGATAGTTTCCGCAACCTTCTATTCCTTTCAGGAGTTGTTCTAGGTATCTTTGTAAGATCGCCGGAGCGCTGGCTATTCCATATGGAAGACGTTGATATTGAAAAAGGCCCAGCGGTGTGTTCACGACCATAATATGTTTGGACGCATCATCCAATTGCATTTGTAGATAGGCCTCTTTAAGGTCTATGTTGCTGAACTGCTTGCCATGACGGATGATGTGGAATAGAGCCTCTTTTGTGGGCAACGGGTACTGCTCGATGTCAATTTGTGCGTTGACTGCTTGCTAAAAGTCACCACAAATTCGAATTGCTCCACCTGGCTTAGGTACGAGAACAATTGGGGATGCCCAGTTGCTAAACTTCACCGGTTTCCAAATCCCTGCTTGGACTAATCTGTCTGCCTCTGCCTTAAATTGTTCTATTTGTGCAAAAGGAATTTGTCGGCTTTTATAAAACTTTGGTATTGCTGTCGATTTTAAAATCACACTGGCTTTGAAGCCTTTTATCTCTCCCATTACTGGCTCAAAAACGTTTTTATATTTGTTGTGTATGTCAGTCACATTGACACTGTGAACCTCGTTAATGTTCGATACTGGCATTATATCAAAACCGAATGTTTTGAATAAATCCAAACCAAAAAGATTGTTCGAATTTTCCACGTTTGCCACTGTGGCAACCCTAAGTGCTTACGATAGCACAATCGAACTCGATAACACACGGGAGTATCGATATCGCTGGAGGCCATCTCTAAAAACAACAACACTTTTTGCGCCTAACGACATCGACAGCTTCATCCGCCGATAGCTACGCCTTTGTTACTTTTTGTTAGTTTTTAGTAAATATAAATATTCGCAACCGTATGCAGCTCTCCAAGCAATGGTATTGGTGTGCGCCCAAACGCGTGTAACACTCGTTAGCACTTGTGTAATAGTGGTTTATTTAGGAGCGCGTATATGTTTGAGTTTATTACGGATGCGGTTGCTCCTGACTCCATTTGAAATGAAACCCCTTTGTTCAAGATTTCCAGATCAATGACTTTTTGTTCCTTTCATTTTTCATTAAGCCTGTTACACCTGTTACACTGCTTCATCATTTTATATCGTTTGCTTCGTTTTTACTTGCTTTTTACTTGGTCTTGATTTCGCCATTACTTTTGTCTTGCTTTGAATACTTAGACGGTTATGGCCCTTTCTACCCTTGTAGCTACGGCATCGCGACTTGACTTTTCTCTTGATGAGATGACCACAGCCAGAGCACGATTTTAATGCGTTTTTGTTTGATTTCCTTACTGGCGTTTCTTTTTGATAACTATTAATTGCATTAAGGGGTACATTTTTTTCATTTTCTTTTAGCGTTGCTTTACTTGTAAGTTTCTGCTATTATGAGCACATCTTCAAGAGTTGGTTGCGTCTTTTGAAGAGCAGATGCGCGAACTGATCATATGGCGTATGTACTATTATTTGATCGCGAATCATTTCATCTACATAGTTTGACAAACAACCTTCTGCGTTGCACACAAACTTGCATTCACGAGCGATCCCGCGCATGTCGGCTACCCACTCTCTATGTGATTGTGAATGATTCATCTCTCTTTTGAAGAACTCGTAACGAGCTGCAACAATATGAGGTTTGGTTGTGAAATGCTCCGTGAGCTTGTCTGTGAGTTGCTTGTATGTAAATGTGTTCAAATTGCTACTTTCCAAAAGATTTTTTAGAAGTTCAAATATTGATACACCACACCACGAAAGGAAGTAAGCTTTTTGTTTCAGATCTGCACTGACCGAATATGCATTAAAATTAAATTGTCGAGATATGACTCCCAGCTTTGTACATCTTTGTCAAATATATGAAATGGAGGGCATATAGATTCAACCTCGGGTCCCGAATCACTCACACTTGCTGCGGCATTTTTGCTTAGTATATCTTGCATCCAGTTCCGTTGCTCCTCCAATATAGTTGTCGTAAATTCCTGCTGTTGAGCTAGGATTGCTTGTAATAAGCTAGTATCTGTCGGCATCTTGATGAAAATCAACGATTACGTGATACGCTTTCCTTTTATCCTCGTCGCCAAAATGTTATGTCCATAAGGTAGAGGTCTATAAGGTAGCGTTCATTGTGAAGTGTGGCTGCGAACTGCCTTTATTAAAGTCTCTATATCTATTTGTGAATTTACAGAGTTGCCCATAATGTTAGTGATTACAATGTCTGGTAACGTTAGTATAAGAGAAGAGAGTGTAGGTTTTATTTTAAGTATACATATATGACAGTATTGTCGTCGAGAGGCCAACCATCGAGCTTCGCGCCCGGACCTTATTGGCTACGGCTCCACCAAACGACATCGCATCATTGTCAAGGTTTGCCAACTCGTTTCCCGCCTTACAGAGGGTGTTCGCGTACATCTAGAAATTTTGCCACCGCATCCGTCATGAAGGCAATTCTGTCCAGGATCTCCAAGGAGGAACCCACCTGCTGATGCGCGTCGTCCAGCTTACTGAGTTTAAGGAAGAGATGAGCTTGTTAAAGTCGCGCAGATTGGTTCCACCCTCAAGGCCGCTTGCTTTGCTTGCTCCCTTTGTAGACGATTTTGGTTTGCTTCGGGTTGACGGACGACTGCGGAACTCTGCGTTAGATTTTGATGGGCACCATCCTATTATTCTTCCAAGAGGCCATGCCGTCACTTCGGCTATAGTGACCCACTTTCATGAGACGAACTTGGACTCTGGTCTTCGGGCGTTAGTTGCGAAAATCCGTTCCCAATACTCCGGCCCATTGGGGGGAGGAAGACCGTTTCAAGGGTGTTAAACAAATGCATACGCTGTTTTCGCGCTAAGCCTCGGGTTCTGGAACATATTATGGCTGATCTTCCGACCGAGAGGGTTGAAGGATTTCAAAGCTTTGACGTAATAGGTGTGGATTTTGCGGACCGTTTTTCTACAAGGCAGAGTCTCGGAATAAAGGCCCTATCAATTGCTACGTTTGCGTGTTCATCTGCTTCAGTACGAAGGCGATCCATTTGGAGTTAGTCAAGGACCTTTCCACAGCTTCGTTTCTGAGTGCGCTCAAACGGTTTATTTGTACGCGACCTAAACCCAGGCAGATATGGTCGGATAATGCGACCAATTTTGTGGGTGCCAGGAATGAGCTCATCGAGTTGAAACGAAGATTCCACAGTCAGGCTCACCAGACTTCCCTGCACGAATTTTGCCTGGCTGAAGCTATTGAGTGGCGGTTTATTCCTCCACGCTCTCTTCATTTTGGCGGTCTGTGGGAAGCAGCAGTAAAGACGGCAAAACATCACCTATACCGTGGAGTTGGTCTCGCAGTTCTTAGTTTCGAGGAATTGAGGACTGTTATGCCACATAGCCTCAATCGTCAATTCCACACCCCTTGTGCCGGTGATCTGGATCTGGATTTCAGAAAATCCTGCTGACCTCGATGTACTAACTCCGGCTCATTTTTTTGTTGAAGGTCCGCCTTCAACATTCATCGAGCCAGACCTTACTGCCCTAAGCTTCAACCGTCTAAATGGGTGGCAGAGAGTCTCCTTCTTACAGCAAGTCTTCTGGGCGCGTTGGAAGGAGGAGTATCTTACTCTGTTGCAGCAGCGTTCCAAATGGGGCTCCCCTGGTCCCGTAGTGTCTGTCGGTGACATTGTCCTGGTGAAGGATGAGAATCTACCCCCAATGAAGTGGCCCCTAGCCAGGGTAATGGAGCTGATTCCTGGACGTGACGGAGTGAACCGTGAAGCCATATTAAGAACTGCTGTTGGAACGGCTAAGCGTGCGGTGTCAAGGCTGTGTCTGCTGCCCCTTAAGGATTCTGTCGAAGGGCCAGCCTTCAACGGGGGGAGGATGTTGGGCCAAGCAGCCAAAAGTGAAATGTTAAAATGATATAAAAGACGCTGAAACGGAGGAGCAGCGGCGAATTATCAGCAGTTTCTATTTTGTTTTGTTTCTCCCAGTTTCGCATGCGCTTTGCTGGTATTTGTAGCGCATGCGCTTTTGAGAGCTTTGTAAACTGCTGCAAACTAGCTCATCTTGTGCCTGTGTGCGTTTCCCCGCCTCGCCTCTTGCCCTCGGAGTTATGTACAGTTGCATGGTTTGAGGTTTTATTGCTTAGCTTTACTGGTCATAATTTTGTTGTTTTTTAAGTAATCAGGATAGAACTTTCTATAGATGTCACTTTGGGCGAAATTATCCGATCTGCCAAATTTCATAAGGATCGGCAAGTCAATATCCTATAGCAGTCATATAACTGTTTGATCAGCAATGCCATAACTGTATTGTTTTTTAAGTAAACAGGATAGAACTTTCTTTGCATGCCACTTTGGGCGAACTTATCCGATCTGCCACATTTCATAAGGATCGGCAGACTATATCCTATAGCAGTCATATAACTATTTGATCGGCAATGCCATAACTTTGTTTTTTTTTAAGTAAACAGGATAGGACTTTCTATGGATGCCACTTTGGGCAAACTTATCCGATCTGCCAAATTTCATAAGGATCGGCAGACTATATCCTATAGCAGTCATATAACTATTTGATCGGCAATGCCATAACTTTATGGTTTTTTAAGTAAACAGGATAGGACCTTCTTGGATACCACTTTGAGCAAACTTATCCGATCTGCCAAATTTCATAAATACCGGCAGACTATATCCTATAGCAGTAATATAACAGATTGACCGGCAATGCCATAACTTTATTGTTTTTGAATCAAACAGGATAGGACCTTCTTTGCATGCCATTTTGGGCGAACTTATCAGATCTGCAAAATTTCATAAGGATCGGAGGACTATATCCTATAGCAGTCACATAACTATTTGATCGGCAATGCCATAACTTTGTTGTTTTTTAAGTAATCAGGATAGAACTTTCTATGGATGTCACTTTGGGCGAAATTATCCGATCTGCCAAATTTCATAAGGATCGGCAGAGTATATCCTATAGCAGTCACATAACTATTTAATCGGCAATGCCATAACTTTGTTTTTTTTAAGTAAACAGGATAGGACCTTCTATAGATGCCACTTTGAGCAAACTTATTCGATCTGCCAAATTTCATAAGGATCGGAGGACTATATCCTATAGCAGTCATTTAACTATTTGATCGGCAATGCCATAACTTTGTTTTTTTTTAAGTAAACAGGATAGGACCTTCTATGGATGCCACTTTGAGCAAACTTATCCGATCTGCCAAATTTCATAAGGACCGGCAGACAATAGATCTTTCTATGGATGTCACTTTGGGCGAACTTATTCGATCTGCCAAATTTCATAAGGATCGGCAGACTATATCCTATAGCAGTCATATAACTATTTGATCGGCAATTCCATAACTTTGTTGTTTTTTAAGTAAAAAAAACAAGGATAGAATTTTCTATGGATGCCACTTTGGGCAAACTTATCCGATCTGCCAAATTTCATAAGGATCGGAAGACTATATCCTATAGCAGTCATGTAACAATTTGATCGGCAATGCCATAACTTTGTTTTTTTAATAAACAGGATAGGACTTTCTATGGATGCCACTTTGGGCAAACTTATCCGATCTGCCAAATTTCATAAGGATCGGCAGACTATATCCTATAGAAGTCATTTAACTATTTGATCGGCAATGCCATAACTTTGTTTTTTTTTAAGTAAACAGGATAGGACCTTCTATAGATGCCACTTTGAGCAAACTTATCCGATCTGCCAAATTTCAAAAGGATCGGCAGATTATATCCTATAGCAGTCATATAACTATTTGATCGGCAATGCCATAACTTTGTTTTTTTAAGTAAACAGGATAGGCCCTTCTATGGATGCCACTTTGAGCAAACTTATCCGATCTGCCAAATTTCATAAGGATCGGCAGACTATATCCTATAGCAGTCATGTAACTATTTGATCGGCAATGCCATAACTTTGTTTTTTTTAAATAAACAGGATAGGACTTTCTATGGATGCCACTTAGGGCAAACTTATCCGATCTGCCAAATTTCATAAGTACCGGCAGACTATATCCTACTGCAGTCATATAACTGTTTGATCAGCAATGCCATAACTTTGTTGCTTTTGAAGTAAACAGGATAGGACTTTCTATGGATGCCACTTTTGGGAAAACTTATCCGATCTGCCAAATTTCATAAGGATCGGCAGACTATATCCTATAGCAGTCATATAACTATTTGATCGGCAATGCCATAACTTTGTTGTTTTTTAAGTAAACAGGATAGAACTTTCTATGGATGTCACTTTGGGCGAAATTATCCGATCTGCCAAATTTCATAAGGATCGGAGGACTATATTCTATAGCAGCCACATAACTATTTAATCGGCAATGCCATAACTTTGTTTTTTTTAAGTAAACAGGATAGGACCTTCTATAGATGCCACTTTGAGCAAACTTATCCGATCTGCCAAATTTCATAAGGATCGGCAGACTATATCCTATAGCAGTCATATAACTATTTGATCGGCAATGCCATAACTTTGTTTTTTTTAAGTAAACAGGATAGGACCTTCAATAGATGCCACTTTGAGCAAACTTATCCGATCTGCCAAATTTCAAAAGGATCGGCAGACTATATCCTATAGCAGTCATATAACTATTTGATCGGCAATGCCATAACTTTGTTTTTTTTTAAGTAAACAGGATAGGACCTTCTATAGATGCCACTTTGAGCAAACTTATTCGATCTGCCAAATTTCATAAGGATCGGCAGACTATATCCTATAGCAGTCATATAACTATTTGATCGGCAATGCCATAACTTTGTTTTTTTTTTAAGTAAACAGGATAGGACCTTCTATGGATGCCACTTTGAGCAAACTTATCCGATCTGTCAAATTTCATAAGGACCGGCAGACAATAGAACTTTCTATGGATGTCACTTTGGGCGAAATTATTCGATCTGCCAAATTTCATAAGGATCGGCAGACTATATCCTATAGCAGTCATATGACTATTTGATCGGCAATTCCATAACATTGTTGTTTTTTAAGTAATATAAAAACAAGGATAGATTTTTCTATGGATGCCACTTTGGGCGAACTTATCCGAATTGCCAAATTTCATAAGGATCGGCAGGCTATATCCTATAGCAATCATATAACATTTGGATCGGCAATGCCATAACTTTGTTTTTTTTAAATAAACAGGATAGGACTTTCTATGGATGCCACTTTGGGCAAACTTATCCGATCTGCCAAATTTCATAAGGATCGGCAGACTATATCCTATAGCAGTCATGTAACTATTTGATCGGCAATGCCATAACTTTATTGTTTTTAAGTAAACAGGATAGGACCTTCTTTGCATGCCACTTTGGGCGAAATTATCCGATCTGCCAAATTTCATAAGGATCGGAGGACTATATCCTATAGCAGTCATATAACAATTTGATCGGCAATGCCATAACTTTGTTTTTTTTTAAGTAAACAGGATAGGACTTTCTATGGATGCCACTTTGGGCAAACTTATCCGATCTGCCAAATTTCATAAGGATCGGCAGACTATATCCTATAGCAGTCATGTAACTATTTGATCGGCAATGCCATAACTTTGTTGTTTTTTAAGTAAAGAGGATAGGACCTTCCATGGATGCCACTTTGAGCAAACTTATTCGATCTGCCAAATTTCATAAGGATCGGCAGACTATATCCTATAGCAGTCATATAACTATTTGATCGGCAATGCCATAACTTTGTTTTTTTTAAGTAAACAGGATAGGACCTTCTATAGATGCCACTTTGAGCAAACTTATTCGATCTGCCAAATTTCATAAGGATCGGCAGACTATATCCTATAGCAGTCATATAACTATTTGATCGGCAATGCCATAACTTTGTTTTTTTTTAAGTAAACAGGATAGGACCTTCTATAGATGCCACTTTGAGCAAACTTATTCGATCTGCCAAATTTCATAAGGATCGGAGGACTATATCCTATAGCAGTCATATAACTATTTGATCGGCAATGCCATAACTTTGTTTTTTTAAATAAACAGGATAGGACTTTCTCTGGATGCCACTTTGGGCAAACTTATCCGATCTGCCAAATTTCATAAGGATCGGCAGACTATATCCTACTGCAGTCATATAACTGTTTGATCAGCAATGCCATAACTTTGTTGTTTTTGAAGTAAACAGGATAGGACTTTCTATGATTACCACTTTTGGGAAAGCTTATCCGATCTGCCAAATTTCATAAGGATCGGCCGACTATATCCTGTAGCAGTCATATAACTACTTGATCGGCAATGCCATAACTTTATTGTTTCTTAAGTAAACAGGATAGAACTTTCTTTGCATGCCACTTTGGGCGAAATTATCCGATCTGCCAAATTTCATAAGGATCGGAGGACTATATTCTATAGCAGCCACATAACTATTTAATCGGCAATGCCATAACTTTGTTTTTTTTAAGTAAAAAGGATAGGACCTTCTATAGATGCCACTTTGAGCAAACTTATTCGATCTGCCAAATTTCATAAGGATCGGCAGACTATATCCTATAGCAGTCATATAACTATTTGATCGGCAATGCCATAACTTTGTTTTTTTTTAAGTAAACAGGATAGGACCTTCTATAGATGCCACTTTGAGCAAACTTATCCGATCTGCCAAATTTCAAAAGGATCGGCAGATTATATCCTATAGCAGTCATATAACTATTTGATCGGCAATGCCATAACTTTGTTTTTTTTAAGTAAACAGGATAGGACCTTCTTTGCATGCCACTTTGGGCGAAATTATCCGATCTGCCAAATTTCATAAGGATCGGAGGACTATATCCTATAGCAGTCATGTAACTATTTGATCGGCAATGCCATAACTTATTTTTTTTTTAAATAAACAGGATAGGACTTTCTATGGATGCCACTTTGGGCGAACTTATCCGAATTGCCAAATTTCATAAGGATCGGCAGGCTATATCCTATAGCAGTCATGTAACTATTTGATCGGCAATGCCATAACTTTATTGTTTTTTAAGTAAAGAGGATAGGACCTTCTATGGATGCCACTTTGAGCAAACTTATCCGATCTGCCAAATTTCATAAGGACCGGCAGACCATAGGACTTTCTATGGATGTCACTTTGGGCGAAATTATTCGATCTGCCAAATTTAATAAGGATCGGCAGACTATATCCTATAGCAGTCATATGACTATTTGATCGGCAATGCCATAACTTTGTTGTTTTTAAGTAATATAAAAACAAGGATAGAACTTTCTATGGATGCCACTTTGGGCGAACTTATCCGAATTGCCAAATTTCATAAGGATCGGCAGGCTATATCCTATAGCAGTCATATAACTATTTGATCGGCAACGCCATAACTTTGTTTTTTTTTAAGTAAACAGGATAGGACCTTCTATAGATGCCACTTTGAGCAAACTTATCCGATCTGCCAAATTTCATAAGGATCGGCAGACTATATCCTATAGCAGTCATGTAACTATTAGATCGGCAATGCCATAACTTTGTTTTTTTTTAAGTAAACAGGATAGGACCTTCTATGGATGCCACTTTGGGCAAACTTATCCGATCTGCCAAATTTCATAAGGATCGGCAGACTATATCCTATAGCAGTCATATAACTGTTTGATCGGCAATGCCATAACTTTGTTTTTTTAAGTAAACAGGATAGGACCTTCTATGGATGCCATTTTGGGCAAAATTATTCGATCTGCCAAATTTCATAAGGATCGGCAGACTATATCCTATAGCAGTCATGTAACTATTTGATCGGCAATGCCATAACTTTTTTTTTTAAAATAAACAGGATAGGACTTTCTATGAATGCTACTTTGGGCGAACTTATCCGAATTGCCAAATTTCATAAGGATCGGCAGACTATATCCTATAGCAGTCATGTAACTATTTGATCGGCAATGCCATAACTTTATTGTTTTTTAAGTAAAGAGGATAGGACCTTCTATGGATGCCACTTTGAGCAAACTTATCCGATCTGCCAAATTTCATAAGGATCGGAGGACTATATTCTATAGCAGCCACATAAATATTTAATCGGCAATGCCATAACTTTGTTTTTTTTTAAGTAAACAGGATAGGACCTTCTATGGATGCCACTTTGGGCAAACTTATCCGATCTGCCAAATTTCATAAGGATCGGCAGACTATATCCTATAGCAGTCATATAACTATTTGATCGGCAATGCCATAACTTTGTTTTTTTTAAGTAAACAGGATAGGACCTTCTATGGATGCCACTTTGGGCAAACTTATTCGATCTGCCAAATTTCATAAGGATCGGCAGACTATATCCTATAGCAGTCATATAACTGTTTGATCGGCAATGCCATAACTTGTTTTTTTTAAATAAACAGGATAGGACTTTCTATGGATGCCACTTTGGGCAAACTTATCCGATCTGCCAAATTTCATAAGGATCGGCAGACTATATCCTATAGCAGTCATGTAACTATTTGATCGGCAATGCCATAACTTTATTGTTTTTTAAGTAAACAGGATGGGACCTTCTATGGATGCCACTTTGGGCAAACTTATTCGATCTGCCAAATTTCATAAGGATCGGCAGACTATATCCTATAGCAGTCATATAACTATTTGATCGGCAATGCCATAACTTTGTTTTTTTTAAGTAAACAGGATAGGACCTTCTATAGATGCCATTTTGAGAAAAATTATTCGATCTGCCAAATTTCATAAGGATCGGCAGACTATATCCTATAGCAGTCATGTAACTATTTGATCGGCAACGCCATAACTTTGTTTTTTTTTAAGTAAACAGGATAGGACCTTCTATGGATGCCAATTTGAGCAAACTTATTTGATCTGCCAAATTTCATAAGGATCGGCAGACTATATCCTATAGCAGTCATATAACTATTTGATCGGCAACGCCATAATTTTGTTTTTTTTAAGTAAACAGGATAGGACCTTCTATGGATGCCACTTTGAGCAAACTTATTCGATCTGCCAAATTTCATAAGGATCGGCAGACTATATCCTATAGCAGTCATGTAACTATTTGATCGGCAATGCCATAACTTTGTTTTTTTTAAATAAACAGGATAGGACTTTCTATGGATGCCACTTTGGGCAAACTTATCCGATCTGCCAAATTTCATAAGGATCGGCAGACTATATCCTATAGCAGTCATATAACTGATTGACCGGCAATGCCATAACTTTATTGTTTTTTAAGTAAACAAGATAGTACCTTCTATGGATGCCACTTTGAACAAACTTATTCGATCTGCCAAACTTCATTAGGATCGGCAGACTATATCCTATAGCAGTCATATAACTATTTGATCGGCAATGCCACAACTTTTTTTTTTTTAAATAAACAGGATAGGACCTTCTATGGATGCCACTTTGAGCAAACTTATCCGATCTGCCAAATTTCATAAGGATCGGCAGACTATATCCTATAGCAGTCATATAACTATTTGATCGGCAATGCCATAATTTTGTTTTTTTTAAGTAAACAGGATAGGACCTTCTATAGATGCCACTTTGAGCAAACTTATTCGATCTGCCAAATTTCATAAGGATCGGCAGACTATATCCTATAGCAGTCATATAACTATTTGATCGGCAATGCCATAACTTTGTTTTTTTAAATAAACAGGATAGGACTTTCTATGGATGCCACTTTGGGCAAACTTATCCGATCTGCCAAATTTCATAAGGATCGGCAGACTATATCCTATAGCAGTCATGTAACTATTTGATCGGCAATGCCATAACTTTATTGTTTTTTAAGTAAAGAGGATAGGACCTTCTATGGATGCCACTTTGAGCAAACTTATTCGATCTGCCAAATTTCATAAGGATCGGCAGACTATATCCTATAGCAGTCATATAACTATTTGATCGGCAACGCCATAACTTTGTTTTTTTTTAAGTAAACAGGATAGGACCTTCTAAAGATGCCATTTTGAGCAAACTTATTCGATCTGTCAAATTTCATAAGGACCGGCACACCATATCCTATAGCAGTCATATAACTATTTGAAATTTCATAAGCCATAGAACTTTCTATGGATCTCACTTTGGGCGAACTTATCCGATCTGCCAAATTTCATAAGGATCGGCAGACTATATCCTATTGCAGTCATATAACTGTTTGATCGGCAATGCCATAACTTTATTGTTTTTGAAGTAAACAGGATAGGACTTTCTATGGTTGCCACTTTTGGGCAAACTTATCCGATCTGCCAAATTTCATAAGGATCGGCAGACTATATCCTATAGCAGTCATATAACTATTTGATCGGCAATGCCATAACTTTATTGTTTTTTAAGTAAACAGGATAGAACTTTCTATGGATGTCGCTTTGGGCGAAATTATCCGATCTGCCAAATTTCATAAGGATCGGAGGACTATATCCTATAGCAGCCACATAACTATGTAATCGGCAATGCCATAACTTTGTTTTTTTTTAAGTAAACAGGATAGGACCTTCTATGGATGCCACTTTGAGCAAACTTATCCGATCTGCCAAATTTCATAAGTACCGGCAGACTATATCCTATAGCAGTCATATAACTATTTGATCGGCAATGCCATAACTTTGTTTTTTTTAAGTAAACAGGATAGGACTTTCTATGGATGCCACTTTGAGCAAACTTATTCGATCTGCCAAATTTCATAAGGATCGGCAGACTATATCCTATAGCAGTCATATAACTATTTGATCGGCAATGCCATAACTTTGTTTTTTTTAAGTAAACAGGATAGGACTTTCTATGGATGCCACTTTGGGCAAACTTATCCGATCTGCCAAATTTCATAAGGATCGGCAGACTATATCCTATAGCAGTCATGTAACTATTTGATCGGCAATGCCATAACTTTATTGTTTTTTAAGTAAAGAGGATAGGACCTTCTATGGATGCCACTTTGAGCAAACTTATTCGATCTGCCAAATTTCATAAGGATCGGCAGACTATATCCTATAGCAGTCATATAACTATTTGATCGGCAACGCCATAACTTTGTTTTTTTTTAAATAAACAGGATAGGACCTTCTATAGATGCCAATTTGGGCAAACTTATTCGATCTGCCAAATTTCATAAGGATCGGCAGACTATATCCTATAGAAGTCATATAACTATTTGATCGGCAATGCCATAACTTTGTTTTTTTTTAAGTAAACAGGATAGGACCTTCTATGGATGCCACTTTGAGCAAACTTATTCGATCTGCCAAATTTCATAAGGATCGGCAGACTATATCCTATAGCAGTCATATAACTATTTGAATGGCAATGCCATAACTTTGTGTTTTTTAAATAAACAGGATAGGACTTTCTATGGATGCCACTTTGGGCAATCTCATCCGATCTGCCAAATTTCATAAGGATCGGCAGACTATATCCTATAGCAGTCATGTAACTATTTGATCGGCAATGCCATAACTTTATTGTTTTTTAAGTAAACAGGATAGGACCTTCTATGGATGCCACTTTGAGCAAACTTATCCGATCTGCCAAATTTCATAAGGACCGGCAGACTATATCCTATAGCAGTCATATAACTATTTGAAATTTCATAAGCCATAGAACTTTCTATGGATGTCACTTTGGGCGAAATTATTCGATCTGCCAAATTTCATAAGGATCGGCAGACTATATCCTACTGCAGTCATATAACTGTTTGATCGGCAATGCCATAACTTTATTGTTTTTGAAGTAAACACGATAGGACTTTGTATGGATGCAACTTTGGACAAACTTATCCGATCTGCCAAATTTCATAAGGATCGGCCGACTATATCCTATAGCAATCATAAAACTGATTGATCAGCAATTCCATAACTTTATTGTTTTTCCAGTAAACAGGATAGAACTTTTTTTGCATGTTACTTTGGGCGAACTTATCCGATCTGCCAAATTTCATAAGGATCGGAAGACTATATCCTATAGCAGTCACATAACTATTTAATCGGCAATGCCATAACTTTGTTTTTTTTTAAGTAAACAGGATAGGAACTTCTATGGATGCCACTTTGGGCAAACTTATTCGATCTGCCAAATTTCATAAGGATCGGCAGACTATATCCTATAGCAGTCATATAACTATTTGATCGGCAATGCCATAACTTTGTTTTTTTTAAGTAAACAGGATAGGACCTTCTATGGATGCCACTTTGAGCAAACTTATCCGATCTGCCAAATTTCATAAGGATCGGCAGACTATATCCTATAGCAGTCATATAACTATTGGATCGGCAATGCCATAACTTTGTTTTTTTTTAAATAAACAGGATAGGACTTTCTATGGATGCCACTTTGGGCAAACTTATCCGATTTGCCAAATTTCATAAGGATCGGCAGACTATATCCTATAGCAGTCATATAACTATTTGATCGGCAATGCCATAACTTTATTGTTTTTTAAGTAAACAGGATAGACCCTTCTATGTATGCCACTTTGAGCAAACTTATCCGATCTGTCAAATTTCATAAGGACCGGCAGAATAGAACTTTCTATGGATGTCACTTTGGGCGAAATTATCCGATCTGCCAAATTTCATAAGGATCGGCAGACTATATCCTATAGCAGTCATATGACTATTTGATCGGCAATGCCATAACATTGTTGTTTTTTAAGTAATATAAAAACAAGGATAGAACTTTCTATGGATGCCACTTTGGGCGAACTTATCCGAATTGCCAAATTTCATAAGGATCGGCAGGCTATATCCTATAGCAGTCATATAACTATTTGATCGGCAATGCCATAACTTTGTTTTTTTTAAGTAAACAGGATAGGACTTTCTATGGATGCCACTTTGAGCAAACTTATCCGATATGCCAAATTTCATAAGGATCGGCAGACTATATCCTATAGCAGTCATGTAACTATTTGATCGGCAATGCCATAACTTTATTGTTTTTAAGTAAACAGGATAGGACCTTCTTTGCATGCCACTTTGGGCGAAATTATCCGATCTGCCAAATTTCATAAGGATCGGAGGACTATATCCTATAGCAGTCATGTAACTATTTGATCGGTCTTTGTTTTTTTTAAATAAACAGGATAGGACTTTCTATGGATGCCACTTTGGGCAAACTTATCCGATCTGCCAAATTTCATAAGGACCGGCAGACTATATCCTATAGCAGTCATGTAACTATTTGATCGGCAATGCCATAACTTTATTGTTTTTTAAGTAAACAGGATAGGACCTTCTATGGATGCCACTTTGAGCAAACTTATTCGATCTGCCAAATTTCATAAGGATCGGCAGACTATATCCTATAGCAGTCATATAACTATTTGATCGGCAATGCCATAACTTTGTTTTTTTTAAGTAAACAGGATAGGACCTTCTATGGATGCCACTTTGGGCAAACTTATCCGATCTGCCAAATTTCATAAGGATCGGAAGACTATATCCTATAGCAGTCATGTAACTATTTGATCGGCAATGCCATAACTTTGTTTTTTTTTAAGTAAACAGGATAGGACTTTCTATGGATGCCACTTTTGGCAAACTTATCCGATCTGCCAAATTTCATAAGGATCGGCAGACAATATCCTATAGCAGTCATATAACTTTTTGATCGGCAATGCCATAACTTTGTTGTTTTTGAAGTAAACAGGATAGGACTTTCTATGAATGCCACTTTTGGGAAAACTTATCCGATCTGCCAAATTTCATAAGGATCGGCAGACTATATCCTATAGCAGTCATATAACTATTTGATCGGCAATGCCATAACTTTATTGTTTTTTAAGTAAACAGGATAGAACTTTCTTTGCATGCCACTTTGGGCGAAATTATCCGATCTGCCAAATTTCATAAGGATCGGCAGACTATATCCTATAGCAGTCATATAACTATTTGATCGGCAATGCCATAACTTTGTTTTTTTTTAAGTAAACAGGATAGGACCTTCTATGGATGCCACTTTGGGCAAACTTATCCGATCTGCCAAATTTCATAAGGATCGGCAGACTATATCCTATAGCAGTCATGTAACTATTTGATCGGCAATGCCATAACTTTTTTTTGTTTTTAAGTAAACAGGATAGGACCTTCTATGGATGCCACTTTGGGCAAACTTATTCGATCTGCCAAATTTCATAAGGATCGGCAGACTATATCCTATAGCAGTCATATAACTATTTGATCGGCAATGCCATAACTTTGTTTTTTTCAAATAAACAGGATAGGACTTTCTATGGATGCCACTTTGGGCAAACTTATCCGATCTGCCAAATTTCATAAGGATCGGCAGACTATATCCTATAGCAGTCATATAACTATTTGACCGGCAATACCATAACTTTATTGTTTTTAAGTAAACAGGATCGGACATTCTATGGATGCCACTTTGGGCAAACTTATTCGATCTGCCAAATTTCATTAGGATCGGCAGACTATATCCTATAGCAGCCATATAACTATTTGATCGGCAATGCCATAACTTTGTTTTTTTCAAGTAAACAGGATAGGACTTTCTATGGATGCCACTTTGGGCAAACTTATCCGATCTGCCAAATTTCATAAGGATCGGCAGACTATATCCTATAGCAGTCATGTAACTATTTGATCGGCAATGCCATAACTTTGTTTTTTTTAAATAAACAGGATAGGACTTTCTATGGATGCCACTTTGGGCAAACTTATCCGATCTGCCAAATTTCATAAGGATCGGCAGACTATATCCTATAGCAGTCATATAACTATTTGATCGGCAATGCCATAACTTTGTTTTTTTTTAAGTAAACAGGATAGGACCTTCTATGGATGCCACTTTGAGCAAACTTATCCGATCTGCCAAATTTCATAAGGATCGGAGGACTATATCCTATAGCAGTCATATAACTATTTGATCGGCAATGCCATAACTTTGTTTTTTTTAAATAAACAGGATAGGACTTTCTATGGATGCCACTTAGGGCAAACTTATCCGATCTGCCAAATTTCATAAGGATCGGCAGACTATATCCTATAGCAGTCATATAACTATTTGATCGGCAATGCCATAACTTTGTTTTTTTAAGTAAACAGGATAGGACCTTCTATGGATGCCACTTTGGGCAAACTTATTCGATCTGCCAAGTTTCATTAGGATCGGCAGACTATATCCTATAGCAGTCATGTAACTATTTGATCGGCAATGCCATAACTTTGTTTTTTTTTAAGTAAACAGGATAGGACCTTCTATGGATGCCACTTTGGGCAAACTTATCCGATCTGCCAAATTTCATAAGGATCGGCAGACTATATCCTATAGCAGTCATATAACTGTTTGATCGGCAATGCCATAACTTTGTTGTTTTTGAAGTAAACAGGATAGGACTTTCTATGGTTGCCACTTTTGGGAAAGCTTATCCGATCTGCCAAATTTCATAAGGATCGGCAGACTATATCCTATAGCAGTCATATAACTATTTGATCGGCAATGCCATAACTTTATTGTTTTTTAAGTAAACAGGATAGAACTTTCTTTGCATGCCACTTTGGGCGAAATTATCCGATCTGCCAAATTTCATAAGGATCGGCAGACTATATCCTATAGCAGTCATATAACTATTTGATCGGCAATGCCATAACTTTGTTTTTTTTAAATAAACAGGATAGGACTTTCTCTGGATGCCACTTTGGGCAAACTTATCCGATCTGCCAAATTTCATAAGGATCGGCAGACTATATCCTATAGCAGTCATGTAACTATTTGATCGGCAATGCCATAACTTATTTTTTTTTAAATAAACAGGATAGGACCTTCTATGGATGCCACTTTGAGCGAACTTATTCGATCTGCCAAATTTCATAAGGATCGGCAGACTATATCCTATAGCAGCCATATAACTACTTGATCGGCATTGCCTTAACTTTGATGCTTTTGAAGTGAACAGGATAGGAAATTCTTTGGATGCCACTTTGGGCAAACTTTTCCAATCTGCCAAATTTCATAAGGATAGGCAGACTATATCCTATAGCAGTCATATAACTATTTGATCGGCAATGCCATAACTTTGTTTTTTTTAAATAAAGAGGATAGGACTTTCCCTGGATGCCACTTTGAGCAAACTTATCCGATCTGCCAAATTTCATAAGGATCGGCAGACTATATCCTATAGCAGACATGTAACTATTTGATCGCCAACGCCATAACTTTGTTTTTTTAAGTAAACAGGATAGGACCTTCTATGGATGCCACTTTGGGCAAACTTATTCGATCTGCCAAATTTCATAAGGATCGGCAGACTATATCCTATAGCAGTCATATAACTATTTGATCGGCAATGCCATAACTTTGTTTTTTTAAATAAACAGGATAGGACTTTCTATGGATGCCACTTTGAGCAAACTTATTCGATCTGCCAAATTTCATAAGGATCGGAAGACTATATCCTATAGCAGTCATGTAACTATTTGATCGGCAATGCCATAACTTTATTGTTTTTTAAGTAAAGAGGATAGGACCTTCTTGGATACCACTTTGAGCAAACTTATCCGATCTGCCAAATTTCATAAGTACCGGCAGACTATATCCTATAGCAGTAATATAACATTTGGATCGGCAATGCCATAACTTTGTTTTTTTTAAATAAACAGGATAGGACTTTCTATGGATGCCACTTTGGGCAAACTTATCCGATCTGCCAAATTTCATAAGGATCGGCAGACTATATCCTATAGCAGTCATGTAACTATTTGATCGGCAATGCCATAACTTTATTGTTTTTTAAGTAAAGAGGATAGGACCTTCTATGGATGCCACTTTGAGCAAACTTATCCGATCTGTCAAATTTCATAAGGACCGGCAGACCATAGAACTTTCTATGGATGTCACTTTGGGTGAAATTATTCGATCTGCCAAATTTCATAAGGATCGGCAGACTATATCCTACTGCAGTCATATAACTGTTTGATCAGCAATGCCATAACTTTATTGTTTTTGAAGTAAACAGGATAGGACTTTCTATGATTACCACCTTTGGGAAAGCTTATTCGATCTGCCAAATTTCATAAGGATCGGCCGACTATATCCTGTAGCAGTCATATAACTACTTGATCGGCAATGCCATAACTTTATTGTTTTTTAAGAAAACAGGATAGAACTTTCTTTGGATGCCACTTTGGGCGAAATTATTCGATCTGCCAAATTTCATAAGGATCGGCAGACTATATCCTATAGCAGTCATATAAGTATTTGATCGGCAATGCCGTTACTTTGTTTTTTTTAAATAAACAGGATAGGACTTTCTATGGATGCCACTTTGGGCAAACTTATCCGATCTGCCAAATTTCATAAGGATCGGCAGACTATATCCTATAGCAGTCATGTAACTATTTGATCGGCAATGCCATAACTTTGTTTTTTTAAGTAAACAGGATAGGATCTTCTATAGATGCCACTTTGAGCAAACTTTTTCGATCTGCCAAATTTCATAAGGATCGGCAGACTATATCCTATAGCAGTCATATAACTATTTGATCGGCAATGCCATAACTTTGTTTTTTTTAAATAAACAGGATAGGACTTTCTACTGGATGCCACTTTGGGCAAACTTATCCGATCTGCCAAATTTCATAAGGATCGGCAGACTATATCCTATAGCAGTCATGTAACTATTTGATCGGCAATGCCATAACTTTGTTTTTTTTAAGTAAACAGGATAGGATCTTCTATGGATGCCACTTTGGGCAAACTTTTTCGATCTGCCAAATTTCATAAAGATCATAGAGGATCAAGGAGGATTTCATAAGGACTATATCCTATAGCAGTCATGTAACTATTTGATCGGCAATGCCATAACTTTGTTTTTTTTTAAGTAAACAGGATAGGATCTTCTATAGATGCCACTTTGGGCAAACTTATTCGATCTGCCAAATTTCATAAGGATCGGCAGACTATATCCTATAGCAGTCATAAAACTATTTGATCGGCAATGCCATAACTTTGTTTTTTTTAAATAAACAGGATAGGACTTTCTATGGATGCCACTTTGGGCAAACTTATCCGATCTGCCAAATTTCATAAGGATCGGCAGACTATATCCTATAGCAGTCATATAACTATTTGCTCGGCAATGCCATAACTTTATTGTTTTTTAAGTAAAGAGGATAGGACCTTCTATGGATGCCACTTTGAGCAAACTTATCCGATCTGTCAAATTTCATAAGGACCGGCAGACAACATAGAACTTTCTATGGATGTCACTTTGGGTGAAATTATTCGATCTGCCAAATTTCATAAGGATCGGCAGACTATATCCTACTGCAGTCATATAACTGTTTGATCAGCAATGCCATAACTTTATTGCTTTTGAAGTAAACAGGATAGGACTTTCTATGATTACCACCTTTGGGAAAGCTTATTCGATCTGCCAAATTTCATAAGGATCGGCCGACTATATCCTGTAGCAGTCATATAACTACTTGATCGGCAATGCCATAACTTTATTGTTTTTTAAGTAAACAGGATAGAACTTTCTTTGCATGCCACTTTGGGCGAAATTATTCGATCTGCCAAATTTCATAAGGATCGGCAGACTATATCCTATAGCAGTCATATCACTATTTGATCGGCAATGCCATTACTTTGTTTTTTTTAAATAAACAGGATAGGACTTTCTCTGGATGCCACTTTGGGCAAACTTATCCGATCTGCCAAATTTCATAAGGATCGGCAGACTATATCCTATAGCAGTCATATAACTATTTGATCGGCAATGCCATAACTTTGTTTTTTTTTAAGTAAACAGGATAGGATCTTCTATAGATGCCACTTTGAGCAAACTTTTTCGATCTGCCAAATTTCATAAGGATCGGTAGACTATATCCTATAGCAGTCATATAACTATTTGATCGGCAATGCCATAACTTTGTTTTTTTTAAATAAACAGGATAGGACTTTTACTGGATGCCACTTTGGGCAAACTTATCCGATCTGCCAAATTTCATAAGGATCGGCAGACTATATCCTATAGCAGTCATGTAACTATTTGATCGGCAATGCCATAACTTTGTTTTTTTTTAAGTAAACAGGATAGGATCTTCTATAGATGCCACTTTGAGCAAACTTTTTCGATCTGCCAAATTTCATAAAGATCATAGAGGATCAAGGAGGATTTCATAAGGACTATATCCTATAGCAGTCATGTAACTATTTGATCGGCAACGCCATAACTTTGTTTTTTTTAAGTAAACAGGATAGGATCTTCTATAGATGCCACTTTGGGCAAACTTATTCGATCTGCCAAATTTCATAAGGATCGGCAGACTATATCCTATAGCAGTCGTAAAACTATTTGATCGGAAATGCCATAACTTTGTTTTTTTTAAATAAACAGGATAGGACTTTCTCTGGTTGCCACTTTGGGCAAACTTATCCGATCTGCCAAATTTCATAAGGATCGGCAGACTATATCCTATAGCAGTCATGGAACTATTTGCTCGGCAATGCCATAACTTTATTGTTTTTTAAGTAAAGAGGATAGGACCTTCTATGGATGCCACTTTGAGCAAACTTATCCGATCTGTCAAATTTCATAAGGACCGGCAGACCATAGAACTTTCTATGGATGTCACTTTGGGTGAAATTATTCGATCTGCCAAATTTCATAAGGATCGGCAGACTATATCCTACTGCAGTCATATAACTGTTTGATCAGCAATGCCATAACTTTATTGCTTTTGAAGTAAACAGGATAGGACTTTCTATGATTGCCACCTTTGGGAAAGCTTATTCGATCTGCCAAATTTCATAAGGATCGGCAGACTATATCCTGTAGCAGTCATATAACTACTTGATCGGCAATGCCATAACTTTATTGTTTTTTAAGAAAACAGGATAGAACTTTCTTTGGATGCCACTTTGGGCGAAATTATTCGATCTGCCAAATTTCATAAGGATCGGCAGACTATATCCTATAGCAGTCATATAAGTATTTGATCGGCAATGCCGTAACTTTGTTTTTTTTAAATAAACAGGATAGGACTTTCACTGGATGCCACTTTGGGCAAACTTATCCGATCTGCCAAATTTCATAAGGATCGGCAGACTATATCCTATAGCAGTCATATAACTATTTGATCGGCAACGCCATAACTTTGTTTTTTTTAAGTAAACAGGATAGGATCTTCTATAGATGCCACTTTGAGCAAACTTTTTCGATCTGCCAAATTTCATAAGGATCGGCAGACTATATCCTATAGCAGTCATATAACTATTTGATCGGCAATGCCATAACTTTGTTTTTTTTAAATAAACAGGATAGGACTTTTACTGGATGCCACTTTGGGCAAACTTATCCGATCTGCCAAATTTCATAAGGATCGGCAGACTATATCCTATAGCAGTCATGTAACTATTTGCTCGGCAATGCCATAACTTTATTGTTTTTTAAGTAAACAGGATAGGACCTTCTATGGATGCCACTTTGAACAAACTTATCCGATCTGTCAAATTTCATAAGGACCGGCAGACCATAGAACTTTCTATGGATGTCACTTTGGGTGAAATTATTCGATCTGCCAAATTTCATAAGGATCGGCAGACTATATCCTACTGCAGTCATATAACTGTTTGATCAGCAATGCCATAACTTTATTGCTTTTGAAGTAAACAGGATAGGACTTTCTGTGATTACCACTTTTGGGAAAGCTTATCCGATCTGCCAAATTTCATAAGGATCGGCAGACTATATCCTGTAGCAGTCATATAACTACTTGATCGGCAATGCCATAACTTTATTGTTTTTTAAGAAAACAGGATAGAACTTTCTTTGCATGCCACTTTGGGCGAACTTATTCGATCTGCCAAATTTCATAAGGATCGGCAGACTATATCCTATAGCAGTCATATAAGTATTTGATCGGCAATGCCGTTACTTTGTTTTTTTTAAATAAACAGGATAGGACTTTCACTGGATGCCACTTTGGGCAAACTTATCCGATCTGCCAAATTTCATAAGGATCGGCAGACTATATCCTATAGCAGTCATATAACTATTTGATCGGCAACGCCATAACTTTGTTTTTTTTTAAGTAAACAGGATAGGATCTTCTATAGATGCCACTTTGAGCAAACTTTTTCGATCTGCCAAATTTCATAAGGATCGGCAGACTATATCCTATAGCAGTCATATAACTATTTGATCGGCAATGCCATAACTTTGTTTTTTTTAAATAAACAGGATAGGACTTTTACTGGATGCCACTTTGGGCAAACTTATCCGATCTGCCAAATTTCATAAGGATCGGCAGACTATATCCTATAGCAGTCATGTAACTATTTGATCGGCAACGCCATAACTTTGTTTTTTTTTTAAGTAAACAGGATAGGATCTTCTATAGATGCCACTTTGAGCAAACTTTTTCGATCTGCCAAATTTCATAAAGATCATAGAGGATCAAGGAGGATTTCATAAGGACTATATCCTATAGCAGTCATGTAACTATTTGATCGGCAACGCCATAACTTTGTTTTTTTTTAAGTAAACAGGATAGGATCTTCTATAGATGCCACTTTAAGCAAACTTATTCGATCTGCCAAATTTCATAAGGATCGGCAGACTATATCCTATAGCAGTCATATAACTATTTGATCGGAAATGCCATAACTTTGTTTTTTTTTAAATAAACAGGATAGGACTTTCTCTGGTTGCCACTTTGGGCAAACTTATTCGATCTGCCAAATTTCATAAGGATCGGCAGACTATATCCTATAGCAGTCGTAAAACTATTTGATCGGAAATGCCATAACTTTGTTTTTTTTAAATAAACAGGATAGGACTTTCTATGGATGCCACTTTGGGCAAACTTATCCGATCTGCCAAATTTCATAAGGATCGGCAGACTATATCCTATAGCAGTCATGTAACTATTTGATCGGCAACGCCATAACTTTGTTTTTTTTTTAAGTAAACAGGATAGGATCTTCTATAGATGCCACTTTGAGCAAACTTTTTCGATCTGCCAAATATCATAAGGATCATAGAGGATCAAGGAGGATTTCATAAGGACTATATCCTATAGCAGTCATGTAACTATTTGATCGGCAATGCCATAACTTTGTTTTTTTTAAATAAACAGGATAGGACTTCCTCTGGTTGCCACTTTGGGCAAACTTATCCGATCTGCCAAATTTCATAAGGATCGGCAGACTATATCCTATAGCAGTCATATAACTATTTGATCGGCAATGCCATAACTTTGTTTTTTTTAAATAAACAGGATAGGACTTTCACTGGATGCCACTTTGGGCAAACTTATCCGATCTGCCAAATTTCATAAGGATCGGCAGACTATATCCTATAGCAGTCATGTAACTATTTGATCGGCAACGCCATAACTTTTTTTTTTTTAAGTAAACAGGATAGGACCTTCTATAGATGCCGCTTTGAGCAAACTTATTCGATCTGCCAAATTTCATAAGGATCGGCAGACTATATCCTATAGCAGTCATATAACTATTTGATCGGCAATGCCATAACTTTGTTTTTTTTTAAATAAACAGGATAGGACTTCCTCTGGTTGCCACTTTGGGCAAACTTATCCGATCTGCCAAATTTCATAAGGATCGGCAGACTATATCCTATAGCAGTCATGTAACTATTTGATCGGCAATGCCATAACTTTGTTTTTTTTAAATAAACAGGATAGGACTTTCTCTGGATGCCACTTTGGGCAAACTTATCCGATCTGCCAAATTTCATAAGGATCGGCAGACTATATCCTACTGCAGTCATATAACTGTTTGATCAGCAATGCCATAACTTTATTGCTTTTGAAGTAAACAGGATAGGACTTTCTATGATTACCACTTTTGGGAAAGCTTATCCGATCTGCCAAATTTCATAAGGATCGGCAGACTATATCCTGTAGCAGTCATATAACTACTTGATCGGCAATGCCATAACTTTATTGTTTTTTAAGAAAACAGGATAGAACTTTCTTTGGATGCCACTTTGGGCGAAATTATCCGATCTGCCAAATTTCATAAGGATCGGCAGACTATATCCTATAGCAGTCATATAAGTATTTGATCGGCAATGCCGTTACTTTGTTTTTTTTAAATAAACAGGATAGGACTTTCACTGGATGCCACTTTGGGCAAACTTATCCGATCTGCCAAATTTCATAAGGATCGGCAGACTATATCCTATAGCAGTCATGTAACTATTTGATCGGCAACGCCATAACTTTGTTTTTTTAAGTAAACAGGATAGGATCTTCTATAGATGCCACTTTGAGCAAACTTTTTCGATCTGCCAAATTTCATAAGGATCGGCAGACTATATCCTATAGCAGTCATATAACTATTTGATCGGCAATGCCATAACTTTGTTTTTTTTTAAATAAACAGGATAGGACTTTTACTGGATGCCACTTTGGGCAAACTTATCCGATCTGCCAAATTTCATAAGGATCGGCAGACTATATCCTATAGCAGTCATATAACTATTTGATCGGCAATGCCATAACTTTGTTTTTTTTAAGTAAACAGGATAGGATCTTCTATAGATGCCACTTTGAGCAAACTTTTTCGATCTGCCAAATTTCATAAAGATCATAGAGGATCAAGGAGGATTTCATAAGGACTATATCCTATAGCAGTCATGTAACTATTTGATCGGCAATGCCATAACTTTGTTTTTTTAAGTAAACAGGATAGGACCTTCTATAGATGCCACTTTGGGCAAACTTATTCGATCTGCCAAATTTCATAAGGATCGGCAGACTATATCCTATAGCAGTCATAAAACTATTTGATCGGAAATGCCATAACTTTGTTTTTTTTAAATAAACAGGATAGGACTTTCTCTGGATGCCACTTTGGGCAAACTTATTCGATCTGCCAAATTTCATAAGGATCGGCAGACTATATCCTATAGCAGTCGTATAACTATTTGATCGGAAATGCCATAACTTTGTTTTTTTTTAAATAAACAGGATAGGACTTTCTCTGGATGCCACTTTGGGCAAACTTATCCGATCTGCCAAATTTCATAAGGATCGGCAGACTATATCCTATAGCAGTCATGTAACTATTTGATCGGCAATGCCATAACTTTGTTTTTTTTTAAGTAAACAGGATAGGATCTTCTATGGATGCCACTTTGAGCAAACTTTTTCGATCTGCCAAATATCATAAGGATCATAGAGGATCAAGGAGGATTTCATAAGGACTATATCCTATAGCAGTCATGTAACTATTTGATCGGCAATGCCATAACTTTGTTTTTTTTAAATAAACAGGATAGGACTTCCTCTGGATGCCACTTTGGGCAAACTTATCCGATCTGCCAAATTTCATAAGGATCGGCAGACTATATCCTATAGCAGTCATATAACTATTTGATCGGCAATGCCATAACTTTGTTTTTTTTTTAAATAAACAGGATAGGACTTTCACTGGATGCCACTTTGGGCAAACTTATCCGATCTGCCAAATTTCATAAGGATCGGCAGACTATATCCTATAGCAGTCATGTAACTATTTGATCGGCAATGCCATAACTTTATTTTTTTTAAGTAAACAGGATAGGACCTTCTATGGATGCCACTTTGAGCAAACTTATTCGATCTGCCAAATTTCATAAGGATCGGCAGACTATATCCTATAGCAGTCATATAACTATTTGATCGGCAATGCCATAACTTTGTTTTTTTAAATAAACAGGATAGGACTTCCTCTGGTTGCCACTTTGGGCAAACTTATCCGATCTGCCAAATTTCATAAGGATCGGCAGACTATATCCTATAGCAGTCATATAACTATTTGATCGGCAATGCCATAACTTTGTTTTTTTTAAATAAACAGGATAGGACTTTCACTGGATGCCACTTTGGGCAAACTTATCCGATCTGCCAAATTTCATAAGGATCGGCAGACTATATCCTATAGCAGTCATGTAACTATTTGATCGGCAATGCCATAACTTTATTGTTTTTTAAGTAAACAGGATAGGACCTTCTATGGATGCCACTTTGAGCAAACTTATCCGATCTGTCAAATTTCATAAGGACCGGCAGACCATAGAACTTTCTATGGATGTCACTTTGGGCAAACTTATTCGATCTGCCAAATTTCATAAGGATCGGCAGACTATATCCTATAGCAGTCATATAACTATTTGATCGGCAATGCCATAACTTTGTTTTTTTTAAATAAACAGGATAGGACTTTCTCTGGTTGCCACTTTGGGCAAACTTATCCGATCTGCCAAATTTCATAAGGATCGGCAGACTATATCCTATAGCAGTCATATAACTATTTGATCGGCAATGCCATAACTTTGTTTTTTTTTAAGTAAACAGGATAGGACTTTCACTGGATGCCACTTTGGGCAAACTTATCCGATCTGCCAAATTTCATAAGGATCGGCAGACTATATCCTATAGCAAACATGTAACTATTTGATCGGCAATGCCATAACTTTATTGTTTTTTAAGTAAAGAGGATAGGACCTTCTATGGATGCCACTTTGAGCAAACTTATCCGATCTGTCAAATTTCATAAGGACCGGCAGACCATATCCTATAGCAGTCATATAACTATTTGATCGGCAATGCCATAACTTTGTTTTTTTTAAATAAACAGGATAGGACTTTCTCTGGTTGCCACTTTGGGCAAACTTATCCGATCTGCCAAATTTCATAAGGATCGGCAGACTATATCCTATAGCAGTCATGTAACTATTTGATCGGCAATGCCATAACTTTATTGTTTTTTAAGTAAACAGGATAGGACTTTCTATGGATGCCACTTTGAGCAAACTTATCCGATCTGCCAAATTTCATAAGGACCGGCAGACCATAAAACTTCCTATGGATGCCACTTTGGGCAAACTTATCCGATCTGCCAAATTTCATAAGGATCGGCAGACTATATCCTATAGCAGTCATATAACTATTTGATCGGCAATGCCATAACTTTGTTTTTTTAAATAAACAGGATAGGACTTTCTCTGGATGCCACTTTGGGCAAACTTATCCGATCTGCCAAATTTCATAAGGATCGGCAGACTATATCCTATAGCAGTCATATAACTATTTGATCGGCAATGCCATAACTTTGTTTTTTTTAAATAAACAGGATAGGACTTTCACTGGATGCCACTTTGGGCAAACTTATCCGATCTGCCAAATTTCATAAGGACCGGCAGACTATATCCTATAGCAGTCATATAACTATTTGATCGGCAATGCCATAACTTTATTGTTTTTTAAGTAAAGAGGATAGGACCTTCTATGGATGCCACTTTGGGCAAACTTATCCGATCTGCCAAATTTCATAAGGACCGGCAGACTATATCCTATAGCAGTCATATAACTATTTGATCGGCAATGCCATAACTTTGTTTTTTTAAATAAACAGGATAGGACTTTCTATGGATGTCACTTTGGGCAAAATTATCCGATCTGCCAAATTTCAGAGGGACCGGCAGACTATATCCTATAGCAGTCATGTAACTATTTGATCGGCAATGCCATAACTTTATTGTTTTTTAAGTAAACAGGATAGGACCTTCTATGGATGCCACTTTGAGCAAACTTATCCGATCTGTCAAATTTCATAAGGACCGGCAGACCATAGAACTTTCTATGGATGTCACTTTGGGCGAAATTATTCGATCTGCCAAATTTCATAAGGATCGGCAGACTATATCCTACTGCAGTCATATAACTGTTTGATCGGCAATGCCATAACTTTATTGCTTTTGAAGTAAACAGGATAGGACTTTCTATGATTACCACTTTTGGGAAAGCTTATCCGATCTGCCAAATTTCATAAGGATCGGCCGACTATATCCTGTAGCAGTCATATAACTACTTGATCGGCAATACCATAACTTTATTGTTTTTTAAGTAAACAGGATAGAACTTTCTTTGGATGCCACTTTGGGCGAAATTATCCGATCTGCCAAATTTCATAAGGATCGGCAGACTATATCCTATAGCAGTCATGTAACTATTTGATCGGCAACGCCATAACTTTGTTTTTTTTTAAGTAAACAGGATAGGACCTTCTATAGATGCCACTTTGAGCAAACTTATTCGATCTGCCAAATTTCATAAGGATCGGCAGACTATATCCTATAGCAGTCGTATAACTATTTGATCGGAAATGCCATAACTTTATTTTTTTGAAATAAACAGGATAGGACTTTCTCTGGTTGCCACTTTGGGCAAACTTATCCGATCTGCCAAATTTCATAAGGATCGGCAGACTATATCCTATAGCAATCATGTAACTATTTGATCGGCAATGCCATAACTTTGTTTTTTTTAAATAAACAGGATAGCAGTTCCGCTGGATGCCACTTTGGGCAAACTTATCCGATCTGCCAAATTTCATAAGGATCGGCAGACTATATCCTATAGCAGTCATATAACTATTTGATCGGCAATGCCATAACTTTGTTTTTTTTTAAATAAACAGGATAGGACTTTCTCTGGATTCCACTTTGGGCAAACTTATCCGATCTGCCGAATTTCATAAGGATCGGCGGACTATATCCTATAGCAGTCATATAACTATTTGATCGGCAACGCCATAACTTTTTTTTTTTAAGTAAACAGGATAGGACCTTCTATAGATGCCACTTTGGGCAAACTTATTCGATCTGCCAAATTTCATAAGGATCAGCAGACTATATCCTATAGCAGTCATATAACTATTTGATCGGCAATGCCATAACTTTGTTTTTTTTAAATAAACAGGATAGGACTTTCTCTGGTTGCCACTTTGGGCAAACTTATCCGATCTGCCAAATTTCATAAGGATCGGCAGACTATATCCTATAGCAGTCATATAACTATTTGCTCGGCAGTGTCATAACTTTATTGTTTTTTAAGTAAACAGGATAGGACCTTCTATGGATGCCACTTTGAGCAAACTTATTTGATCTGTCAAATTTCATGAGAACCGGCAGACAATATCCTATAGCAGTCATATAACTATTTGATCGGCAATGCCATAACTTTGTTTTTTTTTTAAATAAACAGGATAGGACTTTCTCTGGTTGCCACTTTGGGCAAACTTATCCGATCTGTCAAATTTCATAAGGACCAGCAGACCATAGAACTTTCTATGGATGTCACTTTGGGCGAAATTATTCGATCTGCCAAATTTCATAAAGATCGGCAGACTATATCCTACTGCAGTCATATAACTGTTTGATCGGCAATGCCAAACCTTTATTGCTTTTGAAGTAAACAGGATAGGACTTTCTATGGTTGCCACTTTTGGGAAAGCTTATCCGATCTGCCAAATTTCATAAGGATCGGCAGACTATATCCTGTATCAGTCATATAACTACTTGATCGGCAATGCCATAACTTTATTGTTTTTCAAGTAAACAGGATAGAACTTTCTTTGCATGCCACTTTGGGCGAACTTATCCGATCTGCCAAATTTCATAAGGATCGGCAGACTATATCCTATAGCAGTCATGTAACTATTTGATCGGCAACGCCATAACTTTCTTTTTTTAAGTAAACAGGATAGGACCTTCTATAGATGCCACTTTGAGCAAACTTATTCGATCTGCCAAATTTCATAAGGATCGGCAGACTATATCCTATAGCAGTCATATAACTATTTGATCGGCAATGCCATAACTTTGTTTTTTTAAATAAACAGGATAGGACTTTCTCTGGTTGCCACTTTGGGCAAACTTATCCGATCTGCCAAATTTCATAAGGATCGGCAGACTATATCCTATAGCAGTCATGTAACTATTTGATCGGCAATGCCATAACTTTATTGTTTTTTAAGTAAAGAGGATAGGACCTTCTATGGATGCCACTTTGAGCAAACTTATCCGATCTGTCAAATTTCATAAGGACCGGCAGACCATAGAACTTTCTATGGATGTCACTTTGGGCGAAATTATTCGATCTGCCAAATTTCATAAGGATCGGCAGACTATATCCTACTGCAGTCATATAACTGTTTGATCGGCAATGCCATAACTTTATTGTTTTTTAAGTAAAGAGGATAGGACCTTCTATGGATGCCACTTTGGGCAAACTTATCCGATCTGTCAAATTTCATAAGGACCGGCAGACCATATCCTATAGCAGTCATATAACTATTTGATCGGCAATGCCATAACTTTGTTTTTTTTAAATAAACAGGATAGGACTTTCTCTGGTTGCCACTTTGGGCAAACTTATCCGATCTGTCAAATTTCATAAGGACCAGCAGACCATAGAACTTTCTATGGATGTCACTTTGGGCGAAATTATTCGATCTGCCAAATTTCATAAAGATCGGCAGACTATATCCTACTGCAGTCATATAACTGTTTGATCAGCAATGCCAAACCTTTATTGCTTTTGAAGTAAACAGGATAGGACTTTCTATGATTACCACTTTTGGGAAAGCTTATCCGATCTGCCAAATTTCATAAGGATCGGCCGACTATATCCTGTAGCAGTCATATAACTACTTGATCGGCAATGCCATAACATTATTGTTTTTTAAGTAAACAGGATAGAACTTTCTTTGCATGCCACTTTGGGCGAAATTATCCGATCTGCCAAATTTCATAAGGATCGGCAGACTATATCCTATAGCAGTCATATAACTATTTGATCGGCAATGCCATAACTTCGTTTTTTTTAAGTAAACAGGATAGGACCTTCTATAGATGCCACTTTGAGCAAACTTATTCGATCTGCCAAATTTCATAAGGATCGGCAGACTATATCCTATAGCAGTCGTATAACTATTTGATCGGAAATGCCATAACTTTATTTTTTTAAATAAACAGGATAGGACTTTCTCTGGATGCCACTTTGGGCAAACTTATCCGATCTGCCAAATTTCATAAGGATCGGCAGACTATATCCTATAGCAATCATGTAACTATTTGATCGGCAATGCCATAACTTTGTTTTTTTTAAATAAACAGGATAGCAGTTCCTCTGGTTGCCACTTTGGGCAAACTTATCCGATCTGCCAAATTTCATAAGGATCGGCAGACTATATCCTATAGCAGTCATATAACTATTTGATCGGCAATGCCATAAGTTTGTTTTTTTTTTTTAAATAAACAGGATAGGACTTTCACTGGATGCCACTTTGGGCAAACTTATCCGATCTGCCGAATTTCATAAGGATCGGCAGACTATATCCTATAGCAGTCATATAACTATTTGATCGGCAATGCCATAACTTTTTTTTTTAAGTAAACAGGATAGGACCTTCTATATATGCCACTTTGAGCAAACTTATTCGATCTGCCAAATTTCATAAGGATCAGCAGACTATATCCTATAGCAGTCATATAACTATTTGATCGGCAATGCCATAACTTTGTTTTTTTTAAATAAACAGGATAGGACTTTCTCTGGTTGCCACTTTGGGCAAACTTATCCGATCTGCCAAATTTCATAAGGATCGGCAGACTATATCCTATAGCAGTCATGTAACTATTTGATCGGCAATGCCATAACTTTATTGTTTTTTAAGTAAAGAGGATCGGACCTTCTATGGATGCCACTTTGAGCAAACTTATCCGATCTGTCAAATTTCATAAGGACCGGCAGACCATATCCTATAGCAGTCATATAACTATTTGATCGGCAATGCCATAACTTTGTTTTTTTTAAATAAACAGGATAGGACTTTCTCTGGTTGCCACTTTGGGCAAACTTATCCGATCTGTCAAATTTCATAAGGACCAGCAGACCATAGAACTTTCTATGGATGTCACTTTGGGCGAAATTATTCGATCTGCCAAATTTCATAAAGATCGGCAGACTATATCCTACTGCAGTCATATAACTGTTTGATCAGCAATGCCAAACCTTTATTGCTTTTGAAGTAAACAGGATAGGACTTTCTATGGTTTCCACTTTTGGGAAAGCTTATCCGATCTGCCAAATTTCATAAGGATCGGCCGACTATATCCTGTAGCAGTCATATAACTACTTGATCGGCAATGCCATAACATTATTGTTTTTTAAGTAAACAGGATAGAACTTTCTTTGGATGCCACTTTGGGCGAAATTATCCGATCTGCCAAATTTCATAAGGATAGGCAGACTATATCCTATAGCAGTCATATAACTATTTGATCGGCAACGCCATAACTTTCTTTTTTAAGTAAACAGGATAGGACCTTCTATAGATGCCACTTTGAGCAAACTTATTCGATCTGCCAAATTTCATAAGGATCGGCAGACTATATCCTATAGCAGTCATATAACTATTTGATCGGCAATGCCATAACTTTGTTTTTTTTAAATAAACAGGATAGGACTTTCTCTGGTTGCCACTTTGGGCAAACTTATCCGATCTGCCAAATTTCATAAGGATCGGCAGACTATATCCTATAGCAGTCATGTAACTATTTGATCGGCAATGCCATAACTTTATTGTTTTTTAAGTAAAGAGGATAGGACCTTCTATGGATGCCACTTTGAACAAACTTATCCGATCTGTCAAATTTCATAAGGACCGGCAGACCATAGAACTTTCTATGGATGTCGCTATGGGCGAAATTATCCGATCTGCCAAATTTTATAAGGATCGGCAGACTATATCCTATAGCAGTCATATGACTATTTGATCGGCAATGCCATAACATTGTTGTTTTTTAAGTAATATAAAACAAGGATAGAACTTTCTATGGATGCCACTTTTGGCAAACTTATTCGAGCTGCCAAATTTCATAAGGATCGGCAGACTATATCCTATAGCAGTCATATGACTATTTGATCGGCAATGCCATAACATTGTTGTTTTTAAGTAATATAAAAACAAGGATATAACATTCTATGGATGCCACTTTGGGCGAAATTATCCGATCTGCCAAATTTCATAAGGATCGGCAGGCTATATCCTATAGCAATAATATAACATTTTGATCGGCAATGCCATAACTTTGTTGTTTTTTAAGTAATCTGGATAGAACTTTCTATGGATGTCGCTTTGGGCGAAATTATCCGATCTGCCAAATTTCATAAGGATCGGCAGACTATATCCTATAGCAGTCATATAACTATTTGATCGGCAATGCCATAACTTTGTTGTTTTTTAAGTAATATAAAAAAAGGATAGAACTTTCTATGGATGCCACTTTGGGAAAACTTATCCGATATGCCAAATTTCATAAGGATCGGCAAATTTCATAAGAATCGGCAGACTATATCCTATAGCAGTCATATGACTATTTGATCGGCAATGCCATACATTTTTTTTTTTTTTAAGTAATCAGGATAAAACTTTCTATGGATGTCCCTTTGGGCGAAATTATCCGATCTGCCAAATTTCATAAGGATCGGCAGGCTATATCCTATAGCAATCATATAACATTTGGATCGGCAATGCCATAACTTTGTTTTTTTTAAATAAACAGGATAGGACTTTCTATGGATGCCACTTTGGGCAAACTTATCCGATCTGCCAAATTTCATAAGAATCGGCAGACTATATCCTATAGCAGTCATATAACTGTTTGATCAGCAATGCCATAACTTTTTTTTTTTTTAAGTAATCAGGATAGAACTTTCTAAGGATGTCACTTTGGGCGAAATTATCCGATCTGCCAAATTTATAGATATCTGGACTATATCCTATAGCAATCATATAACACTTGGTTCTGCAATGCCATATCTTTTGTTTTTTTTAAATAAACAGGATAGGACTTTCTATGAATGCCACTATGGGCAAATTTTTCCGATCTGCCAAATTTCATAAGAATCGGCAGACTATATCCTATAGCAGTCATATAACTATTTGATCGGCAATGCTATACATTTTTTTTTGTAAGTAATCAGGATAGAACTTTCTATGGATGTCACTTTGGGCGAAATTATCCGATCTGCCAAATTTCATAAGGATCGGCAGACTATATCCTATCGGAGGACTATATCCTATAGCAGTCACATAACTATGTAATCGGCAATGCCATAACTTTGTTTTTTTTTAAGTAAACAGGATAGGACTTTCTATGGATGCCACTTTGAGCAAACTTATCCGATCTGCCAAATTTCATAAGGACCGGCAGACCATAAAACTTTCTATGGATGTCACTTGGGGCGAAATTATCCGATCTGCCAAATTTCATAAGGATCGGCAGACTATATCCTATAGCAGTCATATAACTATTTGATCGGCAATGCCATACATTTTTTTTTTTTGTAAGTAATCAGGATAGAACTTTCTATGGATGTCACTTTGGGCGAAATTATCCGATCTGCCAAATTTCATAAGGATCGGCAGACTATATCCTATAGCAGTCATATAACTATTTGATCGGCAATGCCATACATTTTTTTTTTTTTTAAGTAATCAGGATAGAACTTTCTATGGATGTCACTTTGAGCGAAATTTTCCGATCTCCCAAATTTCATAAGGACCGGCGGTCTATATCCTATAGCAGTCATATAACTATTTGGATCGGCAATGCCATTACTTTGTTTTTTTAAATAAACTGGATAGGACTTTCTATGGATGCCACTTTGGGCAAACTTATCCGATCTGCCAAATTTCATAAGGACCGGCAGACCATAGAACTTTCTATGGATGTCACTTGGGGCGAAATTATCCGATCTGCCAAATTTCATAAGGATCGGCAGACTATATCCTATAGCAGTCATATGACTATTTGATCGGCAATGCCATTTTTTTTGTTTTTGTTTTTAAGTAAGCAAGATAGAACTTTCTATGGATGTCACTTTGGGCGAAATTACCCGATCTGCCAAATTTCATAAGGATCGGCAGACTATATCCTATAGCAGTCATATAACTATTTGATCGGCAATGCCATAACTTTATTGTTTTTTAAGTAAACAGGATAGGACCTTCTTGGATACCAATTTGAGCAAACTTATCCGATCTGCCAAATTTCATAAGTACCGGCAGACTATATCCTATAGCAGTAATATAACAGATTGACCGGCAATGCCATAACTTTATTGTTTTTGAATCAAACAGGATAGGACCTTCTATGGTTGCCATTTTGGGCGAACTTATCAGATCTGCAAAATTTCATAAGGATCGGAGGACTATATCCTATAGCAGTCACATCACTATTTGATCGGCAATGCCATAATTTTTTTTTTTTAAGAAATCAGGATAGAACTTTCTATGGATGTCGCTTTGGGCGAAATTATCCGATCTGCCAAATTTCATAAGGATCGGCAGACTATATCCTATAGCAGTCATATACCTATTTGATCAGCAATGCCATATATTTGCTATTTTTGAAGTAAACAGGATAGGACTTTCTATGGATGCCACTTTGGGCAAAGTTATCCGATCTGCCAAATTTCATAAGGATCAGCAGACTATATCCTATAGCAGTCATATAACTATTTGATCGGCAATGCCATATTTTTTTTTTTTGTTTTTAAGTAAGCAAGATAGAACTTTCTATGGATGCCACTTTGGGCAAACTTATCCGATCTGCCAAATTTCATAAGGATCGGCAGACTATATCCTATAGCAGTCATATAACTATTTGATCGGCAATGCCATAACTTTATTGTTTTTTAAGTAAACAGGATAGGACTTTCTTGGATGCCACTTTGAGCAAACTTATCCGATCTGCCAAATTTCATAAGTACCGGCAGACTATATCCTATAGCAGTAATATAACAGATTGACCGGCAATGCCATAACTTTATTGTTTTTGAATTAAACAGGATAGGACCTTCTATGGATGCCATTTTGGGCAAACTTATCCGATCTGCCAAATTTCATAAGGATCGGCAGACTATATCCTATAGCAGTCACATAACTATTTGATCGGCAATGCCATAATTTTTTTTTTTTAAGAAATCAGGATAGAACTTTCTATGGATGCCACTTTGGGCCAACTTATCCGATCTGCCAAATTTCATAAGGATCGGCAGACTATATCCTATAGCAGTCATGTAACTATTTGATCGGCAATGCCATAACTTTATTGTTTTTTAAGTAAACAGGATAGGACCTTCTTGGATACCACTTTGAGCAAACTTATCCGATCTGCCAAATTTCATAAGTACCGGCAGACTATATCCTATAGCAGTAATATAACAGATTGACCGGCAATGCCATAACTTTATTGTTTTTGAATCAAACAGGATAGGACCTTCTATGGTTGCCATTTTGGGCAAACTTATCAGATCTGCCAAATTTCATAAGGATCGGAGGACTATATCCTATAGCAGCCATATAACTATTTGATCGGCAATGCCATAATTTTTTTTTTTTTAAGAAATCAGGATAGAACTTTCTATGGATGCCGCTTTGGGCGAAATTATCCGATCTGCCAAATTTCATAAGGACCGGCAGACTATATCCTATTGCAGTCATATAACTATTTGATCAGCAATGCCATAACTTTATTGTTTTTTATGTAAACAGGATAGAACTTTCTGTGGATGCCACTTTGGGCAAAATTGTCCGATATGACAAATCAGTGTATCCTAAGTATTAGAAAGATGCGTGCGAGATAGGTTTGCCATTCTGGCCGGAAAAAAAGAGAAATAATCAAGACATAGTTAAATGGAGAGGGTCAAGAGACAATTGAAGAACCTGATAGCAAGCAATCATACACACCCAGGTCGCGTTGGGGTGATTTTGGCCCACCCTACCATGGCCTATACTTCCGTATTCCTACATTTGCTAGGCTCCTTTTTATAAGCTTCTACGGCGGCTTCTCGATCAGCATGGGGAACAGGGTTAGTTACTCGGACATTATAAAATTTGGTTTATTAATATTTAAAGTTACGACTAGCTTAAGGTAATTGTAGGTGAAAATCGTGGTTACAATTTTGAGAGTTTTCTTACTCATAATTAAAAATATCATAAATTTGGGTTAAATTGTTAATTGGTTCTAAAAAGCTCGTACCGATCGTTCCATTGGGTATAGCGAGATATTAATATTTTCCATAATAAATTTACGTTAATGAACTTAGATTATAACGTTTGAAAAGAAGTAAGAATCGAGGAGCAGAGAATTACAATACTATTTATATTTCTAATAAAATTTAATATCGAGCTTGTTTACTCCGAATGCATTCGTTTTTGTTTTGATATCATTCTTCTATTTACTTTTTTTTTATTTTTCAAATGGCATGTTACGATAAGGGATTCTGCTGAACAGCTGATATAAATAAACAAAAGGTTTTGTTGTTTTGCTAGCACTCACCAAAGCCCATATTTAGCGTAAAAACCGCTCACCTGCTGATCCACCGATGAAAGCGCTTCCATGAGTGATGACAATAAGGAGAGGAATAAGGAGAGAGCACAAAAAAAAATCTTAATGCTATCTTGCTTATCACTACCATATGCACTCGCCGTTTACCGTTTATGCCGTTTATGAGCAGCTCTTCTTCTGCCAATTCTCTTCTACGTTAATATATGTAGGTTAATTCTCTTGTTGATAAATTCACAATTTAAGCTCTTTTACTTGACCTTACAAGATTTCTACATATTTTTCTAACAGATACATTAAATTACTTTACAATAGAATTTCGCTAATATTTCATTACATTTCGGTTTATATTTCTCAGCATTCCAGGTAGGGTTGGTTAGGTTAGACGGCTGGCGTTCACCTCCTGGTGGAGGCAACCGCCACACTTAGACCGTGTTCGGTCACTTGTGATACCGTGATCTGAATCTAAAAATATCTTTTCACGCAGAAGGTCTTATGGTTTAGCAGTTCCCCCACCTTGAGGCTTTGGTGAACCTTTCTATCCTGTTCGCGTCTATTTCTGACATCGCTGAGATGCTGTTAAGGAACCTGTCGCCTAGGTGCTTAAGTCTGAGATACTGTAGCGCTGGACAGTGGCTGTTTCTTCCTCTTCTTCATCCCTGCAGCTGCGGCAGTAGTCGTTGTTGGGTGAATTCATTCGCTTAGCATGTGTTCCCACTAGCCAGTGCCCCGTGAGTAGTTGGGATGTTCTTTTTGTAGAGATTTTGGGCCATAGTTGGCGGGCCAACCGGCAGTTTGGGACGGTATCCCAGCTAAGCTGGTTCTTTTCCTTATTTGCTTCCCTAAGTTGGAGCTTGCATGAGGCTAGTGGTACACCAGGTCCCTCCAGTTCACCCTGGAGTGGAGTGGGGGTGCCTTTGCGTGCCAGTTCATCTACTATGCAGTTGCCTGTGATGTCCCTATAACCTGGGACCCAGATGAGGCTTATGTCATACTGGTTTCCAATCTGTGGAGAGATGATCGGTGAGACTGTTCTGGAGTTACTTGTGACTGAGCTGATCGATTTTAAAGCCGTCGCTGGCTGTCGCTGTATACGTTGACTCCTCTTTGTGTGGAGTTGTGTAGGTTTAGGAATTTTAGCGCTTCCCTTTTGGCAATCACTTCTGCTTGGAATACGCTGCAGTGATTTGGAAGTCTGAAAGAGGTTTTAATGCCTAGTTGCTCGGAGTATATTCCCCCTTCTACTCTGTTGTTTAGTTTGGAGCCGTCAGTGTAGAAGCATATTGAGTTCTCTGGGCCTGGTATTTGGTCTCCCCATTTCTCTCTGTTAGGAATGAGGGCTTGGAAAGGTGTTTGTGTGTACTCCATTGGAGTACAGTACTGCTAGGAATGAGAGGATCGTTCAGCAGAATGGTGGAGTGGCCCTTATTTAGGAGGCTCCATTGCTGAGTTTCCCTAAGTCTGATTGCCGATACTTTCGCTTGTTCTATTCCAGCTCCTGGATTTTCTAAGCTAAGTATGGCGTTTAGTGCTTCGTTTGGTGTGGATCTTAGTGCACCGCTGATTCATAGTGCAGCTGATCGCTGGATTTTTTCCAGCTTTTTAAGTGTGCTTTTCTTTTTGAGGGCTGGCCTCCATACCAGAACTCCGTAAAGTAGTATGGGTCTGACTATGGCAGTGTAGATCCAGCTTACTATGTTAGGGGACATGCCCCAATTGTTTCCTATGACTTTTTGCAGGTAAAAAGGGCTGTAGCAGCCTTTTTGACCTTTCTTCTACGTTAGAGTTCCAGGTTAGCTTCCTATCCAGAATTACTCCTAGGTATTTGGCGCTGCTGATGAAGGAGAGCCTTTGGTTGTTTAGTCTCAGTGGGACGAGGGGTGGGAGTTTGTATTTCCTGCTGAAGAGGACTAGCTCCGTTTTCTGCGCATTTACTCCCTAGGCCATTACTGCTTGTCCATTCGGCTAGGGTTTGCAATTTCTCGCTCATGAGATCGCAGAACGTTTGAGGGTATTTACCTGTGAACAAGATTGCGACGTCGTCTGCGTACGCCACTATCCTGAAGCCTCCTTCTTCCATCTTGCGTAGAATTGAGTTGACTGCTATGTTCCTTAGGAGAGGGGATAGGACCCCGCCTTGCGGTGTGCCTCTATTGACGGCCTTTGTTAGGGAAGATGTTCCTAGAGAGGACGTTACTGTTCTGCGTGTTAACAGCTGGTCAATAAGTCCTATCAGGTGTTCATCTACCCCCAGAGTTCTTAGTGAGCTAGTTATGGTGTTTGGGAGAACATTCTTGAAGGCCCCTTCTATGTCAAGAAAGGCTACTAGGGCGTAATCCTTCTGAAGGAATGCTTTCTCTATTCTGTATATGAGCGCGTGGAGGGCAGTATCGGTAGATTTACCCTTTTTGGAAAAGGGTAAAGGCAGTGGAAATTGGTCGCGTCAATCTGCGTTAATAAGAAGATTGACTTACACACATATACGCAGGCATGGTCATCGTGCTTTAAACTATATACTTGGCTATGTGGGTCCTATGCCGGCTCACAAAATCATGTCGGCAGCTCGCTTAAGTCAAAAAAAGGATACCGGGGGGGATGCGGCGGCATCCGTTTGGTTGTTGCTGCAGCTGTAGAGCGACACCTTATCGCCAACTGGGGAGATCGGAATTGGGGTACGGTGCACTGATGGAACGATGCGGCTACAACGCACCATGTGTGTCCCACCGATTCCGCGGGAGTGGCATTGGTGGTGCGACTGCCTCCTGACTGATCCGACGTCCGATCCGATGCCACTTGCCACACGGAGAGCCTATGGAGCAAACACAAGCAGTTTTTTTTATTACACTGTCGTAAATTTTCTGGCTGAATTGCCTTCACTGCCCCGGCTCTGTTTATTTTGTCTTATAATTTTTTTTTCTTCTTGCACTACACGTGTCTGTGTGATTTTTCTTTTACTTTACAAAATGTGCTCGGAGGCTCTTCGCTCGGCAAAAGATCAGAATAAAATGAATTCTGCGAGCGTGGGTATGTACAGCCATTCCCTGCTGCAGTAAAGCTTCCCGACCTAACGGTAAGTTCGCATGATTTCCTACCTACTTTCAGTCAGTGGATGCTTGGGTAACAGGGCTTTGCTTATTCTCTTTCATTCTTTTCTCTCTTCTCTCTCAATACAGTAAGGGTAAGAAATATTGGCCTGCCTAGGAAGTCGTTTTTATTTTTATATAGGGTGCTCGCTATACACCCCTCCCCTACAGTTTGAATCGAGGGACCCCCCTTGCATTGAAACTGGATAACACTAGGCGAGTACCCAGTTACCAAATATCTTTGGCATGATATTTCCCAATTTCCTTGCCATTCATGTCCTCCAGCAAGTGACATGATTGGCCTAGTTTCTTCTTAATTCGGGCTCTCATTCCAACTGGGGCAAGCTTGGCGTTAAAATTTTGATTGGCCGTGATTATGCATGTGTTGGCCAAAAAAAGAAAGTATCCCACTCGCGTTGGTCTGTCTTGATATAAGCCCTAAGGGCTGCATTTATTGACCTATTTTCGCGTTCAGCTGCATTAGACTGTGGGGCATATAAACCAGTAAAGATTTGTTGCACACCGAAATTAGAAAGGAAGTCAGTGATTTCGCGACTCTTGAATTGAGTTCCGTTATCACTAACGATAATTTCGGGCACTCCAAAACATGTAAATATGTCCTCTTTTAGGATATCTAATACTGTCCTTGATGTAAATTTCGAGAAGTGGTCGAGGATAATCCATATGCCTATGTTACCTCTTTTTGTTCTAGGAAATGGTCCTATGAAATCTATGTAAAAACGTTGGAAAGGTTGTTCCATTGTTGTACGAGCTCCCATTGGGGGTTTTAAAGGTCAGTTTGGTACTTTAGTCGTTTGACATACCTGACAATTTTTGATATAATTTCGAACGTCTGTTACCATGTTGGGCCAATAGAATCTTCGCCTAATCTGATCTAAGCATTTGGCTATGCCGTGTGCTGCATATATAACTCCGACACGCAGTGAATTGGGAACTAACAGCTTCCAACGATCGTCCGCATGGCCGTTATCGAAAAACTCGGTTCGGTGATAAATATAACCATCTATGACTTGAAAATCTGGTAAATCAGAGCTTTTGTACTTTTCTATCAGTGAAGTATATTCGGGTGACTTGAATACTTCTGCATCCATGTCGATATGCGGAAAGAGTTTCATAGAGGTCGCATGGCATCTGCGACCTTCATTTCGGTTTTGGAAAGAGCGTCGGCCACAAGATTCTCGCTTCCTTTGCGGTGAACAATTGTGAACCCATAGCCCACCTAGCCAATCGTCCATTCAGGTCGGATTGGTTCATGAGCCAACGAAGGCTTGCATGATCTGTGACTACTTCAAATACATGTCCTTCAATATACATTCGGAATTTCTGTATAGCTAAAACTACGGCTAGGCATTCCAGTTCTGTCACAGTGTAGTTGCGCTGTGCCTTATTTAATTTTTTAGACATGAATGCTATGGGACGCTCCGATCCTGAATCATCTTTTTGGGCTAAAACTGCTCCCACACCATATAAAGAGGCATCACATTGCACAATGAATGGCTTATCATAATTTGGATGACTCAAAAATGGAGCAGAGTTGCTTCTTGATCTCCTCAAAAGCTGCTTGTGACATAGGATTCCACTGTAGGGATTTTCCTTTTAGGAGTTCGGTCAAGGAAAATATAATCGTAGAATAATTAGGAATGAAACGTTGGTACCAACCCGTCATTCCAAGGAATCGTCTGAGTTGTCGTTGGTTCTGAGGGATTGAAAATTCTTTGACAGCAGCAATTTTGTCTGGGTTGACTCGTAAGGTTCCTTCCCCAACTGTATAACCGAGGTAGTCTACCTGTTTAAGACAAAACTGGCTTTTGTTTATGTTTATAGTTAGTCCTGCCTTTCGTAGTTGAGTGGCTACTTCAGATAGGTGTGACAGGTGGGATTCGAAACTATTCGATAGAATCAACAGGTCGTCTAAATAAACTAAAACGTTTTGCGTGAGATTCTACGGAATCACCGTGCACCGAAAGTCCATTAACCTGCACATTGTTTGGGGTGCATTCGACAATCCGAATGGCATCCTCTTGAATTGGTACAATGGTCTGTTCGATATGGTAAAGGTAGTTTTTGCTCGAGAATCTTTGTCGAGGCATATTTGCCAAAAGGCGTCTTTAAGGACAATCTTGGATATGTAGTGAACCGGTGGAAGACGGCTGAGGAGTCCTTCCATTATAGGAATAGGATAGGCATCCCTCACGGTTACTGCATTGAGTTTCCAAGCATCCAAACACAAACGAACCTTGCCTGGCTTGACGTGAAGCATAACCGGTGAAGACCAGGGTGAACTAGGTGCTTCCTCAATTACGTCCATTTCAAGCATGCGATCTATTTCGTCACAAAGCAATTTCTATCTTGCCGTCGAAATGGGGTAAAAAGCGTTGCTTAATTGGTTTAGCGTCGGCCACTTCAATGTTGTGTTCGATTAACGACGTGTATCCTAGTCCCTCTTTTTCGAACGACGGAAAAGAGAGGATAACTGTCTTTAGTCGTGCCTGTAGTTTGAGGCTCAGAGGCGGTTGTAAGGAATCTGGTACAGTAATTTCGGTTAGGTAACTGGAGTGTAAGATGGAAATTCCGAAACGTTTCCAGAAATCTATTCCGCAAATTAAGTCTTGCTTAATTCTTGCTTTACGGTACTACTAAAAATGAGAACTCGGCTGATATTGAGTTGTATGTTAGCGGAAGTTTAATTAGACCGAATACGGACTGTGTCTGTGTCTTTTAAATTCTTAGGAAAAGGGTTTTGCGATATAACTTTTTGAGCTAAGCTTCCTCCTATAACACTCTTGTTAGCACCGCTATCTAGCAGTGCCTAAACTTCCTCACCGAAGGCTGTAAGTGAAGTAAATGGTCGTATATCTTCGCCGTTTCGTACAATTGACGAGATAGTGAAACTTCGCGAGTTCTTCTTTTTGCGCCAAAATTCAGATTTCTTCTCTGCGCTTCTGGTACTCTTTGAGACGAATATGGTAGGGCTTAAGTGGTCTAGAGACTGTAGAGCTGATCTGTGTACTGGTGATACTGGAAGTTGTTGCTACTGGATCCGAGGCTACTGGCGGACATCACCTTTCGGAGTGCGGCGGATATCCCTGGCGGAGTTTTCCGAGTTCACATTGCATTTAGAGCAGATTGGCTTGTATGTATCGAGCAAGCCGCAACCATAGCAGAAAGTTCGCCGTGGCTTAAGGCAAACATGATATCGATGACCTATCTCCTCGCAATTCCAGCATTTTACTTTCTCAGGTGATGTAATGGCCAAGATTTCTCCTGGACATTCCTCTTCGATTTCGCCGGGAGTATCCTTAAATTCTTCTTGAGCACATAGTACGTCTACGAAATTCCTACGCATAGTTGGTCGTGTTGTTGACCGGGTACGAAAACTACGGTAAAACTCTTCGTGCCTATGACATTCTTTTCGTAAACTTGCTAAATCTGGGGTATCTACATGTAGTAGTTCTAGTTAAAGGTCCGGTCTTATATTCTTCCTAACCACAATAGCTATGTCGCCATCTGACATTGGTTCGCGCAATGAATCGGATATAGACAAGATGGAGTCAAGAAATTCATCAAAACTCTCATTTGTTCCTTGCTTTCTGCGTCTAATAGCGTTTTTGATATATCGGTCTGATCTCTGATCCTGGTATCTTTCCTGCAAGTGACTACACGGCTCATTCCAATTCATGTATTCGGACGTTCTATGGATACGCCAATAGAATGAAAGTGCTGGTATCTCCCAGCGAATAGGAGGGCAAACTGACCAAGCATCGGGAAATTTCCTTTAAGGCACTGGGAAGTAAGACAATTGACTCTGTAAATGAAATCTTCGACAAGAAGGTCATTGGTCGTACCACTGAACTTGATGCGCCAATTGGAAATGACATTAGAAATCCTATCTGGTTGCTCTAGTTAAATATCATTTGATCTAGCATTTGGTGTTCTATATCTCTGACTGTTGTTGCGTGCATTGCTAGCGTTGCTGACTCGTGGTAACGAAGGTGCTATATCGTTATCCCATTCAAGTTGGGCTTCTTCTTGCTGGTCTCGAGAGAATATGTTTAAATTCCTAATAGCTGTAGTTATTTGGTCACTAATTGAGGTTGTCATACTTGCTCTATAATTCTCCAATGAACTGGAAATAATTCTCTGAATACGTTCCTCTTGCATGGAGTTTTGTTCCCTAGAGATCCTATCCTGATCGAGTTCACGTCTAGGGTTCGAACTACCCGCTCTTGTTCTCTGATTATTCGTATTTGAATTGTTGGAAGCCTGTGACCTGGTATTGATACGAGATCGTGGAATGGCTCCAGAATGATTTGGGTTAGATTCCTGGTCGGTCTGTATATTACTCGGCATTCTACGTTCGGAAGGAGTACACTGTCTATCTATCATCAAAGCTCGAGGACAGCTTTGCCTGAAGTTCGGACAAGTATCATTGTTTTCCAGCCTTTCTAACAGACATGCTTTGTGAAACTTATGCTTACATGGAGTTTCCAAGATACTATCACTAGGCCTCGTATCGTTACAAATAGCACACAGCACCAGATTCTCCACCGGAGTGGCTGCTATATTTTCGGTACTTCTTCTAACCGACATTTTTTTTTCGCGCGCATACGTACAGCCCACCTCCCGCACAACCAACCGAGGGGGCGCTGCCGCATAACGTACGGCTCGAATCGCGGGGATAGATCCGAGAGAGTACAAAGAGACATTTCCATTAATAAGATTAACTAGAAACATGACACCCAGCATCGTTCTACGGTTTGTTAATGATGGTAAGTTTATTAATAAAAGTCTACAATGATAGGATGGAAGGTGAAGACTTGTATCCCAATTAAGTCCCCTAAGTGCCAAGATAAGGAAGCTTTTTTGTATAGATTCTATGTGATCTTGGTGTACTCCGTATTGAGGACTCCAGACACACGATCCACACTCAAGAATCGGACGGACTAGTGAAGTATATAAAGTTTTTGTTAAGTACGGGTCATTGAATTCTTTTGACCATCTTTTAATAAAACCAAGCACACTCATAGCTTTATTAACCATGGTGGATATATGTTCGGTAAATTTAAGTTTCAAATCTAATAGGACACCCAGATCGTTAACCTGAGTTAATAGTTCTAAGGCATTCCCATGGAGAAAGTATGTACCGTGGTGAGGACTAGATCGATAAAATGACATGAGTTTAAATTTCGATCCATTAAGCTTTAGGTTATTTGCTAAACACAAAAATCTATAACGGATGTACGGTTTTGTCGAACTATTAGGTACAGTAAACCATTCCTAATACTGCACGAATGGTCTCTGACGCACCTCCTCTGTCTACTTGGGGACGGCTGGGCTCAGTCGAAAGGGGCGTGGGTGAGGGCACGGCAATCTAGACCAAGTACGTTACGGATTTTCTCGTAGACAGAAATGGGAAAGTCGGAAAGGAACGAAGGGAGTAGGCCGATCCTGGGTGGTTGATTCTACTGACCCTGATGCATGAAAGACTGGATGTTGTGGTCCTTCGTCTATACCCTTCCTACCATGGAGACGTCTCACTAAAAAGTGGGGGTCGACCCATATTCAACTGCAATGTTCGGATTCGAAGTGCTCTAAGTAAAAGATATTATTTCATGTTCATTTCATATAATTGGATATTCTCAAAAGTAGCGGTACTAAGCTAGAATTACAACTTATCTTCATAGTTTGAGATAGAAAGGCAGAAAATAATAGGGATTTCCCATTGTACCTATGTATATTTATGTAACTATTACTTTCGTTGTTTACTCACTCAGCTTTACCGATTCTGCATCCATCGTTGGCCCCAAGATGACGTAGGGGATCTTTGCTGTTGACTTTATATGCTATAAGAAAATCGTACAATAGGGAAAAGACCTGGCTGATCTCTCTTTCGAGGCTGGGTTGGCTTGCTTAGAGACTAAACTTAAAGATAAGGTCCTACACTCATTAATTCATACTCGTTAAAGACTGCATCTATGCGGTATTATGAAATTTATGAAATAGAAGTTATAGTAACATAACAAAGGAAGTCATTATTATGGTGGGGGTCGATACTAATTGGCGCAGCTATCGAGGTTCGCCGTAGAAATTATTATTATGGTTGGGAGTCGATACTCTTTGGCGCAGCTATCAAGGTTCGCCGTGGAAATTGGTCGCGTCAATCTGCGTTAATAAGAAGATTGACTTACACACATATACGCAGGCATGGTCATCGTGCTTTAAACTATATACTTGGCTATGTGGGTCCTATGCCGGCTCACAAAATCATGTCGGCAGCTCGCTTAAGTCAAAAAAAAGGATACCGGGGGGGATGCGGCGGCATCCGTTTGGTTGTTGCTGCAGCTGTAGAGCGACACCTTATCGCCAACTGGGGAGATCGGAATTGGGGTACGGTGCACTGATGGAACGATGCGGCTACAACGCACCATGTGTGTCCCACCGATTCCGCGGGAGTGGCTTTGGTGGTGCGACTGCCTCCTGACTGATCCGACGTCCGATCCGAGGCCACTTGCCACACGGAGAGCCTATCAGGCTGATCCTGGTCAAATGGGCTACCTGACAAAGGATTGTCAGGTTTTAAACTTGCACTATTTTAATTATTTGTAGTCTCACCTTATGAATTCTCAACCCACACACAAAAACAAGCAGTTTTTTTTATTACACTGTCTTAAATTTTCTGGCTGAATTGCCTTCACCGCCCCGGCTCGGTTTATTTTGCCTTATAATTTTTTTTCTTCTTGCACTACACGTGTCTGTGGGATTTTTCTATTACTTTAGAAAATGTGCTCGGAGGCTCTTCGCTCGGCAAAAGATCAGAATAAAATGAATTCTGCGAGCGTGGGTATGTACAGCCATTCCCTGCAGCAGTAAAGATCCCCGACCTAACGGTAAGATCGCATGATTTCCTACCTACTTTCAGTCAGTGGATGCGTGGGTAACAGGGCTTTGCTTATGTCTCTTTCATTCTTTTCTCCCTTCTCAATACAGTAAAGGTAAGAAATATCGGCCTGCCTAGGAAGTCGCTTTTATTTTTATATAGGGTGCTCGCTACAACTGTTTGTGGTCCCCGCTAGTACCGGGGTACAGCCCGGAAAATGGGTTTCTAGGAGTGCATCTAGGGATTCCTCGCTACTGTTAGTCCAAGTTCCATCTTCTTTTTTAAGATAGCCTAGAGTTGTGGCTGTTTGGGATAGAATTTTTCTAAGCCTCGCAGCTTGGGTAGTGCTTTCGATATCCGAGCAGAAGGAGTTCCATGAGAAGCGCTTTCGAATGGCCTTTTAGTTGGAGGCCAAAGAGACCTTGTATTCGGTCCAGAGTGCCTCTTCGCTTCCGGCTTTGGCCCTGTTGAACAGGGTTCTGCTTGCTTCTTGTAGGGTTGCTAGCTCCATAGACTACCAGGGTGGCCTATTTCGCTTGCGTAGTCAGGTGGCTGTGGTGCAATGTTGTTTGAGAGGACTTGATGGTACTTGACCCAGTTGGTTTTCTGAGATTTCTAAAAACCGCAGTATCGGGGTTTTTGAAACTAAGGGATGTTTCTAAGTATCTGTGGTCGGAAAAAGAGTGTTTCTCTAAGACCCTCCTTTTGGAGGGCCCTCGCATTGTCCGCGTCGCTGTAATTATGGAGCAAGAAAACTGAGGTGCTTTTTAGCTAAGATGCAGGCTCTGACTTTACCTTCAGAATTAGCTACTAGTAGCTTGAACTCCCTAGTCGCTAGTCCAGAAACCCTTCCTCCTGCTATCCATGGTTCCTGGACTAGGACTATGTCGGCTCCATCCTCGGCCAGATGGAGCAGTAGGGCAGCTGAGGCTGCCTTACAATCATGGAGGTTTATCTGCAGAATCCGTAAGGATCTGACAGGTTACCCTCCACCATTGTGATCTCCGCCTCTTCGTCGTCTTCGTCGATAACTCGACTCGCGGCCATTCTGCGCAGCAGCAACGCATCGGTGCTGTAGCCGTCCTCTATATCTGAGGCCTCTATCTCGGAGGCCAGTTACTCCTGTATAGAGGCTGTTTTTGCTCCGTCGCTTGAGTCTGACTTATAGACTTTTACGGTCACGGAGCTGAAACCAAAGTTTAGTTCCCCGTGAGCCTCTATGGGAGCTAGACTTTCTTTATTTATAATGAGGACCGCCTGGTTCGTTGGCCCTTCCATCTCCTCCACCTTCGCCACTTGCCAGTCCATCGTGGGAAGATGCGGGTTGCATCTTTGTAGCATTGGGAGAATCTGGCCCGGTTCCTTTATGGAGGCCGGGATCCAGATCCTTGCTCAGCGCAACAAGCTTGGCGCCCTCGAAGACCTCCCCAAGCTCCCCTAACGCAGCCTTGTAAAGCTCTACTGACCTCTCGTCGTCGCAGCCTTGGAACCACCCCACGTCTTTGCAGACAGAAGAGGTGCCTGGTTCCTTGGCCAGGAGCTCGAAACATTTCGCGGCCAGGGCTGCTTCCACCCATCTCCACTTATCCATGGGGATTTTGCCGTCGGGGTTACCCCTGTCGATAACGCCTAGCAGAATGCGACTTTTCGCGACCTCTGCGAAGGACCTCTTCGGCTGAGTGCGCAACCGCTTTGCCGTTGGTCCTCCCGTCGCGTCCTGGGACCTTTCCCTCTTGGGATGTGGTTTTGGCTCCTTTTTTGGAGCTGCCGGTGTCGGCGTCTTGCCATATTGAGGAAGCACTCCTTTGGCCCATTCCACCTTCTTGAGCCACTCCGCGGAAGTCTTCTCCGACTTGGCTCTGCCGTGGCTGCGCAGGATCTGCCCTGCCGTTCTTTTCGCGGCATAGGTATGCCGGATTTGACCAGGCTTGTTGCACGCTTCAGGTTCGCTGCCCTTTACCGCACCTGAAGGCGGCATCATGGCACTTGGGCCGGGAGATGCCGTCATGGTGGCTTGCCTTTGGCCACCCCAAATTTGGGGTGAGGTCCGCCCGGACCCTGCCAAGCTAGCTTGGTCGGACGGGAGGGCTCACTCGCCATCTGCACCGTCGTCGACATTTGGCCAGACTCACTCGTCAATGCCAGTGAGATCCCGACTCCTTGATTGTTTCTTTGCTATTTGTTATTGTATTTTTTTCCATAGTTTGTTCTCACGAGTTGCGGAGAAGGGACGGTCTACACGGACGGAGATCCGCGACGCCCGGGTAAGGCTTCTTAGAACAGGGGGTCGCCAGGTACCCTGAGCCCTCCGTTTGACACTGGGCAGAGTTTATATACCGGGCCCCCAGCCAGGCTGACTCTCGGCACGGGTCGAGTGACACCTTAGTCCGGCCCGGTGTGAGATGGTGTTTGGGAAGGGAGGTGCCCTTGTGCCTAGGGCATCGGTGGGTAGGGCACAAGCGCATCGTCGGCACCGCTTACGTCGCGGATACCCGCTAGCTGCCAGGGGCTGTTTATTTACGAGGAGGATCCCCGAGGAGGGCCTGCAGTGGAATCCTTCGCTTTATTCACAGCTAACCTTAAATAGAAAAAGACCTTTCGCTATCTGCAACCCGTTGGGTAGCGCTAAGCTATGCATCCTAGGAGTCATCCAACAAACTCCTCGGACCGAAAGCATTCAAGTTAATTTAATTTAATTTTTCATTTTTTTTCTACAGCATTTTTTTTTGTATTCTTTATATTTATTTTTTCATGCCACACTGCGAGAAATTTTCAGCACTTTAATTTTACATAATTTTATTTATTAGAGGTTTTAATAGCCTTTCTGCATAGACATAGATATACTTTCGCCACTCAATGCACTGAAAGAAAATTTATAATATTTTACTTTTAATCTTGTAAAACTATAATGTCACAAATTAATTAGATTTCATGTTTGCTTCATTGTCTTTTTTTCTCTTTCTTTTTTTTTCCCCTCTTTTTAACCACTAATTTAATTCTAAATATTTTTGATATTGCTGCTCTGCGCTGAGACTCCTGAACCCACTTTGTCCACGTTTCCCTTTTCCCAGTGTATTGCGGTAAGGGAATCAGCACTTGAAGCGGCGTTCGAACGCCTAGCTGGGTTTTATGACACCGGCGAATTTGTGGACCCGCTCTAGTTTTTGTAGGCCGCCTAAACACGTAAACTTGGGTCAGTACCCTGGATATGCACTTTCTAACAACTCACCCAGATGAACCATAAGGTGGTTGATTAGCTGCCACTTTTACTCCTGGGTAATATGCACTTTATTGATGACCTTATACTTATGATTTTACTTTTTTTTAAAAAAACTTCAGCCTCCTTGTTTGCTGCACCTTTCAGATCGGGGTCAGATCGAGAAAAGAAATCCACGAGGGGTATAAAGGCTGCTCGGCAGGTTATATCCGTTTTCCTATATATATATATTCTGCAGCTATGCATAAGGCATGCAATCGATAGTAGGCATACCAATATTGGCTCCCAGTGGGTGCCTTTTAATCCCCAACTTATAATGCTAGCGCAGTCAATCCATTCCCCGCTAGATGGCGACTCAAAAATCCCTTATTTTCAAACATAGTCGATACAATACCCCCCCACCAAGATCTGACTTGGTGGTAAACCCAACAAGGCATATCCCGCCATAATTACTGGCGCAAATCTTTTGCATGATAGCGTCCGACGACTTTACCTTGGAGATCCTCAACCTCAAAATAGGAGTTTCCCAATTTGTGTCGCACGCGTGCCTTCAGAAATGCTACTTTTTGTTTGCTACTACAACTTTGTTTGAAGTTCCGGCGAAAGACTTCTTGACCATTAGCGAAGCATACTTCCTTCGATCTCAGATTATATCGCTGTTGAGTCAGCTTCTTTGCTTTAACTCGAACCAGATCCAGTGAATCTTCTCTACTGAATGCTACTCCTCTATACTGCAAAACTTCAAACGACCTTAGCAAGGCATACGTACTACCTGACGGCATACGTACTACTACCATATGCTGGCCAAACACCATTTAATAAGGTGACGTACCAATTGCCGAAAGGGTAGCTGACCTTAAAGCACAGCAAATGCTGCTTAAATTTGCGTCCGTGTCTTTTTGGCTGACATCTACATATGATCGAATTGCGGTAATTATTGGTCGATTAACGCGTTCTGACGCATTTGCTTGTGGCGAATGAATAGCCGTAAGCTTGTGGGTAATCCTATGTTCCCATAAAAGCTTTTTTGTACGAGGATACGGACCCAGAAAATCGATATAAATCCGTTAATAGAATCTTTCAGACTGTGGAGCCTTACCCATCGGAGGTCTTAAAGGACTGTTTGGAGCCTTAGAGGTCTTACACGATTCACACCCGCCAATGTACGCTTTAACGTCCCCCACCAGTCCGGGCCAGTAATAATAGCGTCTTACTCGTTCAAGCGTCTTGTGAACTCCGCCGTGAGATGCCAGCGGATGATCATGCGCGTTCTTTAACACATCACCTACTAGCTGTTCGGGTACCCATAGCTTCCAAATGTATACGTCGTGGAGCGGCTCACCTGTTGCATGTTCTGAGCGCCTATATACTAATCCTTCCACAACCTTTATGTCAGGAAATTTCTCACTATTGGTTTCAAAACAATCTATCAAACTCATATACTCGGGACTACTAAAATGTTCCGAGGCGGTATCTACTAACAACCCATGGGAGGCATCTATACTTACCAACTCGTCCTCATTTACTCTCGAAAGGGCATCCGAAACGACATTCAGCGACCCTTTACGATGCTCAATCGTGAACCTAAACGCCTGTAACTTGAGGGCCCATCTCGCTAAACGGGAATGAAGATCCGTTTGACTCATCAACCACTTGAGCGATGCGTGATCGGTTACGATAGTAAAGTTTGCTAAGCTTTTTAGACACATAAGCGATTGGGTACTCATCTCCATCGTTTGTCTTCTGGACCAAAACGCCTCCTACTCCGCTTTTGCTTGCGTCGCAGTGAATATAAAAAGGCTTGCAAAAATCCGGACTTCTAAGAACTGGTGCTGAACACAACCTAGACTTTAATTCTTCGAATGCCATTCTTCCCTCATCCGTCATCTGGAACTTACTCTTTGTTTTCAACAAATCGGCGGAAACTGCTGCGAAATTGTCAATAAACTTTCTGTACCAGCCAGCCATACCCAAGAAGCTTCTCAAACTCTTAAGAGTTTTCGGTAGTGGGAACCTTTCTATTGCCGCCACTTTGTCTGGGTTGTGCGTATAACACCTTCCCCAATCACATGCCCCAAATATTTGACCTGTTGCAATGACTCTTCTTGACATTAATAGTCAGACCTGCTTTTTGGATGCAATCTGCAACTGTCTCAAGTATCTCCATATGCGCTTCAAAGCGCTCAAAACTAAACTATGTCAATCGTGACATAGTTTGGCCCGCATTGCAGAGTCCAAACGGCATCACCTTGAACTGGTAAGGTGGTCGACCAGGGATGGTGAAGGCTGTTTTATCTAATGGTATCTGCCAAAATGCGTCCTTAAGATCTAAACTGCTGATAAAAACGGCTTTGGGCAGTCGACTGAGGATGCCATCAATTTGTGGCAACGGATATGCGTCCTTGACAGACACCGCGTTTACTTTTCGGCTATCGAGACAGAGCCTAACCTTTCCGGGCTTTTGAACCAGGACTACTGGTGATGACCAGGCGCTGTCGGACTCCTCAATTACCCCTAATTGCAGCATTCGATCTACTTCGAGAAGCATATTGCGTTCTCTGGGCCTGGTATTTGGTCTCCCCATTTCTCTCTGTTAGGAATGAGGGCTTGGAAAGGTGTTTGTGTGTACTCCCTGGGAGTACAGTACTGCTAGAAATGAGAGGATCGTTCAGCAGAATGGTGGAGTGGCCCTTATTTAGGAGGCTCCATTGCTGAGTTTCCCTAAGCCTGATTGCCGATACTTTCGCTTGTTCTATTCCAGCTCGTCCTGGATTTTCTAAGCTAAGTATGGCGTTTAGTGCTTCGTTTGGTGTGGATCTTAGTGCACCGCTGATTCATAGTGCAGCTGATCGCTGGATTTTTTCCAGCTTTTTAAGTGTGCTTTTCTTTTTGAGGGCTGGCCTCCATACCAGAACTCCGTAAAGTAGTATGGGTCTGACTATGGCAGTGTAGATCCAGCTTACTATGTTAGGGGACATGCCCCAATTGTTTCCTATGACTTTTTTGCAGGTAAAAAGGGCTGTAGCAGCCTTTTTTGACCTTTCTTCTACGTTAGAGTTCCAGGTTAGCTTCCTATCCAAAATTACTCCTAGGTATTTGGCGCTGCTGATGAAGGAGAGCCTTTGGTTGTTTAGTCTCAGTGGGACGAGGGGTGGGAGTTTGTATTTCCTGCTGAAGAGGACTAGCTCCGTTTTCTGCGCATTTACTCCTAGGCCATTACTGCTTGTCCATTCGGCTAGGGTTTGCAATTTCTCGCTCATGAGATCGCAGAACGTTTGAGGGTATTTACCTGTGAACAAGATTGCGACGTCGTCTGCGTACGCCACTATCCTGAAGCCTCCTTCTTCCATCTTGCGTAGAATTGAGTTGACTGCTATGTTCCTTAGGAGAGGGGATAGGACCCCGCCTTGCGGTGTGCCTCTATTGACGGCCTTTGTTAGGGAAGATGTTCCTAGAGAGGACGTTACTGTTCTGCGTGTTAACAGCTGGTCAATAAGTCCTATCAGGTGTTCATCTACCCCCAGAGTTCTTAGTGAGCTAGTTATGGTGTTTGGGAGAACATTCTTGAAGGCCCCTTCTATGTCAAGAAAGGCTACTAGGGCGTAATCCTTCTGAAGGAATGCTTTCTCTATTCTGTATATGAGCGCGTGGAGGGCAGTATCGGTAGATTTACCCTTTTTGTATGCATGCTGTGCATTGGAGATGTGGGTAGGATTTAGAAATGACCTAAGGTGTAGTCCTATGACTCTTTCAAGCGTCTTGTGCCGGAAGGATGATTGACTTATTGGTCTTAAATTTTTAGGGGTCGTATGTGATGCTTTGTCCTTATGAAATTTAGGAAATAGAAGTTATAGTAATATAACAAAGGAAGTCATTATTATGGTGGGGGTCGATACTAATTGGCGCAGCTATCGAGGTTCGCCGTGGAAATTATTATTATGGTTGGGAGTCGATATTCTTTGGCGCAGCTATCAAGGTTCGCAGTGGAAATTGGTCGCGTCAATCTGCGTTAATAAAATGATTGACTTACACACATGCACGCAGGCATGGTCATCGTGCTTTAAACTATATACTTGGCTATGTGGGTCTTATGCCGGCTCACAAAATCATGGCGGCAGCTCGCTTAAGTCAAAAAAAGGATACCGGGGGGGATGCGGCGGCATCCGTTTGGTTGTTGCTGCAGCTGTAGAGCGACACCTTATCGCCAACTGGGGAGATCGGAATTGGGGTACGGTGCACTGATGGAACGATGCGGCTACAACGCACCATGTGTGTCCCACCGATTCCGCGGGAGTGGCATTGGTGGTGCGACTGCCTCCTGACTGATCCGACGTCCGATCCGAGGCCACTTGCCACACGGAGAGCCTATCAAACACAAGCAGTTTTTTTTATTACACTGTCGTAAATTTTCTGGCTGAATTGCCTTCACCGCCCCGGCTCTGTTTATTTTGTCTTATAATTTTTTTCTTCTTGCACTACACGTGTCTGTGGGATTTTTCTATTACTTTACAAAATGTGCTCGGAGGCTCTTCGCTCGGCAAAAGATCAGAATAAAATGAATTCTGCGAGCGTGGGTATGTACAGCCATTCCCTGCTGCAGTAAAGCTTCCCGACCTAACGGTAAGTTCGCATGATTTCCTACCTACTTTCAGTCAGTGGATGCTTGGGTAACAGGGCTTTGCTTCTCTTTCATTCTTTTCTCTCTTCTCTCTCAATACAGTAAGGGTAAGAAATATTGGCCTGCCTAGGAAGTCGTTTTTATTTTTATATAGGGTGCTCGCTACACACCCCTCCCCTACAGTTTGAATCGAGGGACCCCCTTGCATTGAAACTGGATAACACTAGGCGAGTACCCAGTTACCAAATATCTTTGGCATGATATTTCCCAATTTCCTTGCCATTCATGTCCTCCAGCAAGTGACATGATTGGCCTAGTTTCTTCTTAATTCGGGCTCTCATTCCAACTGGGGCAAGCTTGGCGTTAAAATTTTGATTGGCCGTGATTATGCATGTGCTGGCAAAAAACTGCGAAATACGGTGAAATTCCTATCGATTGGTGGATGGAGTTTCTAAGAGCGGCATTTATGCTACTCAAGAAAGTATCCCACTCGCGTTGGTCTGTCTTGATATAAGCCCTAAGGGCTGCATTTATTGACCTATTTTCGCGTTCAGCTGCATTAGACTGTGGGGCATATACACCAGTAAAGATTTGTTGCACTAACGATAATTTCGGGCACTCCAAAACATGTAAATATGTCCTCTTTTAGGATATCTAATACTGTCCTTGATGTAAAATTCGAGAAGTGGTTGAGGATAATCCATATGCCTATGTTACCTCTTTTTGTTCTAGGAAATGGTCCTATGAAATCTATGTACAAACGTTGGAAAGGTTGTTCCATTGTTGTACGAGCTCCCATTGGGGGTTTTAAAGGTCGGTTTGGTACTTTAGTCGTTTGACATACCTGACAATTTTTGATATAATTTCGAACGTCTGTTACCATGTTGGGCCAATAGAATCTTCGCCTAATCTGATCTAAGCATTTGGCTATGCCGTGTGCTGCATATATAACTCCGACACGCAGTGAATTGGGAACTAACAGCTTCCAACGATCGTCCGCATGGCCGTTATCGGAAAACTCGGTTCGGTGATAAATATAACCATCTATGACTTGAAAATCTGGTAAATCAGAGCTTTTGTACTTTTCTATCAGTGAAGTATATTCGGGTAACTTGAATGCTTCTGCATCCATGTCGATATGCGGAAGAGTTTCATAGAGGTCGCATGGCATCTGCGACCTTCATTTCGGTTGTGGAAAGAGCGTCGGCCACAAGATTCTCGCTTCCTTTGCGGTGAACAATTGTGAACCCATAGCCCACCTAGCCAATCGTCCATTCAGGTCGGATTGGTTCATGAGCCAACGAAGGCTTGCATGATCTGTGACTACTTCAAATACATGTGCTTCAATATACATTCGGAATTTCTGTATAGCTAAAACTACGGCTAGGCATTCCAGTTCTGTCACAGTGTAGTTGCGCTGTGCCTTATTTAATTTTTTAGACATGAATGCTATGGGACGCTCCGGTCCTGAATCATCTTTTTGAGGCATATAAAGAGGCATCGTATTGCACAATGAATGGCTTATCATAATTTGGATGACTCAAAAATGGAGCAGAGTTGCTTCTTGATCTCCTCAAAAGCTGCTTGTGACATAGGATTCCACTGTAGGGATTTTCCTTTTAGGAGTTCGGTCAAGGAAAATATAATCGTAGAATAATTAGGAATGAAACGTTGGTACCAACCCGTCATTCCAAGGAATCGTCTGAGTTGTCGGTTCTGAGGGATTGAAAATTCTTTGACAGCAGCAATTTTGTCTGGGTTGACTCGTAAGGTTCCTTCCCCAACTGTATAACCGAGGTAGTCTACCTGTTTAAGACAAAACTGGCTTTTGTTTATGTTTATAGTTAGTCCTGCCTTTCGTAGTTGAGTGGCTACTTCAGATAGGTGTGACAGGTGGGATTCGAAACTATTCGATAGAATCAACAGGTCGTCTAAATAAACTAAAACGTTTTGCGTGAGATTCTACGGAATCACCGTGCACCGAAAGTCCATTAACCTGCACATTGTTTGGGGTGCATTCGACAATCCGAATGGCATCCTCTTGAATTGGTACAATGGTCTGTTCGATATGGTAAAGGTAGTTTTTGCTCGAGAATCTTTGTCGAGGCTTATTTGCCAAAAGGCGTCTTTAAGGACAATCTTGGATATGTAGTGAACCGGTGGAAGACGGCTGAGGAGTCCTTCCATTATAGGAATAGGACAGGCATCCCTCACGGTTACTGCATTGAGTTTCCGAGCATCCAAACACAAACGAACCTTGCCTGGCTTGACGTGAAGCATAACCGGTGAAGACCAGGGTGAACTAAGTGCTTCCTCAATTACGTCCATTTCAAGCATGCGATCTATTTCGTCACAAAGCAATTTCTATCTTGCCGTCGAAATGGGGTAAAAGCGTTGCTTAATTGGCTTAGCGTCGGCCACTTCAATGTTGTGTTCGATTAACGACGTGTATCCTAGTCCCTCTTTTCGAACGACGGAAAAGAGAGGACAACTGTCTTTAGTCGTGCCTGTAGTTTGAGGCTCAGAGGCGGTTGTAAGGAATCTGGTACAGTAATTTCGGTTAGGTAACTGGAGTGTAAGATGGAAATTCCGAAACGTTTCCAGAAATCTATTCCGCAAATTAAGTCTTGCTTAATTCTTGCTTTACGGTACTACTAAAAATGAGAACTCGGCTGATATTGAGTTGTATGTTAGCGGAAGTTTACAGGTCGTATATCTTCGCCGTTTCGTACAATTGATGAGATAGTGAAACTTCGCGAGTTCTTCTTTTTGCGCCAAAATTCGCGCTTACGTTGAGACGATCTTGCAATTCCTGCGGAAGAACAGTGGTCACTAAAAATTTCTTCTCTGCGCTTCTGGTACTCTTTGAGACGAATATGGTAGGGCTTAAGTGGTCTAGAGACTGTAGAACTGATCTGTGTACTGGTGATACTGGAAGTTGTTGCTACTGGATCCGAGGCTACTGGCGGACATCCCCTCTCGGAGTGCGGCGGATATCCCTGGCGGAGTTTTCCGAGTTCACGTTGCATTTAGAGCAGATTGGCTTGTATGTATCGAGCAAGCCGCAACCATAGCAGAAAGTTCGCCGTGGCTTAAGGCAAACATGATATCGATGACCTATCTCCTCGCAATTCCAGCATTTTACTTTCTCAGGTGATGTAATGGCCAAGATTTCTCCTGGGCATTCCTCTTCGATTTCGCCGGGTGTATCCTTAAATTCTTCTTGAGCACATAGTACGTCTACGAAATTCCTACGCATAGTTGGTCGTGTTGTTGACCGGGTACGAAAACTACGGTAAAACTCTTCGTGCCTATGACATTCTGATCCAGGTATCTTTCCTGCAAGTGACTGCACAGCTCATTCCAATTCATGTATTCGGACGTTCTATGGATACGCCAATAGAATGAAAGTGCTGGTATCTCCCAGCGAGTAGGAGATGGGCAAACTGACCAAGCATCGGGAAATTACCTTTAAGGCACTGGGAAGTAAGACAATTGACTCTGTAAATGAAATCTTCGACAAGAAGGTCATTGGTCGTACCACTGAACTTGATGCTCCAATTGGAAATGACATTAGAAATCCTAGCTGCATTAGACTGTGGGGCATATACACCAGTAAAGATTTGTTGCACTAACGATAATTTCGGGCACTCCAAAACATGTAAATATGTCCTCTTTTAGGATATCTAATACTGTCCTTGATGTAAAATTCGAGAAGTGGTCGAGGATAATCCATATGCCTATGTTACCTCTTTTTGTTCTAGGAAATGGTCCTATGAAATCTATGTACAAACGTTGGAAAGGTTGTTCCATTGTTGTACGAGCTCCCATTGGGGGTTTTAAAGGTCGGTTTGGTACTTTAGTCGTTTGACATACCTGACAATTTTTGATATAATTTCGAACGTCTGTTACCATGTTGGGCCAATAGAATCTTCGCCTAATCTGATCTAAGCATTTGGCTATGCCGTGTGCTGCATATATAACTCCGACACGCAGTGAATTGGGAACTAACAGCTTCCAACGATCGTCCGCATGGCCGTTATCGGAAAACTCGGTTCGGTGATAAATATAACCATCTATGACTTGAAAATCTGGTAAATCAGAGCTTTTGTACTTTTCTATCAGTGAAGTATATTCGGGTAACTTGAATGCTTCTGCATCCATGTCGATATGCGGAAGAGTTTCATAGAGGTCGCATGGCATCTGCGACCTTCATTTCGGTTGAGGAAAGAGCGTCGGCCACAAGATTCTCGCTTCCTTTGCGGTGAACAATTGTGAACCCATAGCCCACCTAGCCAATCGTCCATTCAGGTCGGATTGGTTCATGAGCCAACGAAGGCTTGCATGATCTGTGACTACTTCAAATACATGTGCTTCAATATACATTCGGAATTTCTGTATAGCTAAAACTACGGCTAGGCATTCCAGTTCTGTCACAGTGTAGTTGCGCTGTGCCTTATTTAATTTTTTAGACATGAATGCTATGGGACGCTCCGGTCCTGAATCATCTTTTTGAGGCATATAAAGAGGCATCGTATTGCACAATGAATGGCTTATCATAATTTGGATGACTCAAAAATGGAGCAGAGTTGCTTCTTGATCTCCTCAAAAGCTGCTTGTGACATAGGATTCCACTGTAGGGATTTTCCTTTTAGGAGTTCGGTCAAGGAAAATATAATCGTAGAATAATTAGGAATGAAACGTTGGTACCAACCCGTCATTCCAAGGAATCGTCTGAGTTGTCGTTGGTTCTGAGGGATTGAAAATTCTTTGACAGCAGCAATTTTGTCTGGGTTGACTCGTAAGGTTCCTTCCCCAACTGTATAACCGAGGTAGTCTACCTGTTTAAGACAAAACTGGCTTTTGTTTATGTTTATAGTTAGTCCTGCCTTTCGTAGTTGAGTGGCTACTTCAGATAGGTGTGACAGGTGGGATTCGAAACTATTCGATAGAATCAACAGGTCGTCTAAATAAACTAAAACGTTTTGCGTGAGATTCTACGGAATCACCGTGCACCGAAAGTCCATTAACCTGCACATTGTTTGGGGTGCATTCGACAATCCGAATGGCATCCTCTTGAATTGGTACAATGGTCTGTTCGATATGGTAAAGGCAGTTTTTGCTCGAGAATCTTTGTCGAGGCATATTTGCCAAAAGGCGTCTTTAAGGTCAATCTTGGATATGCAGTGAACCGGTGGAAGACGGCTGAGGAGTCCTTCCATTATAGGAATAGGATAGGCATCCCTCACGGTTACTGCATTGAGTTTCCGAGCATCCAAACACAAACGAACCTTGCCTGGCTTGACGTGAAGCATAACCGGTGAAGACCAGGGTGAACTAAGTGCTTCCTCAATTACGTCCATTTCAAGCATGCGATCTATTTCGTCACAAAGCAATTTCTATCTTGCCGTCGAAATGGGGTAAAAGCGTTGCTTAATTGGCTTAGCGTCGGCCACTTCAATGTTGTGTTCGATTAACGACGTGTATCCTAGTCCCTCTTTTTCGAACGACGGAAAGAGAGGATAACTGTCTTTAGTCGTGCCTGTAGTTTGAGGCTCAGAGGCGGTTGTAAGGAATCTGGTACAGTAATTTCGGTTAGGTAACTGGAGTGTAAGATGGAAATTCCGAAACGTTTCCAGAAATCTATTCCGCAAATTAAGTCTTGCTTAATTCTTGCTTTACGGTACTACTAAAAATGAGAACTCGGCTGATATTGAGTTGTATGTTAGCGGAAGTTTAATTAGACCGAATACGGACTGTGTCTGTGTCTTTTAAATTCTTAGGAAAAGGGTTTTGCGATATAACTTTTTGAGCTAAGCTTCCTCCTATAACACTCTTGTTAGCACCGCTATCTAGCAGTGCCTAAACTTCCTCACCGAAGGCTGTAAGTGAAGTAAATGGTCGTATATCTTCGCCGTTTCGTACAATTGATGAGATAGTGAAACTTCGCGAGTTCTTCTTTTTGCGCCAAAATTCGCGCTTACGTTGAGACGATCTTGCAATTCCTGCGGAAGAACAGTGGTCACTAAAAATTTCTTCTCTGCGCTTCTGGTACTCTTTGAGACGAATATGGTAGGGCTTAAGTGGTCTAGAGACTGTAGAACTGATCTGTGTACTGGTGATACTGGAAGTTGTTGCTACTGGATCCGAGGCTACTGGCGGACATCCCCTCTCGGAGTGCGGCGGATATCCCTGGCGGAGTTTTCCGAGTTCACGTTGCATTTAGAGCAGATTGGCTTGTATGTATCGAGCAAGCCGCAACCATAGCAGAAAGTTCGCCGTGGCTTAAGGCAAACATGATATCGATGACCTATCTCCTCGCAATTCCAGCATTTTACTTTCTCAGGTGATGTAATGGCCAAGATTTCTCCTGGGCATTCCTCTTCGATTTCGCCGGGTGTATCCTTAAATTCTTCTTGAGCACATAGTACGTCTACGAAATTCCTACGCATAGTTGGTCGTGTTGTTGACCGGGTACGAAAACTACGGTAAAACTCTTCGTGCCTATGACATTCTGATCCAGGTATCTTTCCTGCAAGTGACTGCACAGCTCATTCCAATTCATGTATTCGGACGTTCTATGGATACGCCAATAGAATGAAAGTGCTGGTATCTCCCAGCGAATAGGAGATGGGCAAACTGACCAAGCATCGGGAAATTACCTTTAAGGCACTGGGAAGTAAGACAATTGACTCTGTAAATGAAATCTTCGACAAGAAGGTCATTGGTCGTACCACTGAACTTGATGCTCCAATTGGAAATGACATTAGAAATCCTATCTGGTTGCTCTAGTTAAATATCATTTGATCTAGCATTTGGTGCTCTATATCTCTGACTGTTGTTGCGTGCATTGCTAGCGTTGCTGACTCGTGGTAACGAAGGTGCTATATCGTTATCCCATTCAAGTTGGGCTTCTTCTTGCTGGTCTCGAGAGAATATGTTTAAATTCCTAATAGCTGTAGTTATTTGGTCACTAATTGAGGTTGTCATACTTGCTCTATAATTCTCCAATGAACTGGAAATAATTCTCTGAATACGTTCCTCTTGCATGGAGTTTTGTTCCCTAGAGATCCTATCCTGATCGAGTTCACGTCTAGGGTTCGAACTACCCGCTCTTGTTCTCTGATTATTCGTATTTGAATTGTTGGAAGCCTGTGACCTGGTATTGATACGAGATCGTGGAATGGCTCCAGAATGATTTGGGTTAGATTCCTGGTCGGTCTGTATATTACTCGGCATTCTACGTTCGGAAGGAGTACACTGTCTATCTATCATCAAAGCTCGAGGACAGCTTTGCCTGAAGTTCGGACAAGTATCATTGTTTTTCAGCCATTCTAACAGACATGCTTTGTGAAACTTATGCTTACATGGAGTTTCCAAGATACTATCACTAGGCCTCGTATCGTTACAAACAGCACACAGCACCAGATTCTCCACCGGAGTGGCTGCTATATTTTCGGTACTTCTTCTAACCGACATTTTTTTTTCGCGCGGTTCCCTCTGCATACGTACAGCCCACCTCCCGCCCAACCAACCGAGGGGCGCTGCCGCATAACGTACGGCTCGAATCGCGGGGATAGATCCGAGAGAGTACAAAGAGACATTTCCATTAATAAGATTAACTAGAAACATGACACCCAGCATCGTTCTACGGTTTGTTAATGATGGTAAGTTTATTAATAAAAGTCTACAATGATAGGATGGAAGGTGAAGACTTGTATCCCAATTAAGTCCCCTAAGTGCCAAGATAAGGAAGTTTTTTTGTACAGATTCTATGTGATCTTGGTGTACTCCGTATTGAGGACTCCAGACACACGATACACACTCAAGAATCGGACGGACTAGTGAAGTATAAAAAGAGTTTGTTAAGTACGGGTCATTGAATTCTTTTGACCATCTTTTAATAAAACCAAGCACACCCATAGCTTTATTAACCATGGTGGATATATGTTCGGTAAATTTAAGTTTCAAATCTAATAGGTCACCCAGATCGTTAACCTGAGTTAATAGTTCTAAGGCATTCCCATAGAGAAAGTATGTACCCTGGTGAGGACTAGATCGATAAAATTTTTTTTTTTTTTTTTTTTTTTAGCAGGGTACATATTTTTATTTAAAACTGTCCGTTGCGGACAACCATTAAATTGTTTTACATCGACTTCACTCATCATTAGCAATACATGTTGAACTAAGTAATTCTAAACTAGGGTACATTAGGGTATATTAACAAAATGTAGAATGTGGAGCTATAAATGTAGGAGCACAAGGCCGTTATTCTAGTTTAGTATAAATCTGTTACATCTATGTTAAGTACAGGCGAGGTCTATTGGGTGCTTCCTTTTTAATCTTCTGGGCTGCTCTGAGTTGTCCAGCAAGGCGATGGCCGTCCGATTTGGGTGGTTGTGCAGCCTCTGTATGTAGCGCTCGCTGCTTTTCTTGATTTCATCTCTCACCCATGGGAACTTCAGGACCTCGTGGATGGTGTGGTTGTCGTGGAAGGGGTGGGCCCCAGTGGCGATCCTCAGAGCTCTATTTTCAAACCTTTGAATGATTTGTACATTCGATGGCTTAGCAGTGCCCCAGAGTTGGATGCCATATGTCCAGATTGGACGTATTATGGCCTTGTACACAAGAAGCTTCGAAGACGTTCGGAGCTTCGATCGTTTGCCCATAAGCCAGTAGAAGGAACGAAGTCTTTCGCAGGCCTGCTTACGTTTCTTCTGTAGGTGCGGCCTCCAGGTGAGCCTCCTATCAAGTGTGAACCCCAGGTAATTGGGAGTGTCCACCTGCGGGATTGGGAAGCCGTTTAGGTAGACTGTAGGGCAGTTGCCTGGCCGGAGGGAGAATGTGGTGGTGGTGGACTTCTCATTGCTAACTTCAATATTCCACCGCGTTTGCCATCTGTTGAGCAGGTCGAGCTGTGTTTGCATGACGGCGGCAGCCTCTATGGCGCTGTCCGAAACGGTCAAAAATGCGGTGTCATCTGCATAAGTTGCAGCCATCAGGTCCCGGTTCTGTAGAACGGGGAGGTCAGCCGTGTATAAATTGTAGAGCAGTGGACCAAGAACGCTGCCTTGGGGCACTCCGGCGTGAACCACTCTGAGCTGTGAGATGGCTTCGCCGCATCTTACCGCAAATTTACGGTCTTCCAAAAATGACTTCAAGAATAGGAAGTATGGTCGGGGGAGGGCTGTCTTGAGTTTGTAGAGGAGTCCGGGATGCCAGACCCGGTCGAAGGCTTGCTTGACGTCCAGCATGACGGCCATGCAGTACTTTTTGGTTTCAAAGGCGTCCAGAATGTACTGCACGACCCTATGGCACTGCTCAGGTGTTCCGTGTCGCCGCCTGAAGCCAAACTGGTGATCAGGGATCAGTCCAGCCTCGTCCAGTACAGGCAATGCCCTATTCAAAAACACTCTTTCGAGTATTTTGGAGAGCATTGGGAGCAAACTTATTGGGCGGTATGATGCGAGGTTGGCTTCAGGTTTACCAGGCTTAGGTATCATGACTACTTGGGCACGTTTCCATGAAGACGGAAAGTATCCTATTTCCAAGCATCTATTGTAGATTCTGGTGATTAGCTGGATGCTTGATGGTGGTAGAAGCTTTAATGCAATTGCATTGATACCATCATCACCCGGGGCCTTGGTGTTGCTCATGATGGATATAAGCTCGGCTGTTTCTTCAGTAGTGACTGGACGAATCGGGTCGGCATCCTGGAGAGGCTCAGCTAGTAGCCGCGCGGTTTCCGCTGCGTCCTCAGTTGAGCAACGATTGTGGGGCGTAAAGACCTCTTCTAGGTGTTCGGCGAAGGCATTGGCCCTGTCAGTCTCAGATCTGCACCAGATGCCGTCGGTTCTTTTTACGGGTGGGATCCTTTTCAGGGGCCGTCTGATGCTTTTTGTGACCCGCCATAGGTTGTGCTGAGGGTCACCTGGCTCGAGTTGCTCAACGAACCCGTCGAAAGCTTCCTTCCTTACCCTCGCCAGCGTATCCGACAGAAGTTTGGACGCTCTGTTAAGGGCGGTTTTATCTCTGGGGTTCCTTGAAAGCATCCATACTCTCCGGAGTCGCCGCTTTTCGAGCTTGAGCTCTTCGACTTCCGGGCTCCAGAAGTGAATATCTCTGTCGCTAGCTCTTGGGCGGTTGGAGGGTCTTGGTGCAGCTACTGAGGCTGCTTGTTGGATGTAAGCGGTCATTGTTTCCACGGCCGTTTCGATGTCATGAGGAGAGTCAAGAGGCAGGCTGGGGTCGGTGAAGATGTTTAGGTGAGATTGGTACTTGCCAATATCTGTTGCTTTAAAAATTAGCCTTTTACGGGCTGACCTGAGCAGGGCAGGGCTGTAGAGTGATACGGCGAAAGCGCTGTGGTCCGAAATGAGATCGACCACTTCTCTGGTTTGGATTCCAGCAGAATCCAGTCCTCCTGAGATTACGAAGTCCAGCACGTCTGGGATCTTATGTGGATCCGTGGGCCAGTATGTGGGTGCCCCTGTCACGTGACAACTCAGATTTCTGGACTGTATTTGCCTGTACAGTGCAGTGCCTTTCGGGTTCCTGATCCTAGAGCCCCACCAGGGGTGTTTGGCATTGAAGTCCCCGCCAATGATGAATTTGGGACCAAGACAATCAAGGAGCAAACCAAAGTCCTCGACGCTAACGTTGTGTCTGGGTGGGCAGTAGGTAGCAGCAATGGTGATGTCTCCGTTGGTGGTGGTGACCTGAATTTGGGCGCATTGGACCCAGTCTTCTGTGATGGCAGGAAGGGCCTCATATTTTATACTGCTTCGGATCAGAATAGCGGCGCCCCCACGACCTCTGCCGTTGGGGTGGTTGGCGGCAATGATGTCGTATCCTCTGATTTTTAAATATGATCGGGTGGTAAAGTGCGTTTCCGAAATTAGGAGAACGTCGGCTTGATTGGTCCTACAGTAGAGTTCGACTTCTGGCCTGGAATTTACCAGACCGTTGGCGTTCCAAACTGTGACATCTAGTCCCGTTTGCATAGGGAGCTGCAGATGGTGGCCATCATTTTGGTCATTTGGCTCATGACCTTCTCCATCATGCGCTCAAACATTGATTCCATTCTGGCCATTAAGACGTCCATCAGATTGCCTGTAGGACTAGAGTCGGGATTGGCATTGAAGTCCATCTGTGGAACTCCGCTTTTGGCAGCGCTGGCATAGCTTATATTTGGGTTGACCTTGCTGAAATGAGGTTGCTGGACTCGTGGTACTGTCGGCTTTGGGGCGAACGCGCCTTTGGCCCTTTTATAGGTTGGAACCTTTGTATGAGGCTGTGTGAGGCCCATTGCAGTGGAGGCAAAGGGCTGGTTCGCTAGAGGCCTTAGTGCACTCAGCGGTGGGGTGGCGATCTCCGCACTTGACGCATCGGTGTTCCATTTGGCAGTAGCGCTGAGTGTGGCCGAACGCCTGGCAACGATAGCATTGAGGCACGTCATTGAATTTGATTGGCGGCTCGACGGTGACAACGGTGCTGCATAGCCGTTTAATTTGGAAGACTTCTTTATTATTTTTCGCAGGCTCGAGGTTAACGAAGAAGAGGTTCAACGGCTTCTTCGTTCCTTTTTGTGTGGGATTGTGTATGTCCCTGACGTTGTGCCCGTGGAAGCTGAAGCCCTCCTTAATGTCGTCCGGGACAGTGGAGAAGTGAAGGCCTTTTACGACTACTCGGTAGGCGCGTTCGTCTCTGGGCTGAAAAGTGTGGTATCGCTTGTTGTTTTCACTTAGGAATTGCTTCAATTTAGTGTATGTCTCCTTGTTCGGAGTCATAACTCTTGTGGTGTTGTTCATGCTGGTCTTAAAAGTGACGTCAACGTTATCGCCGAGGACGTCGTAGATGGCTTTAGAAAAGGCTTTAATGTTGGTCACGTCTGGTATAAAAATCGGAGGCGGCTTTATTTCCTTGGGGGTCTTCTTGGGAGCGTCGGTCTTTGAAGCCGTTGGAGGAGTTTCTATTTCAGCTTCGGAGTCCGAAAGCTCATCGTCGTCCGAGAGAAGGGCAAAGGAATTACCTTTGAGCTTGAGCTTGGTCAAAATAGCGGCTCTAGCTGCCGCGCTGGTGCTGGGTTTTTCATCATCCGACTTCTTTTTGGCTGTCTTCCTTCTGATATCCCAAGGCTCGCAGGAGTCATTGGAGTCAGTACTGGCAATTCTACCGCTGCCTCTTTTTCTTGGCGGTTGAGTAGATGAACTGGGCAATCCTTGCCAGTCCATCCTTGGGCTTGGGCGCGAATTTGAGTTTTAAAATGAGTCTCGAAATTCGCCAAACTACCAAAGTTATCGATAAGATATCGAGTTAAAGTTGATTCGATACTTGGTTGAAACGGTATAAAATGAACCGATAAATATATCGATATATCGATATACCGAACCGGACTCTGCTAGATGTATTTTCAAGACTTTGGCCTCTGGTCACACTTTTTTTTTTTTCTCGTCTTTACGGCACTTGTCAAAATTTTATTCATATAAAAAAAACGCAATTAAACAGCGTATTGTCAATGTGGCTGCCACAAAAATATGTCTGTTCGGTGGAGCCGAAGCTCGCGCACGCGATCCAACACAGCACGACTTTCTTAGATGCGTAGTTCGGCCGGAAACGATTTTACACACGGAGCGCACGGAAGGCACGTCTGTTCACTTCGGAATCTGGATCGTGACTAGATCGATAAAATGAATGAGTTTAAATTTCGATCCATTAAGCTTTAGGTTATTTGCTAAACACCAATTTTGAAATTTATCCAAATCGGATTGATGTCTAGATTGGGCGCTAGTGAATCTATACTGAAGACAAAGCTTAACGTCATAAGCGTACATAAGTACACGTGAGTCAGTTAAGGCAAGGGGCAATGTTAAGATAATGGTCCAAGATGTCTTCCTTGGACCGAGCCACTAAGTATCTTGAATAACTAACTGTACAGCAGAAAATCTATTTTATTTAAAAGTCTATTCATTACGTTCTTTAAATTTAGCAGGTGCTTTGTATACCAAGGCGGTTTAGTTGAAGCGGACGGATATTTCCACGGCACGCAAGCGTCGAAGAATTATTTAGGGTGTTATAAAATATCTGTAAGGCAATGTTTATGTATCGCATGCCAGTAGATCGGACCGTTTTACAAAATCAGCCTTACGGAAGAAACGAATTTTATTACATTTACGTGTAGAATTAAGGTAATTAAGGTATTGGTTTCGATAGAAACTTCAAGAGTGGGATGATATGGATCTCAAGGTTAAAAAGGGGCAAAGTTTGGAAAGAGTACTTCCATCTGGATCAGAAACGAAAAACAAGTCCAACAGCCGTCCTATAGAATTTCTAACATGGTTAATTTGCCCGAGTGACATGTCGAACATACCCGCAGGGTGCGAGTTAAGCAGTAAGGACGGAGAATTCTCAACATTAGACCACATGAGTTCTGGTATATTGAAATTCCCTAGAGCTACCAGCTAGTCGTTGTCGGACAGACGGTCCGAAATAAGACGAATAGCGGACAAATGTTGCCAGTATGTAGGCGGTTCCGACGAAGGTGGTATGTAAGAACAGGTAACGTATAAAGAATGACCGGACAAAATGATTTAAGCGTGTATCGAGCGCACAGAGTTGGTCATTGATTTAACGAAAACCACTAACCAATTCGTTAAATCCACTTTTGGTCTGTCTCATGAACGATCTCATTTCGCCCTGAACAACACGACAACCGTCACAGCAAAAGTGGAGCCCAGACCTACGTGAAATGGCATCCGATACTGAGGCCGTGAACCCGGCACACTTTGCGTGTAAAACGTTTTCACAAAGCCAGCAGTGGATGGTAGACTGGGGTGAGGAGATTGTCTTATTACAAGACTTCAACGCACAGACAAGTTTAAATTCCATGGTTTTGATTAATTAATTTATTAATATTTTTTTGATTATATTATTGACGTACCTTGAACCACTGTGCCAAGGAAACGAAAAAGGGGGATTGAAGAGAGCGATTAGTGCGGGTTAATAAACAGTAAAGAATAGAGATAAGAATCTCTAATGAGCGACGATAGAAGCCACACCGTAAAAGATGAAGAAGCAGAGCAGAGCTATGTTTGGATTAAAATTAATAAAGTTATTATTTACCTCAAATATCCACTGCCACACGAAGCGATACGGATATTTGTATGCAAGGGATTGTTTATTATAAATTTAATAAATATAGATAAACACCGTAGTTTTAAGTTTTGAGATCAAATATTAAATAGAAAGAGTGTCAAAAAAAAATCACTCCGTTCGCTTTAAGATAAGAGAAAAAAGTGATTGTCGCACAAGGTTACTAGCGGAAGCTCGTGATAAATGATTTACTTAGATTCGAGACGTAAATAATTTTCGATGGTAATTTTAGAGGCTTACCCTCGGATCTTCCCATTGCGTTGATTATTATATTTAGGGCATTAGAGATTTATTTCAATTAAACGCACAGCTATATGAGATGTGGAGGAGGACTATACGGTTATGAACCAGATTAGAATCTCACTCTTAGTTTTCCAAATGGGAAAGGGAAACTATGCTGACATGGTATAAAAACGAGTTGGGCTCAATGATAAAAATCCTATCCTGTCGAAGTCACCTTTTTGATTCGGATTCGATTAGAATCCATTTCTTTGCATTTTTATAACCACGGTCTGTGTCCGATTTCAAGTACAGATCACTGTACAATGAAACGGCTCTCTTAATGAAATTTGGAATTTGCCAAAGGAAAGGATCAAAAGAAATGGTTAGAGTGGGGCTTTTTGGGCTAATTCATATAACCCACGTTGTTCGGTGAAATAAACACGAATTTCTGCCCCACGTTGGGTGCCAAAAATCTATAACGGATGTACGGTTTTGTCGAACTATTAGGTACAGTAAACCATTCCTAATACTGCACGAATGGTCTCTGACGCACCTCTTCTGTCTACTTGGGGACGGCTGGGCTCAGTCGAAAGGGGCGTGGGTGAGGGCACGGCAATCTAGACCAAGTACGTTACGGATTTTCTCGTAGACAGAAATGGGAAAGTAGGAAAGGAACGAAGGGAGTAGGCCGATCCTGGGTGGTTGATTCTACTGACCCTGATGCATGAAAGACTGGATGTTGTGGTCCTTCGTCTATACCCTCCCTACCATGGAGACGTCTCACTAAAAAGTGGGGGTCGACCCATATTCAACTGCAATGTTCGGATTTCATGTACATTTCATATAATTGGATATTCTCAAAAGTAGCGGTACTAAGCTAGAATTACAACTTATTAACTTTAGTTTAAGTAGAAGGCAGAAAATAACAGGGATTTCCCATTGTACCTGTCGGGTCAGGCAGCAGCCACGGCATAAATTGAATCAATAGAAATGTAACTTATATTAATAAATGTAATAACTATAGTTTAGAATCATTTCCTCATTGCTATTCTTGGTCGCAAGCCGACTCTTCTCGGCCGCTCGGCTTTATTATCTTTTTTATTATCTTATCTTTGTCATTTTAAGTTAACGAGCTTTCGCCCGGCCTATGCTCAAAGTCGGTCTCACTCGTACTTTTTATATCAGTGCATACGCATCATATAATCGGAGCTTTCTCACTCCCTGCCATACATATGCGAATAAACAAAAATTTATAACGTTGTGAAAATAAACAATTTCCCCTTTTTGTGTTATTTTGAAAAAGGGGAAAAGTCATTAAAAAGGCTTAATGACCAAACATTGGTGACCCCGACGTGATCTAATTAATAAAATTATAAAAATTAATATATATATAATATATAATATATAATTAATAAAATTAACAATTCCACGATCATAAAACAGAACCAGTGCGAACATACCTGATTCAGTTTTTGTGCGGTGTATTAACATATGTATGTGATTAACATAAACTGCATACAGTGCATCAGTGAAACAATTATTTTGTATTTATACACAAATCATATAATAATATAAATAAATAATACGCATAAAATACAATTGTTATCCGGTCCGCCAACATACATACATACATACATATATACGTTCCACTTGCAAGTGCATTCGCCTCACACAAGCGTTCATATATATATACATTCCACAACTCAGCGTACGGTTCTGAGCGCACAGTGGGATAAATCGTGTTCGCTGCGCTCAAATAAAATTAAATATAATAAAATAATCAAGAGCTATAATTTGGCGCCAAAATTAATTTGTGCGTGTTTTTACTTAAAGTGAGCGAATTTCAATCATAGTGGCGATGAACTCCAGCGGCGCCGTCACAGGAGAACCCACTCCATCTCGGAGTGCGATTTTAAAATGCAAGGCAAAGGGTATCCTCCAGGATTTGAAGAGGATCCAAGGCGCCCTGCAGCCAATGTCAAAGGTGGAGGACGCTATGCTCCATGTGCGTCACGCCCAGTTGGTCGCCATGTACGAGGATTTTAAGGCCATTCACGGGGAGCTGGAAGAGTTAGATATTGCTGAGATAAGCAGCGACTTGCGATGGACAGTGTCTGAGCTTGTAGCTACGATGCATGCCGAAATCGAGCACGAGACGTCGTTGCGCTCTGCTCGAATTGCTGCCCATTCCACCCTGGCCAGCGGAGTTTCCAGTATCCAGGTGGACCCAGCGCTCAGTCGGAGTTTTCAAGCCTTGCCTCCTCTTCCTCTTCCTACTTTCAGCGGAGGATATTCAGAGTGGGCTGAGTTTCATTCGGTCTTTTCGACGATCGTGGGCTGCAATCCTTATATAAGTAAGGTGGAAAAGTTTCAGAGGTTGCGATCGTGTCTTCGGGACTCCGCTTTAGAGGCAGTCCGTTCCTTGGAAATCTCCGAGGAGAATTATGATGTCGCAGTGCAGCTTTTGGAGAATCGATTTAATAACCGTCGGTTGATATTTCAGGCTCATGTGAACGAGATTCTGGGCCTCAATCTATTGGAAGGTGGGTCAGTGGCAGCGCTTCGAGGGCTGTCCGATAAGTTCAATGCCCATATGCGAGCCTTAAAAATTTGGGGACGACAGTTCAGATCGCCGGCTGCATCATCGTCCAGGTACTTCTGCAAAGGTTGGATCCAGCCACTCAGGCCAAGTGGGAGGAAGGTCAAAATGCCTCGAACTCGGATCTCATCCCTACTTGGGAGTCGATGGCAGAGTTTTTGGAACAGCGTTGCAGGACTTTGGAGGCTATGGATGTGGCCTTGGCCGCCTACGCGCCGGGCACTCAGGTGGGAAGACGTAGAGTCGCAAATAATAGTAGAGCGTCCTTTATTATTACTAATTCGCCTGCCTCTGCCTGCATATTATGCGGTGGGTGGTCCCATGTAGTTTCTGCATGTCCAAGATTTTTGTCATTGCCCCCTGAGAGCCGCCTTAGCGAGGCTAGGCGACTAGGTCTATGTCGCAAATGTCTCCAAACTGGCCATCACCTGCGTGAGTGCCTCGCTGATAATTGTCGCAGTTGTGGGAGGAGGCATCACAGTCTGTTGCATTTCTTGGAGTTACAGTCTTCCAGCAGCCAGCCTTCGGCAGTGCCGTCTACATCAGCCGCAGCCGAGTGCGCCGAGCCAATAGGCGCTTCACCATCCACGGCTAATGCACTAGTTGCCCAGGGTCGCAGCGGTGAGATAGCCTTACTGGCCACAGCGAACATTCTCATTCGGAGTTGTGCTGGGGTTTTTGTTCCTTGCCGGGCTCTTTTGGATTCAGGATCGCAGGTGCACGTGATTACGTCCCGACTGGCTAGTCAGCTGCAGCTTCGTAGACGCAAATCGTACGTGGCAGTGTCGGGCATTGGCGACACTGGTTTCGCGACAGACGGATTCTCTGTTGATGTGCTCTTACGATCCCATTGCTCTGAATATTCGGCCCTCGTCAACGCTGTAATCGCCACCAACATCACGGACCTCCAGCCTAGTTTTAGCTTGGATGTCTCCAGCTGGAATATTCCATCAAACCTCACTTTGGCTGATTCCCAGTTCTTTCGACCGCAGCGGATCGATTTACTTATCGGAGCCAGTCTATTCTATGAACTGCTGTGTGTTGGTCAAATCCAGCTCTCAGCTGGCCTACCGGTGCTGCAGAAAACCCGGCTTGGATGGGTTGTGTGTGGAGGTGGCTCACATCTGGAGAGAAAGTCGTTCGCAGCCACTGCCCGCAAGGACGTTGTGAAGAGCCCAAGCCAGCTGGATGAGCGCTTAGAGTGTCTGCTCCGTAAATTTTGGGAAATCGAAGACTGCTCCGAGCCCATTGTGAAGTGGACGAAAGATGCCATTGGATTGCGAGACGCATTTCGTGAAGCATTCTGCTCGGCTCGAGTCAGGCGCCTACTCGGTGAAGCTGCCGTTGAAGGTCAGCTCTGAGTTGCTGGGTGATTCGTACTCACGAGCCGTGCGGCGATTTCTCTCCCTCGAAAGGAAGCTTTGCCGTCAGCCTCAATTGAAGGATCAGTATGCTGCGTTCATAAAGGAGTATTTGGATTTGGGGCATATGTCTCTAGTCCCGCCTAGTCCACGACCTGCCAGACAGCATTTCCTGCCACATCACTGCGTTTTGAAGGAGGACAGTTCAACAACCAAGCTCAGGGTTGTTTTTGATGGTTCGGCTGCCACTACGTCTGGGTATTCATTGAATGACGTTTTGATGTCTGGTCCAGTTATCCAACCAAAGTTGCTGCACATTCTTCTAAGGTTTCGTTCCCATAGAGTGGCCATTACAGGAGATATTTGCAAAATGTACCGATGCGTCAGAGTTTTCCCCGAGGACAGCTATCTGCAGTGCATTCTCTGGCGGAATTCCACCCAGGATGAGTTGCAGGTTTTTAAACTGGATACGGTCACTTATGGGACAAAGCCGGCCTCATTTTTATCAGTTCGAGCAATGCATCAGTTGGCAGAGGATGAGCAGTCTATGTTTCCAAAGGGTGCCGAAATTCTGCGTCGCGATTTTTATGTTGATGATCTAATTTCCGGAGGTGACTCCATAGAGGAGGCTACCGACATAATGCAGCAAACATCGGGGATCCTCGCCAAGGGCCAATTTCGGTTGAGAAAGTGGTGCTCCAATTTTTCTGAAGTGCTCTCTGACGTGCCGGAAGAGGATCGAGAGTCGTTCCTAAGGTTTGATGATGGCAGCAATTTTACGAAGACTCTTGGCCTCGCTTGGGATCCTTCTACTGATCGCTTGCTATTTTCGTTTGAAGGGCTTCAGTCAACCTCGAAGCCCACTAGGCGCATCATCCTCTCCTCAATCGCCCGGCTTTATGATCCGATAGGGCTTGTTGGACCTGTCATTACGAAGGCGAAGATCTTTCTTCAGAAGCTATGCCGTGAGAAGTTGTCCTGGGATGAAAGTCTACCTCAAGCTCTTCACTCCGATTGGGACATGATTTGTTCCAGCTTTGCCATGGCGCAGCGTGCTGAATTCCCGAGATGGTCACTATCATCACAGTCTGAAGTGGAGATTCATGGATTTTGTGACGCCAGCATCGAGGCTTATGGTGCTTGCATTTATGTCGTATCGAAGGGTACAAGGTCAGAAAGTCATTTACTCTGCTCAAAGTCCCGAGTCGCACCTCTAAAAACAGTTACGGTACCGAAACTGGAGTTATCTGGAGCAGAGTTGCTGGCTCGGCTTATGTCGGAAGTAGCTCAGTTGAAGGTCTACGATGGGAGGTATGTCTGCTGGTGCGACTCTGCTGTGGCGTTGTCCTGGATTCGGGAGGAGCCCGCTCGGTTTAATGTTTTCGTCGCCAATCGAGTTTCAACAATCCAGAAATTGACCAGAACGATGGAATGGCGTTATGTTCCTACGTCTTTGAACCCGGCAGACATCCTCTCGCGTGGTGCTCTTCCCAAGGAGCTAGTTACTGACAACCTGTGGTCCCATGGTCCTGCGTTTCTTCTTGGATTTCAAGATCAGTGGCCAGCAGCGGTTCCATCTGAAAAACCCACTCTGGAGCTAAGGGCAAGGGTTCTGCTAATCAAATCCCCGTACGTTGACGTGACAGCTGGTTCCAAGTATGCCAACTCGTTTCCAGCACTGCAGCGTGTGTTCGCTTATGTGTACAAGTTCTCACAGCGAGTCCGTCACAAGGGTGTCACTGCTAGCGATATCAAGGCTGGAACCCACCTACTATTGCGACTGGTGCAGCGTGTGAATTTTTGGGATGACATAAAGGCGCTTCAGAATGGAAAGGAAATTTCGTCAGCCAGCATACTTGCCACATCCTCTCCTTTTGTAGACAAGTTTGGCCTGTTGCGTGTGGACGGTCGTTTAAGAAATTCAACATTGGATTTTGATAGTCGTCATCCAATTATCTTGCCTAGAAGCCATCCAGTTACTCGGGCTATAATCGTTGATTTCCATGAGCGTAATCTACACACGGGGCCTCGTGCTCTGCTGGCTATTATTCGATCCCAATACTGGCCGATCGGGGGGAGGAAAACGGTGACGAAGGCATTGCACAAGTGTATCCGATGCTTCCGCACCAAGCCTCGGTTGCTGGAGCACATTATGGCTGATCTCCCGGAGCAAAGAGTCAGCGGTTGCCAAGTTTTCGGAGTGACTGGTGTGGATTTTTGCGGGCCATTTTACTATAAGCCAGAAGTTCGCAATAAAGCTCCCGTAAAATGTTACGTGAGTGTTTTCATTTGCTTTGCTACTAAAGCCGTGCACTTAGAGCTTGTAAGGGATCTATCCACATCTGCGTTTTTACATGCTTTAAAACGGTTTATATGCACTCGCCGAAAGCCTCAGCACATTTGGTCTGACAATGCGACCAATTTTGTTGGAGCTAAAAACGAGCTAAAGGAGCTGCTTCAACTCTTCATAAGCGATGAGCATCAACGAGCGCTTCTGGAGTTTTGCGCGATTGAGTCCATCGAGTGGCATTTTATTCCTCCTCGATCTCCGCATTTTGGTGGACTCTGGGAAGCGGCTGTCAAAACCGCAAAGCATCATTTTTACCGGGCTGTTGGGTCCTCAGTTCTTGGATTTGACGAGCTGCGAACTTTGCTTTGTCACATTGGTGCTGTCATAAACTCACGGCCTTTATTGTCTCTTTCAGAGGATCCTGCAGACCTTGATGTTCTAACGCCATCCCATTTTTTAACTGGTGCCCCGTCAGTCAGTTTTATCGAGCCTGATGTCACGAAGCTGAATTTCAATCGTATGGACAGCTGGCAGCGTGTGTCTTTCCTGAGAGTTTTTGGGCCTGGGGGGGTTTTACCTTCTAAGGGCGTCCGGCCCTGCCTTGGCGATTAACGATGTGGTGCTAGTCAAGGACGAGAACCTACCCCCCATGAAGTGGCCGTTGGCTAGAATTCTGGAGCTAGTCCCTGGTCGAGATGGAGTGCCTCGAGTGGCGGTGGTTAAAACCGCATCTGGAACTACCAAGCGCGCAGTGACCAAGCTTTGCCTATTGCCCCTTAAGGATGAAGTTGAAGAACAGGCCTCAACTGGGGGGAGTATGTCGGGTCAGGCAGCAGCCACGGCATAAATTGAATCAATAGAAATGTAACTTAGATTAATAAATGTAATAACTATAGTTTAGATAAATCATTTCCTCATTGCTATTGTTGGTCGCAAGCCGACTCTTCTCGGCCGCTCGGCTTTATTATCTTTTTTATTATCTTATCTTTGTCATTTTAAGTTAACGAGCTTTCGCCCGGCCTATGCTCAAAGTCGGTCTCATACTTTTTATATCAGTGCATACGCATCATATAATCGGAGCTTTCTCACTCCCTGCCATACATATGCGAATAAACAAAAATTTATAACGTTGTGAAAATAAACAATTTCCCCTTTTTGTGTTATTTTGAAAAAGGGGAAAAGTCATTAAAAAGGCTTAATGACCAAACAGTACCTATGAATATTTATGTAACTATTACTTTCGTTGTTTACTCACTCAGCTTTAACGATTCTGCATCCATCGTTGGCCCCAAGATGACGTAGGGGATCTTTGCTGTTGACTTTATATGCTATAAGAAAATCGTACAATAGGGAAAAGACCTGGCTGATCTGTCTTGCGAGGCTGGGTTGGCTTACTTAGAGACTAAACTTAAAGATAAGGTCCTACACTCATTAATTCATACTCGTTAAAGACTGCATCTATCCGGTATTATGAAATTTATGAAATAGAAGCTATAGTAATATAACAAAGGAAGTCATTATTATGGTGGGGCTCGATACTAATTGGCGCAGCTATCGAGGTTCGCCCTGGAAATTATTATTATGGTTGGGAGTCGATACTCTTTGGCGCAGCTATCAAGGTTCGCCGTGGAAATTGGTCGCGTCAATCTGCGTTAATAAGAAGATTGACTTACATACATATACGCAGGCATGGTCATCGTGCTTTAAACTATATACTTGGCTATGTGGGTCCTATGCCGGCTCACAAAATCATGTCGGCAGCTCGCTTAAGCCAAAAAAAGGAAACCGGGGGGGATGCGGCGGCATCCGTTTGGTTGTTGCTGCAGCTGTAGAGCGACACCTTATCGCCAACCGGGGAGATCGGAATTGGGGTACGGTGCACTGATGGAACGATGCGGCTACAACGCACCATGTGTGTCCCACCGATTCCGCGGGAGTGGCTTTGGTGGTGCGACTGCCTCCTGATGATCCGACGTCCGATCCGATGCCACTTGCCACACGGAGAGCCTATCAGGCTGATCCTGGTCAAATGGGCTACCTGACAAAGGATTGTCAGGTTTTAAACTTGCACTATTTTAATTATTTGTAGTCTCACTTTATGAATTCTTAACCCACACACAAAAACAAGCAGTTTTTTTATTACACTGTCTTCAGACAGTTTTCTGGCTGAATTGCCTTCACCGCCCCGGCTCGGTTTATTTTGCCTTATAATTTTTTTTCTTCTTGCACTACACGTGTCTGTGGGATTTTTCTATTACTTTACAAAATGTGCTCGGAGGCTCTTCGCTCGGCAAAAGATCAGAAAAAAATGAATTCTGCGAGCGTGGGTATGTACAGCCATTCCCTGCAGCAGTAAAGATCCCCGACCTAACGGTAAGATCGCATGATTTCCTACCTACTTTCAGTCAGTGGATGCGTGGGTAACAGGGCTTTGCTTATGTCTCTTATGATATAACTATAAGATAGAAAGGTGCAACTTTCTATGGATTCCATTTTGGGCAAGTTTATACGACCGGCCAAATTTCATAAGGATCGGCCAATTACATACTATAGCTGGTATAAAACTAATTGATCGGAAATGCCATTAGTTTGTTTTTTATAAGTTAGAAACGTGCAACTTTCTATGGATTCCATTTTGGGCAAATTTATACGACCTGCCAAATTTCATAAGGATCGGCCAATTACATACTATAGCTGGGATATAACTGATTGATCAGAAATGCCATAACTTTCTTTTTTATAAGTTAGAAATGTGCAACTTTCTATGGATTCCATTTTGGGCAAATTTATACGACCTGCCAAATTTCATAAGGATCGGCCAATTACATACTATAGCTGGGATATAACTGATTGATCGGAAATGCCATAACTTTGTTTTTATAAGTTAGAAAGGTGTAACTTTCTATGGATTCTACTTTGGGAAAATTAATCTGATCTGCCAAATTTCATAAGAATCGGCCAATTACATACTACAGCTTTGATATAACTGATTGATCGGAAATACCATTACTTTGTTTTTTATGTTAGAAAGGTGCAACTTTCTTGGATTCAATTTTGGGCAAATTTATACGACTTGCCAAATTTCATAGGGATCGGTCAATTACATTCTATAGCTGTGATATAACTGATTGATCGGAAATGCCATAACTTTCTTTTTTATAAGTTAGAAAGGTGCAACTTTGTATGGATTCCATTTTGGGCAAGTATATACGACCGGCCAAATTTCATAAGGATCGGCCAATTACATACTATAGCTGGGATGTAACTGATTAATCGGAAATGCCATAACTTTATTTTTTATAAGTTAGAAACGTGCAACTTTCTATGGGTTCCATTTTGGGCAAGTTTATGCGACCTGCCAAATTTCATAGGGATCGGTCAATTACATTCTATAGCTGTGATATAACTGATTGATCGAAAATGCCATAACTTAGTTTTTATAAGTTAGAAAGGTGCAACTTTCTATGAATTCCATTTTGGGGAAATTTTTACGACCTGCCAAATTTCATAAGGATCGGTCAATTACATTCTATAGCTGTGATATAACTGATTGATCGGAAATGCCATAACTTTGTATTTTTATAAAACATAAAATCCGCTATTAAAATCTATTAATAGCGTAACAGGGATTTTCTATGGATTCTGCGTTGTGCAAACTTATCGGTCGTGCCAAATATAATAAGGATCGGCGGCCGATATCCCATAGCTGTCATATAAGTGATTGATCGGAAATGCCATAATTTTGTTGTTTTTTTCACTTAGAAGGATGGGATTTTCTATGGATTTTGCATTGCGCAAACTAATCCGACGTGCCATATATTATAAGAATCGGCCGACTATATCCTATAGCAGTCATATAACTGATTGATCGGTAATGCCATCATTTTGTTGATTTTTAAGTTAGAAAGGTAGGACTTTCTATGGATTCCACATTGGGCAAACTAATCCCACCTGCCAAATTTCATAGGGATCGGCCGACTATGTTGTATAGCTGTCATATAACTGATTTATCGGAAATGCCATAATGTTGGTGTTTTTGGTGTTTTTATTTAAGTTAGAAGGATGGGATTTTCTATGGATTCCGGATTGATCAAATTAATCCGACGTGCCATATATTATAAGAATCGGCCGACTATATCCTATTGCTATCATATAACTGATTGATCGGAAATGCCATAATGTTGTTGTTATTTAAGTTAGAAGGATGGGATTTTCTATGGATTCTGCATTGAGCAAACTAATCGGACGTGCCAAATATTATAAGGATCGGCGGCCGATATCCTATAGCTGTCATATAACTGATTGATCGGTAATGCCATCATTTTGTTGTTTTTTAAGTTCGAAGAGTATGAAGGATATCGAATAACTGATTGATCGGAAATGTCATAATGTTGTTGTTGTATTCACTTAGAAGGATGGGATTTGCAATGTATTCTACATTGAGCAAACTTATCCTACGTGCCATATATTATAAGGATCGGCCGACTATATCATATAGCTGTCATATATCGGATTAAACGAAAATGCCAACAATTTTTTTTTTTTTTTAATTAGAAGGATGGGGTTTTCTATGGATTCTGCATTGAGCAAACTAATCCGACGTGCTATATGTAATGAGAATCGGCCGACTATATCCTATAACTGTCATATATCTGATTAAACGGAAATGCCAAAATTTTATTTTTTTTTTAAATTAGATGGATGGGATTTTCTAGGATTCTACATTGGGCAAACTTATCCCACCTGCCAAATTTCATAGGGATGGGCCGTCTATATCCTTTTGATATCATATAACTGATTCATCGGGAATGCCATAATGTTGTTATACCCTTGCAGAGGGTATTATAATTTTGGTCAAAAGTGTGCAACGCAGTGAAGGAGACATCTCCGACCCTATAAAGTATATATATTCTTGATCAGGATCACCTCCTTTGCAGGCAGTATATAAGTCGGAACGGCCGGGATCGGTCAACTATATCCTATAGCTGGGATATATCTGATTGATCAGAAATGCCATAACTTTCTTTTTTATAAGTTAGAAAGGTGCATTTCTATGGATTCTACTTTGGGAAAAATAATCTGATCTGCCAAATTTCATAAGAATCGGCCAATTACATACTACAGCTATGATATAACTGATTGATTTTTTTAAGTTAGAAGGATGGGACTTGCTGTGGACTCCTCTTTTAGCAGACTTATTTGATCTGCCATATTTCATAATGATCGGCCGACTATATCCTATAGCTGCCATATAACTGATTGATCGGAAATGCCATATCTCTGTTGTTTTTTAAGTTAGAAGACTGGGACTTTGTATGGATTCTACTTTCGGCAAACTAATTTAATCTGCCGAGTTTTATAAGGATCGGCCGACTATATAAGATCCGATATATATCTAATAATATAAGCTGCCACATATCTGCAAGGGTATATCAATTTCGGCTCCGCCCGAAGTTAGTTTTCCATTCTTGTTTTTATTTAAGTTAGAAGGATGGGATTTTCTATGGACTCTGCATTGTGCCAAATATTATAAGGATCGGCCGAAGATATCCTATAGCTGTCAAATAATTGATTTATTGGTAATGCCACCATTTTGTCCGCGTTTAGGAACTCCACCAGGCTTAGGAACTCCCTCTTGGTAGGGACTCGTTCCCCCGTCATCACGCTTCTCGGGACTCGATGATATTTGATGCCGAACTTGAAGTCATCTGTAGCCGGCTGCCAGTACATTCCTAGTACCTTCTCCTCAGCTTCGGTCCATCTGACGCTAGCGATGGATTCAAGTGGGTTCAACGCTCTGACCACACTTGCCGAACTGGAAGTAAATCGACACAAGTCAAATCCTGCATCTGCATGAATTTCTGCATCCTGCATCTGCATGACCAAGTTAATAAGCAAGGTAAAAACGAAGCAAACGCTGTAGAAATAATTGAAGCAGTGTACAGTGTAACAGGCTTAATGAAAAATGAAAGGAACAAAAAAGTCATTGATCTGGAAATCTTGAATAAAGGGGTTTCATTTCAAATGGACTCAGGCGCAACCGCATCCGTAATAAACTCAAACACATACGCACTCCTAAATAAACCACTATTACACAAGTGCTCACGAGTGTTACACGCATTTGGGCGCACACCAATACCATTGCTTGGGGAGCTGCATACGGTTGCGAAATGTGGTGAAATAGAAAGAGAAATTATATTAATAGTGGCAAACGTGGAAAATTCGAACAATCTTTTGGTTTGGATTTATTCAAAACATTCGGTTTTGATATAATGCCAGTAGCGAACATTAACGAGGTGCACAGTGTCAATGTGACTGACATACACAACAAATCTAAAAAAGTTTTTGAGCCCGCAATGGGAGAGATAAAAGACTTCAAAGCCAGTGTGATTTTAAAATCGACAGCAACACCAAAGTTTTATAAAAGCCGCCAAATTCCTTTTGCACAAATAGAAACATTTAAGGCAGAGGCAGACAGATTAGTCCAAGCAGGGATTTGGAAACCGGTGAAGTTTAGCAACTGGGCATCCCCAATTGTTCTCGTACCTAAACCAGGTGGAGCCATTCGAATTTGTGGGGACTTTAAGCAAGCAGTCAACGCACAAATTGACATCGAGCAGTACCCGTTGCCCACAAAAGAAGCTTTATTCCACATCATCCGTCATGGCAAGCAGTTCAGCAAAATAGACCTTAAAGAGGCCTATCTACAAATGGAATTGGATGATGCGTCCAAACATATTATGGTCGTGAACACACCGCTGGGCCTTTTTCAATATCAACGTCTTCCATATGGAATAGCCAGCGCTCCGGCGATCTTTCAAAGATACCTAGAACAACTCCTGAAAGGAATAGAAGGTTGCGGAAACTATCTTGATGACATCATCATCTCAGCACCGACTAGGGCAGAACATTTGAAAAGATCAATGTTCTGACTCGATCAAGTTCTTGGTATTCTTCAGGACAACGGTATTAAATGCAAAATGGAGAAATGCTTTTTCCTCAAGGATGAAATTGAATATTTGGGAAGAAGAATATCCGCAAACGGTGTTCTTCCAGATACTTCAGGGCTAGAAGCTGTAAAACAACTGAAGCCTCCTGAGAATTGGCAAAAATTGGAAGCGTTTATGGGTAAAGTAAACTATTATTGCAATTTTATCCCAAATTATTCGCAGTTGGCAGCACCCTTGAACCAACTTCGCAGAAAAAATGTAGCATATATATTTGGGCCGCAACAGCATCAAGCATTCACAGACTTGAAGTATCACATTATAAACGCAACTGAACTAGCTCATTTCGATGAAAAATTACCACTGATACTAGCCACTGATGCTTCATCCTTTGGTATTGGAGTAGTGCTTTCTCATCTTCAGAACGATGGAACCGAAAGACTAATAGTTTTCGCTTCAAAAACTTTAGCTAAGCACCAAGTAAAATACAGGCAGATCCAAAAAGAGGGACTTTCCATAATATTCGGAGTGAAACGATTTCACCAATATTTATATGGAAGAAGATTTATTTTGATTACAGATCACAAACCGCTTGTAACTATTTTCAATCCAGGCAAGCATCTTCCTCTGATGACATCAAACAGACTGCAACGCTGGGCCATCATTCTCATGGCCTACATCTTCGACATAAGGTATCGTACCACAGCAGCGCATGGCAACGCCGATGCTCTATCACGTCTTCCAGTAGGTATGGATCCAGATTTTGACAAAGAAGAAGAGGCCTGCAACACTATACTGGAATGGACACCAGTATAGTGTCCATTTAATTTTACAATTAATGCTGACACAATTCGCAAGCACCTAGGCACCGACGAAATCCTCAGACAAGTCATGCATTTCGTTACAGTAGGATGGCCTGAAAAACTTCAACCGAGCCAGGAAGCTTTATTGCCATTTTTCAATCGAAGGTTTGCGATTACCACTAACCAACAACTTCTTTGCTTGTACACAGATTCGAATCGTGTAATAATTCCATGAACTTCGCGGCCATATTCTGAAACTCCTGCATGAAGGGCACAGGCAACATGTTTGGTGGCCTACCATTGATCAAGATATAAAAAATCTTGTAAACTCTTGCGTTAACTGCAAATGCAATAATCCAGCACCGCCGAAAGAGTACCACAGTTGGCCTGTAGCAACAACAGCTTGGGAGCGTATTCACATTGATTTCGCTGGCCCCATATTTGACGCCATGTGGCTAATCTGCGTAGACGCCTTTTCTCAATTTCCATTTGCGGTTCAAATGTCGTCTACAACAACCAGCAATACAGTTGCTGCACTATCATCAATTTTCGGAATTGAAGGATATCCCAAGACAATGGTTAGTGACAATGGGCCCCAATTTACTGCCGACGCCTTCGCAGTATTTTGCAAGCAACATGGAATACAGCACATTACTACAGCACCGTTTCATTCAGCGTCAAATGGTTTGGCAGAACGCTTTGTCCAAACTTTCAAATTTTCCGTGAAGAAAAATTTATCGGATGGGTTATCAGTTCGTGAGGCAGTCACAGTCGCATCGTACAGGTTTACTTCTAATGCACAAGGAAAAACTCCAGCCGAATTGATACACGGTCGATCAGTACGAGCCATATTGAGTCAACTATTTGAGAAGCCTGCAATAAATAAAGAAGCAGATACCAAATACTCCGTAAATCATCCAGTCTCCAGACATTGTAATCACTAACATTATGGGCAACTCTGTAAATTCACAAATAGATATACAGACTTCAATAAAGGCAGTTCGCAGCCACACTTCAAAATGAAAGCACAGACCTCTACCTTATGGACATAACAGCTGTGAAATAACTTATTAATCGGAAATGCCAAAACTTTGTTTTTTATAAATTAGAAAAGGTGCAACTTTCTATGGATTCTACTTTGGGAAAACTAATCCGACCTACCGAATTTCATAAGTATCGGCCCATTACATTATATAGTTGTCATATAACTGATTAATCTGAAATGGTATAACTTTGTTTTTTATATTTTTGGAAAAAATAATCAGATCTGCCAAATTTCATAAGGATCGGCCAATTACATACTATAGCTGGGATAAAACTGATTGATCGGAAAATCCATAACTTTCTTTTTTATAAGATAGAAAGGTGCAACTTTCTATGGATTCCATTTTGGGCAAGTTTATACGACCGGCCAAATTTCATAAGGATCGGCCAATTACATACTATAGCTGGGATATATCTGATTGATCAGAAATGCCATAACTTTCTTTTTTATAAGTTAGAAAGGTGCATTTCTATGGATTCTATTTTGGGAAAAATAATCTGATCTGCCAAATTTCATAAGAATCGGCCAATTACATACTACAGCTGTGATATAACTGATTGATCAGAAATGCCATTACTTTGTTTTTTATAAGTTAGAAAGGTGCAACTTTCTTGGATTCCATTTTGGGCAAATTTATACGACTTGCCAAATTTCATAGGGATCGGTCAATTACATTCTATAGCTGTGATATAACTGATTGATCGGAAATGCCATAACTTTCTTTTTTATAAGTTAGAAAGGTGCAACTTTCTATGGATTCCATTTTGGGCAAGTTTATACGACCGGCCAAATTTCATAAGGATCGGCCAATTACATACTATAGCTGGGATGTAACTGATTGATCGGAAATGCCATAACTTTCTTTTTTATAAGTTAGAAACGTGCAACTTTCTATGGATTCCATTTTGGGCAAGTTTATACGACCTGCCAAATTTCATAGGGATCGGTCAATTACATTCTATAGCTGTGATATAACTGATTGATCGGAAATGCCATAACTTAGTTTTTATAAGTTAGAAAGGTGCAACTTTCTATAGATTCCATTTTGGGGAAATTTTTACAACCTGCCAAATTTCATAAGGATCGGCCAATTGCATTATATAGCTGTGATATAACTGATTGATCGGAAATTCCATAACTTTTTTTTTTTTAAGACAGTAAGGTGCTACTTTCTATGGATTCTACTTTGGGAAAACTAATCCGACCTACCGAATTTCATAAGTATCGGCCCATTACATTATATAGTTGTCATATAACTGATTAATCTGAAATGGTATAACTTTGTTTTTTATAAGTTAGAAGGTGCAACTTTCTATGGATTCTACTTTGGGAAAAATAATCAGATCTGCCAAATTTTATAAGGATCGGCCAATTTCATACTGCCATAACTTTGTTTTTATAAATTAGAAAGGTGCAACTTTCTATGGATTCCATTTTGAGGAAATTTATAAAACCTGCCAAATTTCATAAGGATCGGTCAATTACATTCTATAGCTGTGATATAACTGATTGATCGGAAATGCCATAACTTTGTTTTTTATAAAACATAAAATCCGCTATTAAAAACTATTAATAGCGTAACAGGGATTTTCTATGGATTCTGCGTTGTGCAAACTTATCGGTCGTGCCAAATATAATTAGGATCGGCGGCCGATATCCCATAGCTGTCATATAAGTGATTGATCGGAAATGTCATAACTTTGTTGTTTTTTTAACTTAGAAGGATGGGATTTTCTATGGATTTTGCATTGCGCAAACTAATCTGACGTGCCATATATTATAGGAATCGGCCGTCAATATCCTATAGCAGTCATATAACTGATTGATCGGTACTGCCATCATTTTGTTGATTTTTATGTTAGAAAGCTAGGACTTTCTATGGATTCTACATTGGGCAACTTATCCCACCTGCCAAATTTTGTATGGATCGGCCGACTATGTTGTATAGCTGTCATATAACTGATTTATCGGAAATGCCATAATGTTGGTGTTTTTGGTGTTTTTATTTAAGTTAGAAGGATGGGATTTTCTATGGATTCTGCATTGAGCAAACTAATCCGACGTGCCATATATTATAAGAATCGGCCGACTATATCCAATTGCTATCATATAACTGATTCATCGGGGATGCCATAATGTTGGTTTTATTTAAATTAGAAGGATGGGATTTTCTATGGACTCTACATTGGGCAAACTTATCCCACCTGCCAAATTTCATAGGGATGGGCCGTCTATATCCTTTTGATATCATATAACTGATTCATCGGGAATGCCATAATGTTGTTATACCCTTGCAGAGGGTATTATAATTTTGGTCAAAAGTGTGCAACGCAGTGAAGGAGACATCTCCGACCCTATAAAGTATATATATTCTTGATCAGGATCACCTCCTGAGTCGATATAAGCATGTCCGTCTGTCCGTCTGTCCGCAGGCAGTTCCTTTGCAGGCAGTATATAAGTCGGAACGACCGGGATCGGTCAACTATATCCTATAGCTGCCATATAACTGATTGATCGGAAATGCCATAACTTTCTTTTTTATAAGTTAGAAAGGTGCATTTCTATGGATTCTACTTTGGGAAAAATAATCTGATCTGCCAAATTTCATAAGAATCGGCCAATTACATACTACAGCTATGATATAACTGATTGATTTTTTTAAGTTAGAAGGATGGGACTTGCTGTGGACTCCTCTTTTAGCAGACTTATTTGATCTGCCATATTTCATAATGATCGGCCGACTATATCCTATAGCTGCCATATAACTGATTGATCGGAAATGCCATATCTCTGTTGTTTTTTAAGTTAGAAGACTGGGACTTTGTATGGATTCTACTTTCGGCAAACTAATTTAATCTGCCGAGTTTTATAAGGATCGGCCGACTATATAAGATCCGATATATATCTAATAATATAAGCTGCCACATATCTGCAAGGGTATATCAATTTCGGCTCCGCCCGAAGTTAGTTTTCCATTCTTGTTTTTATTTAAGTTAGAAGGATGGGATTTTCTATGGACTCTGCATTGTGCCAAATATTATAAGGATCGGCCGAAGATATCCTATATCTGTCAAATAACTGATTTATTGGTAATGCCACCATTTTGTCCACGTTTAGGAACTCCACCAGGCTTAGGAACTCCCTCTTGGTAGGGACTCGTTCCCCCGTCATCACGCTTCTCGGGACTCGATGATATTTGATGCCGAACTTGAAGTCATCTGTAGCCGGCTGCCAGTACATTCCTAGTACCTTCTCCTCAGCTTCGGTCCATCTGACGCTAGCGATGGATTCAAGTGGGTTCAACGCTCTGACCACACTTGCCGAACTGGAAGTAAATCGACACAAGTCAAATCCTGCATCTGCATGAATTTCTCTCACCCGTGTCGAAACGGCAATAGCTTCTTCTTCACTGGTGAAACTGTCGACGTAGTCGTCCACGTAGTGGTACTCCTTGATAGCCATGGCTGCTCGCGGATCCGTGCTGCTGTACTGCGAGGCATTCACGGTCTTCACATAGTCCGCCGAACATGGTGAACAAGCTGCTTCGAACGTCATCACTGGCATCTCGTATACGTCCGGCTCCCGCTGGTCATCTCCGTCCCTCCACAGGAACCTCTGGGATCCTCTATCCTGTGGCTGCATCAGTACCTGATGAAACATCTCCTTGATGTCTGCACAAACCCCAACTGCTCCTTCCCGAAAATGGAAGAGCACTGCTGGGAGTGGCTTGTAGCGCTGTGGGCCTTTCATTAGCGCTGAATTGAGGGACACGCCGTTCACCTTGGCAGCCGCGTCGAAGACCAGCCGGATTTTTCCAGGATTGTTCGGGTTTTCCACTCCGAAGTGCGGCAGGTACCATAACTTGCCTTCCTGGAACCTCTGGACTTCCTGGGGCTCCAGTCGTCGTGCATACTCCTTCCTGACGTAATCATCCATTATTCCCTTATAGGCCCGCGCGAAGTCCACATCGCGCCTCATTTTTCCCTCGATGTTGACGAGTCTCTTGAGCGCCATATTGTAGCTCTCCGGCAGTCTCAACTCGTCGTCTCTCCATAGCAGCCCGGTTTCATATCGTCGACCTACTCGCTTAGTCGTCTCCTTCAGGATTCTCAGGGCCCGTGCGTCGCCGCCATCTGCGACTGACGGCGCCAGCTCCACTCCGCCAGCTGCGACTGGCTGTGCCGGGTTTACTCCGAAATTCTCGATCTCGAAATAATCGCTGACCATCTTCTCCAGAAGATTATCCTGGGGCACGGCTAGGAGGCACGAACTCTGAAGCGGTGAGCTCACCTTTCCGCTCACCGGTCCATACACCACCCATCCAAGTGCGGTGGCTGCTGCAAATGGTCCTCCAGATCCATAGCTTCTTGTTCTGAAGGGTATTCCAAGATGCGCATGATCCAGTCCAATTAGGATCCTCGGCGTCGCATTGTGGTACGGCTTCACAGGCAGGCGCTCATTCGCCTTCACTGCCTTTACATCTTCTCGACGCAGGCTCTGCATCGGAAGGGTCAAATTGGCTACTCCATACACGTTCTTCAGCCCATGGCGCTTTGGCTTGCCCACTGCACTGATCTGCAGGCTGACCACTTTCGTGTGCTCTTTGGTAGATTTCCCACCAAACCATTGCACGTTCAGTTGGCGACTCTCGCCTTTCAGGTTCAGGCTGCTGATGAGTTCATCGTCGATGAGCGTGACAGACGATCCTTCATTCAGCAGTGAATAGGTGTCGACCTGCGTATTCTCCCCGTACAGCGTCACGTGTAGAATCCGGAATAGTAGGTGGCATCCAATTGGATCAAAGCAGCTCAGGTTCCGATGCGTCAATTCCTGGCGGTCACATGTCGATCGCCTTTCATCCTGCTCACGCCCCGCGTCTATAACTGCGGCTGACCTAGGACGGCTCCTCTCGTTGGAATCCACTGGTCGTGGCATTCCTCTCCGTTTGCTGCTGTCTCTGAACAGCCGTCGGTCTTGACTGCTTCTCTGGTCCCTTCTGCGGCCTCCCTCTGCGACGTACGGCCGTCTGGGATGTCCAGGTGACTCGTGGAGAAGGTAGTGATGCCTCATTTGGCATCCGTAGACGTTGCATCCGCGGCTCTTCCTACAGAACACGAGAAGCATAGCCTCAACTTCCTCGCGGACTCGATCCGCGTCGTTGTAGAAACGCTGTTGAATTCCTTGCAGTCCCTGATCTGGTGTTGTCCCTCGCATATAGGGCAACATCTGGGGCGGTCGGCATACCGCTCCTCCTCGCGAACACTATTCGCGTGCAGGATCCTTCGCTTCGGTTGCTCCTTGGCTCCAGCGTCCGTGACAGTGCACACCAGTCTTGCGAATTCATGAAGCCATTCGCTCAGGTGCACCACTGTCGGATACGGTTGTATCGTGACCGCGTGCTTCGCCCAAGTTAACCTCTTGCTCAGCGGCAACTTGGCGATCAGCTCATCCTCAGACTGCAGGAACGCTGCCAGGTTGCTCACCGTCGTCGCGAACGGCAAGATCCTTGCGATGTTGGCCTCCTGAATTGGCTGCACATCGCGCACGCTATCCAGTTGGCTACGGATGAGTAGCTGCGGACGTCCATACCGGAATTGAAGCTGCTCCATAACAGCTCCTACGTTGCTGGGATGGATAAGCAACGACTTTACTGTCTCGCGGGCCTCGCCCTTCAGGGCTTTCACTAGCCTCTGATTGTTTTCCAATTGTGTACACTGGTAGGCTGCCGGGAATCGGGAAGATCAGGCAATCTACGTGGCGTCCATCCAGGTATGCTCGCCGTCGCCACTTCATATGACAGGGGCGATAGTGCAGATACCTCCAAGTTGTGTGTCGGCTCCCGTGGCGGATGCACATAACCTAATCCAGGCTGCGCCGTGGCGGTCACACAAAATGGCGGAGAATAGCCCACTGTTTTTGTTGGTGTGTGTGTCCGTGTGACAGGTTGCCCTTTTGTACAATGGCCGCCGAGCGTCGGCGCCAAATTTCCACTCAATTGTGGCGGCAAATTTGCACTCAATTGTGCCGGCAACTGCAATGATGACGTCACTCCAAGCTCCGTTTGCAGGTTGTTACTCATCTGCCTGGGCAGGATTCCACTATAACTCTGCCGTTGCGCTGCTCCCTGGCGTGGCAGCATTCTACTCAAACATGGCGGTGTATTCGCCGCACCGCTCACTCCAACGCCGCGTGCCCCGATTCCAACGGGATCCCTGGCGGCCTCTGCTTGTCCTCCACTTGCCCTTGCCTTTTCCAGCTCCGACTCGAGACGTGCGATCCTTTCCATTAGGGCCGCCACTTGTACAGTTGTGGAGTCCGTAATCTGCCCCGTTGCTTCGGGCTACAGGTTACTTGCCGCTTTCCTGGCGGCTGTTCCACTTTGCTTCGGAGTCTGTGGCCGCTGCCTATCACCAGCCACACTCGCAGAGCTTGCCGGTGTGCAAGTTGCTGTGGCCGTGGTGGTCGCAGTTGCGGTAACACCCGAGGTATCCAACCTGGGGCTCCGCCGGGGCGAATGTTTCGTGGGCATCATCTTGCAGAGTGCGAATAAAAGATAATGTCGCCGCTTGGCCGATCACGGGGAATGCCTTTAAACAAACTCTCTAGTTCTGGACAATCGTTGGAGTTGTGTGGTTAGTTTTGTTGTGTTTTATTCTGGAAGAGTTACATTAAATACTACTACAATTACTTAGTCGGCTAACCTACCGCAGTTTCTCTTCCCTCTCAATGTGATGGCTCAAATCGGTCTAAATTATCCGCCAAAAATCTTCTATTTTACCCTATTTAGTGGGACCGAACAACATGAACTTAAATCCCAAAGCTACCCTTACATATAAAACTTGACTAACTATCGATAACCATAATCCGTTCCGCGACAATGAGGAACAACTCTTTGGCTTTTGAATTTTTTAAATTTCAGACACTTGAATATACTGAATAAAGGTATCCTTAAACAAATCTGTACAGATGTTGCTCATGATCTATGGCTGCCACGTAGAGGATTTCATTTATTCCTATTTTTTCGGATCTGGCGAGATTTTCTATATCTCTAAGGTGGACTGACCGAATTCAGGAACTTAAAGCTACTCACAGAATCACTAAAGAGGCAGCAATAGGATATATTCGTCCGACCCTGGCCGTTACGGCATAAATACTGCGTGCAAAATAAAGAAGGATGGGTATAAAGTTCGAAGTCGATAGCTTTAAAACTGAGCGACAAGTACGCGTAGAAACAGACAGACGGACTCAGGAGGTGATCCTAATCAAGATGTACATATATACTTTATAAGTGTGCGTTGCACACTTGTAATAAATATTTTTTTAATCGCAGTAGCTGCTGCCTTATATGAAACATTTCATGCCTGTATCCGGCTGAGCTCAGAATTACTCATATCGTATCGTTCAAAGAGTAAAGATCATATTATCAAAAAGAGAATTTACTAAAAAAAAAAGTCGAACGAAAAATATTATCGGAAATTTCTTTTTTCGGAGATTAATAATATTTTCGGAAAATATAGTTTTGTGGTGAAATATGTATTTCAAGATTTACTTTGAAGGTGCAAGCACAATCGGCCGGGTGCCATTGGTTAGGGTGCGCGACGAAGCCTCGATTTGTGACCTAAAAATGTTAATGGAAAGACGCACACGCGTTCCTGTTAATCGCCAGCGAATGCTATTGGGCCACACAGAACTATCTGACGACTTGATCTTATCGGATGTCGCTAGGCTATGCGAGATCAGCATGGAGGGCGACGACAATGTCTGCATTGAGCTGTTCGATGACACAAAGCCAGTATGCCGGCTTTGTTATCTTGAAGATATAGGCTGCGGATCCCCTGACATCAATGAAAGTTGATTTCGATATGGATATTGAGCTGCCTCTTAGCAGCTCCGACAACCAGTCTTTTACAACGCCTTCTTCAAGTGATCCACATTGTAACCTAGTTCTGGGTGACAATGGTTCATCGGGGGCTTGCGGCAGCACCACAGAGGCAAGTACCGGGAGCAGCTCGGCCAGCAGTGGAGACACCACCAATGCCTCAAGCAGCGAGGAGGCTTCAAAAGAAAGCAATGTCCGGGCACTGCGGGAGAAGTTTGTCTGCCCCCCTTTGGAGGTCGAAGAGGACGAAAAATGTCCGGGCAAATGCGACGTGGCATGTTGTAGGAACTGCAATCGCCCTCCGTATGCTAGTGTCGTACCGGAGGATCGGCGATACGCAGTGATTATAGTGAACGAGGAGTCCCCATCGAACAGTGACTTCCAATGCATTTTGATTTTTCTAGCGAAACAGTTCAAGTTTTCGGAAGATCCAAATGCCCTGAGCTTCAGTCAATGCGTCCCTGCCGTGGAGTTTGAGTGTACCCTTATGATAGTGTGTGAAGCTTCAGACACCCAGGAATGGCTCTTGCGGGCTGCCCGGCCTATGTGCCCCCCGTTTAAGTGCATGTCATTTTTAAAACATTTCGAATTAGTTCGATGCACCTTCGTCCTTCTTTTGATAGTGAATCGGAAACTGTGTCGCACTTTCAATGTAATCGAAAATCAAAATTTCGGGCTCGACACCAGCAAGTGGTGCGTCATGTCTCGGGACACCTTAGATCGCTGCGAAAAGGAGTATGTCAGGAAGGTTGTCTATCGGGGTTGTCAGAACGACGAGCTCAATGTCTACATTGATGAAGCGTCGCTTACCTCGCGAAGTAATGCAACAAGCTGATATACATGATGTGGCACCTTCCTGTCGACTTCTGCCCGCTTGCCAATTGCCAGTAAATCCCTAAGACGACTATAAAATTAACTCCACATTTTTTTTTATATGTTTTTGTTATATGGTATATGTTATGATTCACCCACTCTTTGTTACTCACTTTTACACAGCGGAACATGGATATTTTCATGTATCTATAATAAACAAAACACAATACACTATACGGACAAAGCTTTTCTTGTATCCCCTTCTTAGTCAACTATGCCTTGCGGTGTTACCCGGGGCACGTATATATTGGGGCTTTACAATTAGGCTCACAGTTTCGTACAACCGGTGCTTGAAATGTCCTTTAGACAGAGCGGTACCTAGGTCGACTGGGTTCTGGTAAAGTTGTCACATTTATATCTGATTTATCCCTCTCAAATCCCTCAAAATTACCATTTTAAAATGTGATAGAAAAAACTAAATTACTTTATTTTATAGTCACACTAATTATACAAAACGTATCTACATCGGCTTTGTCATCCAAGTAACCTATAACATTTTCAAATTCGCAAATACACCACACACAAAATAGAATGTCAAGTTCCACGTTAGCAGTTAAGTTGTCGAATATATTAAGATATATTCGGATCAAACATATATCGCAAATGTCCGATCTAGTTGGCCGATCCCGATCCTTCATTATCAAAAACATTTGTTATAATAAAAATTTTGAAACGGCCCAAGTTTCTATCTCTACATGCTTGTAACGACTCCGTTACAAGAAGATCACCTTATTCGGAGATGTCTGCTTCATGTCTGCGTTCTACACTTTTGAACAAAATTATAATAAAGTACATAATTGTTATAAGCATTAGCGTTAAGCTATAAGTTGCTATCAAATAAAATGGTAATTCTAGAGCGAATGTCAGGGCCCTTTTTAATGTTTTTATTATAATGGAAATTTCGTACAAAATTTAAAAAAAAATACATTTTGGAATGTTAGAATGTTTATAAATGATTGGTTATACAATTTTGAAATAATTTATAATATTTATAAATTACATAGACGAGACGCAAACCTTCCTGAAAAGGTAACGGTGTTGAGAGCTTTAAAGAGCGAAAAGCTTTTAAGGTTTTTGTGTTCAATGAGGTGAGTTTCTCTTTGGGTCCTTTATGGTGAGAAAGGTTTTGAAATAAAAAAATAACTTTGGAGAAATCAACGCTAAGCTTAGTAATCTTTATCGGCGTAATGAGGAACAATTATTAAAGCCTTTAAAATCTTTATTATTTTAAACCCATTGTTTGGTCATTAAGCCTTTTTAATGACCTTTTCCCTTTTTCCGAAATAACACAAAAGGGGAAATTGTTTATTTTCACAACGTTATAAATTTTTGTTTATTCGCATATCGCAGGGAGTGAGAAAGCTCCGATTATATGATGCGTATGCACTGATATAAAAAGTACGAGTGACCCCGCCTTAGAACATAGGCAGAGCGAAAGCTCATTAACTTAATGCTAAAGATAAAGCGGCCGAGAAGAGTCGGCTTGCGACCAACAATAGCGATCAGATAAATAGGACAAATATAACTGAGAAACTATAATTGTTGTATTAGTTGTATATTAGTGATAGCTGTGGCTGCTGCCTGACCCGACATTCCCCCCCCAGTTGAGGCCTGTCCTTCAACTTCATCCTAAAGGGGCAGTTAGCGAAAACTTAGTCAGTTCCGCTTGGTAGTTCCAGATTCGGTTCTATTATCGGCCATTTGAGACACTCCATCCAGGCCGGGGGCTAGATCCATACTTCTCCCCAACGGCCACTTCATAATATGAGCTGTGGGCGCGATTGACATTCTCTCCACGTGTGAACCGCCTCCTCATACAACCTATCCAAGCTTTGTTTTCTGCAACAACGGTAGGCCAGCTGAAAGCTGGATTTGCCCAGCACACAATAGTTCATAAAATAGACTGGCTCCGATAAGCAAATCGATACGTTGTGGCCGGAAAAACTTTGGATCGGCTAAAGTGAGGTTGGCCGGAATATTCCAGCTGGAGACGTCCAAGCTGAGACTAGGCTGGAGATCCGTGATGCTGGGGGCGATGACAGCGTTGACAAAGGCCGAATATTCGGAGCAACAGGACCGAAGGAGCACATCGACGGATAATTCATCTGTCGCGAAACCAGTGTTGCCAATTCCAGACACTGCCATGTAAGATTTGCGTCTAGGAAGCTGCAGCTGACTAGCCAGTCGGGAAGTTATCACGTGCACTTGCGATCCTGAATCCAAAAGAGCTCGGCATGGAACAAAAACTCCAGTGCGACTCCGAACGAGAATGTTCGCTGTAGCCAGTAAGGCTACCTCACTGCTGCGACCTTGGGCAACTAGTGCCTTAGCCGCGGATGGTGAAGCGCTTATTGGCTCGGCGCCCTCGGTTGTGGCTGACGTAGATGATACAACAGAAGGCTGGCTACTGGATGACTGTACTTCCAAAAAATGCAGCAGGCTGTGATGCCTCCTCCCACAACTGCGACAATTAGCAGCGAGGCACTCACGCAGGTGATGACCAGGTTGGAGACATTTCCGACACAGACCGAGTCGCCAGGCCTCACCAAGGCGGCTCTCAGGGGCCATTAACAAAAATCTGGGGCATTCAGACACTACGTGGGACCACCCACCACATAATCTACAAGCGGGGGAAGGTGAATTAGTGACGATAAAGGACGATCTATTATTATTTTTCGAGACTCTACGTCTTCCCATCTGAGTGCCTGGCACGTAGGCGGTCATGGCCACATCCATAGCCTCCAGAGTCCTGCACCGCTGCTCCAAAAAATTCTGCCATCGACTCCCAGGTAGGGATGAGGTCCAAGTTCGACGCATTTTGACATTCCTCCCACTTGACCTGGGTAGCTGGGTCCAACCGTTGAAGGAGCACTTGGACAATGATACTGCTAGCGATCTGCATGGTCGTCCCCAAATTTTGCAAGGCTCGCATGTGGGCATTGAATTTATAGAAAGCCCTCGAAGCGATGCCACTGAGCCACCTTCCAATAGGCTGAGGCCCAGAATCCCGTTCACATGAGCCTGAAATATTAACCGGCGGTTATTAAATCGTCTTTCCAGAACACGCAACGCAACATCATAATTCTCCTCGGAGATTTCCAAGGAGCGAACTGCTTCTAAGGCTGAGTCCCGAAGACAAGATCGCAACCTCTGCAGCTTTTCCACCTTACTTATGTGAGGATTGCAGCCCACGATCGTTGAGAAAGCCGAGTGAAACTCAGCCCACTCCGAATATCCTCCGCTAAAAGTAGGAAGAGGAAGAGGAGGCAAGGCTTGAAAACTCCGACTGAGCGCTGAGTCCACCTGAATACTGGAAACTCCGCTGGCTAGGGTGGAATGGGCAGCAATTCGAGCAGAGCGCAACGACGTCTCGTGCTCGATTTCAGCATGCATCGTAGCTACAAGCTCAGACACTGTCCATCGCAAGTCGCTGCTTATCTCAGAAATATCTAACTCTTCAAGCTCCCCGTGGATGGCCTTAAAATCATCGTACATGGCGACCAACTGGCCGTGACGCACATGGAGCATGGCGTCTTCCACCTTTGACATTGGCTGCAGGACGCCTTGGATCCTCTTCAAATCCTGGAGGATACCCTTTGCCTTGCATTTTAAAATCGCACTCCGAGATGGAGTGGGTTCTCCTGTGACGGCGCCGCTGGAGTTCATCGCCACTATGATTGAAATTCGCTCACTTTAAGTAAAAACACGCACAAATTAATTTTGGCGCCAAATTATGGCTCTTGATTATTTTATTATATTTAATTTTATTTGAGCGCAGCGAACACGATTTATCCCACTGTGCGCTCAGAACCGTACGCTGAGTTGTGGAATGTATATATATATGAACGCTTGTGTGAGGCGAATGCACTTGCAAGTGGAACGTATATATGTATGTATGTATGTATGTATGTTGGCGGACCGGATAACAATTGTATTTTATGCGATTATGTATTTTATATGATTTGTGTATAAATACAAAATAATTGTTTCACTGATGCACTGTATGCCGTTTATGTTCAAATGCACATACATATGTTAATACACCGCACAAAAACTGAATCAGGTATGTTCGCACTGGTTCTGTTTTATGATCGTGGAATTGTTAATTTTATTAATTATATATTATATATTATATATATATTAATTTTATAATTTTATTAATTAGATCACGTCGGGGTCACCAATGTTTGGTCATTAAGCCTTTTTAATGACCTTTTCCCTTTTTTCCGAAATAACACAAAAGGGGAAATTGTTTATTTTCACAACGTTATAAATTTTTGTTTATTCGCATATCGCAGGGAGTGAGAAAGCTCCGATTATATGATGCGTATGCACTGATATAAAAAGTACGAGTGACCCCGCCTTAGAACATAGGCAGAGCGAAAGCTCATTAACTTAATGCTAAAGATAAAGCGGCCGAGAAGAGTCGTCTTGCGACCAACAATAGCGATCAGATAAATAGGACAAATATAACTGAGAAACTATAATTGTTGTATTAGTTGTATATTAGTGATAGCTGTGGCTGCTGCCTGACCCGACACCCATTAAAGAAGCTTTCAAACCGAAAGCCAGTAACCACTTATCATTTCTTAACTTCAGGTTAAATTGCACAACCTGCATACGAATTACACTCAAATTAAGCCTCCTTGCTATTTATAACATGTCAAGGACACGCATTAGAACTTATTGATTTGTGTAGCCGTTCGCAGGACACAACACCCCGAGCCGGCTCCTGCATTAAATAAATTATGGCCTTTTGCGGTTACAATCGGTCAGCGTCAAATTCGTCACGCATCGTAACATCGCAATAATTGTAGGTGTCATTGAGTTGGAAAACGAAAACAAAGACAGTCGAAAGCAGCTATTCAATTATGACCAACACCAATCTATTTAACAGTAAGGATTAAAAATTCCATTTGTTTCCTAAGGTCGTGACAAGGGAGGCGTTAAACATTCTAGGCATTAAGATTGACTTGACACGCACCTTGGCGGCAACAATAAAAACAATAAAAAACCAATCAAAATCAGTTGTATTTAATTGGTTTACGGAAATTTTGTGGGCGGATATGAAAAATAATGACAATCTGAGGAGCAATGACAACAGCAGGTTATATTTAAAAAATGAATAATCCTAATGGCTTTTGTATTTGTTTTGATTGATCATTTAAATAGTTAAGATAAAAAATATAAATAAATCAAGTATATATGTTGTGGTTATATTCTTCTTTTAATAATTATGTATATGCTTGATTTTTGAGAATCAATATCCGAGAAATTCTCGGCTAGAATAAATATTAAATATTCTATTTTAAATGTATGTATATCTAAATTAAAGTTATCTGAAGAAGTATTTATGTGAACAAGTGCTAACACGCAAGCCAGACACGGCAATATTCCTCACAGCTTGACTGCCACATGTCGTATACATAATAAACTCAACCGACTTCTCCAATCCCAGTCCCAGCTAAACCATGACCAAGAACAACAACCACAACCGAGCCATAAACTTGGCGCCAGTTGAAGCAAAAAAGCTGAGCTGCCAAAGCGAGAAAGCAGTAGTGTTAGAGCGAGAAAGCAAACGCTAGAAGGACATTCGACGAGGAACTTCAATGCGACTTTGCATGCAACGTAATCCGAATCTGGGGCGTTGCACTTGCAAGCAACACTTGTTGCACTCACTTTGCCGTTGCCGCTGCTGTTGTTGATGTCTCCGGGTTCCAGTGGCGGCTCCACTTGCATGTTAAGGTGCTGCTGGGAGGCGGCCGGGGTGGGCTGTAGCGTGGCGAGCTGGTCGGCGCCGCCGGCATAGTAATCCGCCACGCTGGGCACCAGCAGGACACCAACCTTGTTGCGGGCCACCTGCTGTTGGGTGGTGGAGCGGCGATGCCGCGAGGGCAGCATCATTCGGTGAGCCACCAGAGCCATGATAGAAGCTCCGAGGATCGGATGGATATTCCGCTAACTCACTAAGTAGCACTCACTGCCCTTTTTTTTGGGATTTTTTCTGATAACGGAACGAAAATCGGGCAGAGGACAAATCAAATAGGAAAATCCCTTAAGGAAATGCTCGCCGCCAACTGAAAGACAACCAAAAATTCAAAAAAAAAAATGGACGAAAACCAGCGGCGAATGAAAAACGAAAGCGAAACTTTCAACGCACCGGAAAGAGGCGAAAGGAAATGGCCGTTCGCCCTCTCGCTCGCACTCATTTTCCGCCATTTGGAGCTCGTCAGTGGATGGCTGTGTGTGTGTGTGTGTGTTTGCGTACTAAACGCCGCATGTTTGATGAACGTTTTTGTTGTTGCTCCTTTAACGTTAATATTAATGTAGATATCACATTGTCTGCTTCGAGTGTATCCTTGTGTGTGTCGGCGAGTATTAGTGTGGGTGAGTGTGGCTGTGTATGCGGGTGTAAAGCCACATTTGACGTGCCAGTGCCGCATTCATTTGCATATTTGAGAGCCTTTTCTGGCTTATGCGTGTAGCGTTTGGTTGTGTGGGTATTGGTGTGTGTGTGTAAATGAGAGAGGGAAAGATGCGAAAGAGAGAGACCGCATCGCACACGCTCAAGTCTCATGTGTAAGGCATAGAGATAAGTTCAACTTAATTAAAGTTTCAAAGAGGGACAAAACGTTGACTGCTTGGTTTTTCGGGTTTCTCGTTGCATAAATTATGACAATTGGCCATGCGGCTTACAAGATGCACCCGAGACCTTGCTTATTTGCTCTTATCATCATTATCATCATGGTAATTGCCAGCAGTTGTTGGTGTAAAATTTATTCCTTTTGCAATTCAAATGCTTGAATAGCTTCATTCATGCTTCGATTCACTAAGATTAACACGCTACGATGTAGTCTTGAATTGTTGAAATGACTTGAAATTACATTCATACATATTTATGTATGCAAGTTATCCAACCCATGAAACAGTTCCACTTATGGAATTAATAAACAAATTTTAAAATTCAATCTCAGCAACTTCAAGAGCCGCGCTTGACCATCTGGCTAGATATAAACAAACCAATCGTAAAGTAAACACAAGCTTCCGTTTTGACGATCGAAGCCCAGAATATTGAGTTCCGATTTTCAATCAAATTGCATCGCTCAGCATAAGTTAATTTCACAACGAGATGCGACAGTTTCAGCATAAGCTTTTATTAAAAACAAAAGAAAAGTTCTGGAAGCAAAAAAAGAAAAGCTTCTGGCCGAGGTTTTTTGGAGAAGAATTTAGAATTAAGAAGTCAGTCCTTTCCTGGATGCAGTAGCGATCGGTCATTAGCAATCAGCAATAATAAGTGTCTTGATGTTTTAATACGTTTACGAATAAAACGTCTAACACCAAAAAAATAAAATATAAAATGTTCTGTTTTTTTAAATAAATCAATAAGGACTAAGTTAATTGGCGCCCAACGTGGGGCTGCGTCATAAAAAGTTCTAAAAATAAAAAATTTAACGAAATAAAAGTTAAATTAATAAGCGGAACTCGCGCAGTCAAGAACACAGATTTTTACAAATTATTGGAAAACATTAAATGAAATAATCCATTAAAGTTTTTTAAAAGGTGGACTAAAAAGTAATCAATTAAACATCAAGACACTTAAAAATTCAAAGCGGCATAACATATATTAAATAACAATACCAAAGAAACCATCCTCTACCGTAAAAACTACCAAAGGAATCCAAGGACAGAAGGAAGATTTGCAGAATAAATATTTTAAACAACAAAACCAAACAATCCACCCTCTACCGTAAAAACTATAAAGGAAATCCAAAGACGGAAGGAAGATTTGCAGAACATCCCCAATTTAAAGGAAGACCTTATCAAACATTATCGTGAGGATAATTATAATTTTTAGTAAGTTCTATAAATTTTAAGATAGATAACCGTTTAGATAAAAAAGGATCAGAGCAAAAACACAATACAAAAGTTTCAGTGAACTTAACTTAACCATGGCAACTGGAGGTTCGGCTAATGTTTCTGCAGGTAGCTTAGCTACATCCAGTAATATAACGGTGGAATTAATTAACAGATTAATTAGTGTCCAATTGAGTGAAGTGAAATAAAAAAATAGATGGGATAGAATTAAAAATAGTTTCAGAATCAAATATTGTAGAAGACTATAAACTTCAAGAGGTCGACCCTAATGTTAAATGTGAAACTACTCTAGAAGTAATCAAATCATTACCGGAGTTTACCGGAGAGCCAACACAATACGTAGGTTGGAGAGAAGCAGCAGAGACTGTAATGAGCCTTTACAAAATTCAGAGTCAGCAGTATTTTATTGCATTAACAATTTTACGGAATAAAATCAGGGGCGCAGCACATGACTCTTTAACCAATCATGGTACTGTTTTAAATTTTCAAGCAATCCTATCAAGACTAGATTTTATATACAATGACAAACGACCAATTCATGTTTTGGAGTCCGAATTAAGTATTCTTAGACAAGGTAGGATGACAGTTACTTAATTCTATAATGAAGTGAATAAAAAAATGACTTTGTTAATAAACAAAACTATGGTATACGGGAAGGACAATGTAATTACCAAAGAAACAAACAAAACGATTAGAAGCAATGCCCTACGGATTTTTATCTCTGGACTGAATGGTTCAATATCAGAAACACTTTTTTCATTAAATCCACCGGACTTACCCAATGCTTTGGCAAAGGTCCAGGAATTAGATTCAAACAATTTCCGTGCTCAATTCGCACACAGATATTATGGATTTAAAAATGGAAATAAAAATTAGGGAAACAATTTAAGATTCAATCCAGTAAATTCTATACAAAATAATAATACAAAGGGGGTAGGAAATAATTGGAACCATAACCAAAATAATAACTGGCCACAGAACAGGAATTTTTGGCAAACAAAAAACCAAAATACCAATCCAAAACAGCAAACTATTGAGCCAATGGAGGTTGACCCATCATTCCAAATTCAAAATAGGCCTGGGAATAATTGGCAGACGAATAACAACCAAGGCAGGTATAATAATAATTATTACCAAAATAATAATCGCCCAAACTATTATCGCCCGAACCAAACCAGGGAGCAAACTCAAGCTCAAAAAAGAGATCCAGAAGTATCATCTAACCAACCTGCTAATAAAGTGACAAGATTAAACAATATAAATGAAGATCATTTTTTAGATCAGACCCCTACGGAGGAATGCCTTATGTAAAAAGAGTAGATAGAAAAACTAAGAAGGAGTTAAACATTTTAATAGACACGGGAGCCACAGCTTGTTATATTAGGAAGGGAATTTACGAAAATAAAAATAAATTACCAATTTACAAAAAGGTATCTACAGTTCATGGGTACTCAATTATTAAATATTACCATTATATAAATATATTCGAAACAAGACATTTGTTTTATGAAATAGAAGGGTTGGAATCAGATCTTTTAATTGGAATTAACTTAATAAGGAAAATTGGAGCTATAATAAATACAGAGAAGGGAGTGTTGGAGTATAATGAAAAAACAGAAAAATTGATATATCATGATAGTGAAGAAAAAGATGAAACAAGTTTAATCGAGACAAAGAATACTCTTCCGCTAAAAGAATTTATTTTAAAAAAATATTTTGCCAATAAAGGTAGCAAAAACACAGATTCAATATTAGTGGAATGCAGTGAGAAAAGTTTGGGATCAACAAATCCCGAACACGCCGACGATGATATTACCGTCAACAAAAAAGTTAGTTTTTTAGGATCAACAAATCCTAAATACCCCGACGTTGAATTATCCGTCAATAAGAAATTAGAAAAGGTAGGAACAAGAGGGTCCAATCGAGACAAAATAAATAATACTCATATTGCAAACGAAAATCGAGTAGAGTTTTTGGAACGAAAAATAATTAACAAAATTGAAGAAAATAAATTTACAAATACCGTTCAGAACGGACATTCGCAGTGAAATAAATACGATAAATGACAGGGCTATATATAGTAAGCAATATCCTTACGCCTTGTCGGTTTCAGATTTTGTTACCAACGAAATCAATCGAATGCTAAATGATCAAATAATAAGACCAAGTAGAAGTCCTTATAATTCACCAGTATTGGTAGTACCAAAAAAGGGTCAAAATGAAGATGGAACACCCAAACATAGATTAGTTATAGATTATAAAAAATTAAACGAGAATACTATTCCAGACAGATATCCGATGCAAGATCCGTCTGTAATATTAGCAAATTTAGGAAAGGCTAAGTATTTCTCAACAATCGATTAGGAATCAGGATTCCACCAAATTTTAATGAAGGACTCAGACATTGAAAAGACAGCCTTTTCCATAAATAATGGGAAATTTGAATTCTTGAGAATGCCATTTGGATTAACAAACACCCTAAGAGGGAAAAAAGGAAAAAAATAGCTAAACCATTAACAAAATATCTAGGTGGGGAAAATGGAAAAGTTTCTAAAAGAATGTCTACAAAAATTTCAGTACAGTTTGATGAATCAGCTGTAAAAGCTTTTAACGAGCTGAAGGAGAATCTAATAAGCCGAATTTAATTGGTTCAGCCAGATTATAATAAAAAATTCGTTTTAACAACAGACGCATCAGACGTAGCTATCGGGGCAGTACTATCACAAGATGAAAAACCAATTACTTTTATTTCTAAAACATTAAACAAAACGGAACAACTTTATGCAACAAATAAAAAGGAATTGTTAGCCATAATATGGGCCTTAAAAACTCTCAGGAATTATTTATATGGAGTAATTGGCATAGAAATACAAACGGACCATCAATCCTTATCATTCACTATTTCAGATAAAAATCCAAATGTAGATATTAAAAAATGGTATTCTTTTATTGAGAGCTTTACTCCAAAAATAAAGTATAAACCTGGAACAACAAATGTTGTAGCCGATGCATTATCACGAATCCAAATCAATAATATTACAAATAGCGATATAGACGAATCCGAACAGTCAAACTCAGATCAAGACACACAGCACTCTGCTGAAAGTAGTTTTGAAAATGTAATACAAGAGACCCGAAAACCATTAAATCAATTTAAACAACAATTGTTATTAACAAAGGGGAGGTATACAATACTACACTGGTAGTTTTTGGAAAATCAAGACACATCATTGAATATGATACAGTTGAGAACTTAGTAACTATATTAAGGGAATATCTTCCACCTAATATAACGGTTGGAATTCATTGTAGCTTAGAAGATTTATACCACATTCAAGTACCTTTCAAAAACAGTTTTACCAACAAATTTCTGTTTACACGAATATTTCTGCAAGACGCAGAAAACACCGAAGATAAAGCTAGTAATAGAAAAGGGAATATAGAATTTTTGTTTTAACTTTTATAACTTGTATTGACGCATACTCTAAATTCCTCGTAGTTAAGGAAATTCAAAACAAATTAAATATTGAAAATAAAGTAATGGAACTAATTCAACAATTTCCGCAAGCCAAAGTACTTATGACAGATAATAAACCCAGCTTTACATCAGCCCAGTTAAAATCTTTTGCACTAAGGTGCGGATGAACTTTACACTACGCAGACCCGAGGCACAGTACCTCAAGCGGACAGGTTGAAAGAGCACATTCGACACTGACAGAATTAGCACGATGTATAAAGGAAGAATTTAACCTAATCGATTATTCCGAAATTGTAATAAGAGCCGCTCAGGAATATAATCAAAGTATTCATTCCACAACAAAACAAAAACCTTTTGACATTCTTTACAATAAAATCGAACACGATCATATTCCTCAAATATTAAAAAGAGCTCAAGATAAAATGTTAGAAACACATAATGATAATAGAAAGGAAAAACAATATCATGTAGGACAAGTTGTTTACGAAAAGAAATACGGAGAAAGAAACAAACTTAAACCAAGAAATAAAAAGCAAATAGTTAAGGACGTCATGCCTAACAAAATAATAATAAACAGTAGGAACAGAATTATACATAAAGATAATATTAAGAATTAACAAATTTTTTTAACTTACAGAAAATGCATTCTTTAATGCATATATTATCAATCATAATAATGGCCAGTTCTGAAATAATTGATTACTCAAACCATGAATTTTTCCTGTTCAAAGACAACAAGGATGTTCTTACTTACGAATCGTACAACGATTTATTCCACGTTACTAACTTAAGTTTTTATAAAGAAATAATAAATACAGAAACAGATAATATAAAAAGAGACACAAATAAAAGGTCACAATGGGAAATTAAATGCGACATAGAAGTAATCAAATTAATTTGATCCCAGTTAATATCAGCTAGACCAAAAAGGGGAATAAATGAGTTGGGCACCGTGTGGAAGTGGTTAGCTGGAACTCCAGATCATGATGATTTCATTAAAGTACAAAATAAAATGAATGACTTAATTGAAAATAATAATAAACAATTAATTATAAATTCCAAATTGTTTAAAGAAATAAAATCACTTTCCGAAGATTTTAAAAAAGTTTTTATTGATCAAGATTTGCCACTAAGAAAACATCGCTTACGATTGTTAACATTTGACCTACAAAATTTAATAGATACCATTACCCTTGCCAAAATTGATGTTTTCAATACAAAAATTTTAAACAATGAAGATATAAAAAAAATATTAGAACACGAACAAAAGCCAGTAATTATCGCTGACTTAATGGATATCTCTGTGTTCAAAATCGTACTACATAACGAACTATTAATAATTAATAAAAAATAACCAATAATAAATAATAGATGTGAAATATTTTACGCTCGATCCATTTCCCAAACCAATGGAAAACTATTAATAAGTAATCAAGTTGCAAAATGCGACAATACATATTATGAAATGTCTACATTTAAGAAAGAACTCTTTAATAATTATTGCACTTTAAGTTTAGAAAAAACATGTTTTACCCGATTATTAAACGGTGAGAAATCAATTTGTTTAAAAATAAGAGAAAAAAATAAAAAAATAGACCTTATCCAAGATGGTGCCATTTTCATAAACGGTAACAATATTGTCAACAACTCCAAATTAAATGGTTCATTTTTAATAACATTTAATGGTACAACCATAATTAATAATGTTTCGTATACCAATCTAGAGAACAAAATTCTAGATCTAGAAACCTTCCTACTAAATGTTGTAATTGTGGAGGTCAACATGTTAGTGCCTACAAAGGTTGTCCCATGTATAGAGATTTGAAGCATAAGGTATTCAATTGCACGCGTAATAATGGAAGGGATAGTCAGTTTAAGGCTACACAATCGCATTCTAAGGTTCATTTGCGCGACCAATCTTATCCAATCAGGTTCAACTCTGCCAGAACCCAAATCTCTACCAGATCTCATCCTGCAAAATCCCGTCTCTCTAAAAACGCCCCTGCTAATTATCAATTCCATCAACATCAGCGCCAACAACATCGGCGCCCGCCAAAAAAGCAGCGGCTAGACACAAATTACTGGCAGATACTTCAGAATGTCGCACCAGCAAACAATAGTAATATAAAGCGTTTAGGTAGAAAGGATCACTGGAAAACAAAAAACAACAACAAAAAACCAATACATCAACATCCTAGCAGTCAACCTAAGAAGAATAAGAACCCTTCTAGAGGGCAACATACTCCCAATAACCCTAAACATAGGCCAGCCATAAGGAAAAACCCTGCTGAGGCTCATCTAGCTACATAGATTCCAGGCTGGGCTTGCCTCTGCACGCACAAACAAATTGGGCAGTCCCAACATGGACAACTCTAAACGGCCAGAAATGCAAACTAACGGTGTGGGCGTTTTTAAGACTGCCAGTACTAGGGCCAGTTCCCAAACTAGATCATCATCGCCACAAATTTCCATGAAGGAATGCCACCATACTCGGCATTTTCAATATCTGCAGCAGCCTTTACTTGAGCTTAAATCTATACAGAATAAGACAAATGAGAGACTTGATAAATTTGAGCGACTCTTTAACAAACTAATCAATTCACTAAGTAAACTAACTGCTATGCTTGAATATGACATTTCTTTTGACATCTCATCGAATGATGATGATGATGACGACGATGACCCAAATGGCTCTATTATACCGGCTGAAATATTTGCTACCTCCAATCACGACTATATCATGGAAGTGAGCCATACTGCTGCTAATGACTCCATCTATGTCTAGTAGGCCCCAATTACCTTTTGCTCAACCTCAACCATTGAGGCAGGAGACAACGATTGGTGTTGGAATGCTAGTGGTTTAGGCAATAAATTACTTGAACTCGAATTGTACATGGATAGCAATAGGATTGATATAATGCTAGTTAATGAATGTAAAGTGTCTTCCATTTATATTCCTGGTTTTCACGCTTACCTTGCTACTAATCCTAACTCACATCGTAAAGGCGGAGCGCCACCTTAGTTAGATACGGTTTAATCCATTCTGCTCTGTGTCCTACTATGAAAGATACTGTTCAAGTTTGCCCTATCCTGATTGGAAATGTTGTTTTTGCTTCCATCTATTGCCCGCCATCGGTGGCTTGGACAACTAATGATTTCATGACTCTATTTAAATCCATAGGTGATTTATCTTCGACTCGTGCTCCACGCTACATTATCGCAGGGGCTCTGCTAGAGGCTGTCCTAGGGGGAAGATTCCTAAAGGGGTAATTACATCTAGCTCTAGACTTGATGTTCTGGCCACTGGAGGTTTTCCCTTTTGGTGGTGGTGCGATCAGAAACCCCTCTGCCATCGATTTGGCCATCTATTCAGGTTTCTCCCCTAGGCACCTTAGTATTTCCTCCACCAATGAACTCACATCGGATCACCTTCCCTTGATTATTCAGGCCTCTTTGTGCAGAATTCCAATCGCCAATGCTCATATTAATCAAGAAGATTCTAAACCACTTAGACCACCTAAGGGTGAACGTGAGACTAAGAGATTCCAACGTTATCTGGACAATCTTATTAATTTAAATAATGAAATTCGCTCTGTTGAAGATATAGAGGATTCCGTTTACATTCTAATTGCCAATATTAAGAAAGCCTTGCGCTACTGCTCTGCTACTATGACTTGGGGCTCCTCAGCCAATCAAAATCAAAATCAACATCGAAATCGAAATCAAAATCAAAATCAATATCGAAATAGGGGCATAAGGCAGAATTTTAGAATGGATAATAGGACTTTGAGTCTGTTACGCCAGGTCCAAGTTTTCAAGAGAGAACTTCTTATTAACCCCTCTACTGATTCGAAAAAACAATTCCGAAAAGCCAAGAATCGTCTAAGGAAGGCTATCAAGAAAATTAAACAAAATATAATCAACAACAAGTTTCGAGCTATTGATCCTGAGGATCGATACAATTTAGCTAAATTATGGAAGATTACAAGACATATCAAACGTCAGCCTGCACCCAATTTTCCTTTGAAGATTAATGCAAATAATTCTCCACCTGCCTCCCCGGCTACCTGGACTAAAACTAATTTAGAGAAGGCTAATTGTTTTGCCATCCATCTTGAGGAGCGATTCTCTCCTAAGCTTGAATGTGATGCTTCAATTAGTAATTGTATTACCAACGAATTAAATAAATATTTAAAGAACCTACCTTCCTCACCAGCTGATTTTGCCTTCGAGGGTAATCCAGCTGCCCTAACACATTTCAGTTTTAATGCCCTCTCTTCTGAAATTAAGGCACTCTCACGAACCAAGTCTCCTGGTGGCGACATGATCACAAATGACCTAATTAAAGCACTGCCAAGGAAAGCTGTCCTTTTTCTATTATTTGTATTTAACAATTGCCTGAGGCATGGCTTCTTTCCAAATCAATGGAAATGGGCAAAAATTACTATGATTCTTAAAACTGGAAAATCGGTTCACAGTCCCGATTCATATCGGCCAATCAGTCTACTCTCTGGCTTTGGCAAACTGTTTGAGAGACTTTTACACAAGCAGTAAACGAGTTTGTCAACCAAGAAATAAGTCGCATGATCGAAGATCAAATTATTAGACCCAGCAAAAGTCCGTACAATTCACCAGTCATTGTAGTATCAAAAAAAGGTACTAACGAGGACGGCACCCCCAAACACAGACTTTGCATTGATTTTAGAAAATTGAACCTCAGCACCATTCCAGACAGATATCCCATGCAGGACCCGTCAGTTATTTTATCTAACCTAGGAAAAGCAAAATACTTTAGTACCATTGACTTAGAATCAGGATTCCACCAAATCCTCATGAAAGAATCAGACGTCGAAAAAACTTCATTTTCCATTAACAATGGAAAATTCGAATTCATAAGAATGCCATTTGGGCTAACAAACGCGCCTCGCATCTTCCAGAGAGCAGTGGACGATATACTTAGGGAACATGTTGGGAAATTTTGCCATGTTTACATGGACGACATCATTATTTTTTCCCACTCTCTAAAACAACATTTTAATGATCTTAACTCAGTTATTAACATTTTACATAAAGCAAACATTAAAAATTTCATTAGAAAAATCAAAATTTTTTAAACTAGAAACTTCATTTCTTGGATATGTTGTAGCACAAAATATTATTAAAACCGATCCTGAAAAAATAGAAACCATTTCAAAATATCCAATTCCTAAAAACATCTGAGAGATACGTAGTTTCCTAGGTCTTACTGGATACTATAGGAAACTCGTAAAAAATTATGCAACCATTGCCAAACCATTAACTAGATTTTTAGAAGGCTCCAATGGAAAAATTTCTAAACGAATGTCTAAAAATGTCTCAATTACTCTTGATAAATCTGCTATTCAAGCCTTTAATGAACTAAAAGAACACTTAATTTTCAGATAGAATTAGTCCAACCAGACTATTCGAAACAATTTACATTAACGACCGACGCCTCAGATTTAGCTATAGGAGCAGTACTGTCTCAAGACGGAAATCCAATCACTTTTATATCTAAAACATTGAATAAAACTGAAAGAAGTTACGCGACTAACCAAAAAGAACTTTTGGCAATAGTATGGGCATTAAAAAACTTAAGAAATTACTTATACGGAGTATCAGGACTAGCAATTCATACGGACCATCAACAACTCTCGTACGCAATTTCAGATAAAAACCCAAATGTAGAATTAAAAAGATGGTTTAATTACATAGAAAGCTTCAACCCAAAAATTTTTATAAGCCTGGTACTACCAATGTAGTAGCAGACGCATTGTCCCGATTCGAAATAAATAATATTTCCGAAGAAGATACAGATATTACCGACACTCAGCCGACAGTAGCTTCGATAACATTTTAAGTGAAACAAAAAAGCCCCTTAACCAATTCAAACAACAACTTTTAATAGCTAAAGGAAACTTTACAATACATGAACAAATAAATGTGTTCGAAAATAGACGCCATATCATCGAATACGACCAACCAGAAAATTTAGTTACAATTCTAAAAGAATATCGGCAACCCAATATTAACACAGGAATTCACTGTACCCCTGAAGTATTATATGAAATACAAATTCCATTAAAAAACAATTTTACAAATAAATTTCTATATACAAAAATTTTTGTTCAAGATATAACTAATAATGATGATAAAGCAATAATAATAGAAGAAACCCACTGTCGAGCTCATAAAGGCTTAGAGGAAAATTATAAACAAATCTCCAGACTGTATTATTGGCCAAGTTTATACAAAAAATTAAAAGAATATATCACAAATTGCGAAATTTGCAATACAAATAAATATAACAGAAATCCAATACAAATTCCTATTGGAGAAACTCCCATTCCCAAAACAGAAGGTCAGCATTTACATATTGAAATTTACTAAGCACAAAGTCTTACCTTTTTAACTTGCATTGATTCCTACTCCAAATACCTAGTGGTAAAAGAAGTCACTAACAAAAAGAACATTGACTCCAAAGTATATGAAATATTACAAACATTCCCATTAGTAAAAACAATTATGACTGACAACGAGCCGAGTTTCACATCGGCACAATTTAAATCATTCCTAAAACGTTCAGGTATATCCATTCATTATGCAGACCCTAGACATAGCCTTTCGAACGGACAAGTTGAAAGAGTCCATTCAACCTTAACTGAAATAGCTCGCTGTATTAAAGACGAATACCGCCTCTAAGATTATTCTGAAATTATTATAAGAGCTGCAAAAAATTACAACATGACAATCCACTCAGTAACAAATCAAAAACCCTATGATATCCTATTTAACAAAATAGATCACAGCGACATACCGCTAAAATTACAGATAACACAATCTAAAATGTTAGATTATCATAACAAAAATAAATTAGAAAAAAATTATCATGTAGGAGAAGTAGTTTACAAAAAAATACACGGAGAAAGGAACAAATTAGGTCCCAGATTTAAAAAACAAGTCGTTCAGGAAAATTTACCCAATAAAGTAATAATTAATAATAGAAAGAGAGTTATCCATAAAGATAATATTAAATAATCCATACTTTACAGACGATGGAAATCGCATTTGTACTCACCATTCTAATTACCATTTGTCACACGGAAATTATTGACTACACAAACAATTAATACTTATTGTTAAAAGACGAAAAAGATGTAATGACGTACAATTCATTTGAGGACCTTTTCCACATTACGAACCTTAGTTTTTATAGAGAAATAATTAGAATTGAAGATAACATTACTAATAGCAGCAAAAACTCAGACTTAGAATGGGATATTTCAAAAAACCTAAACATTATCAAAATACTTATGTCCCAACTATTACCATCCAGAAATAAAAGAGGTATTAATGAATTGGGCACAGCATGGAAATGGCTCTCAGGTACACCGGGCCATGACGACTTAATAAGAATTGAAAACAAAATTAACGAACTGACAGAAAACAATAACAAACAATTTACAATAAATTCAGGCATATTTCAAGAAGTACAGTTTATGACAAGAATTCTTAACACAATCGTTTTTAAAAAAGAATCAAAAGTAAGACAACACCGACTACAATTAATCTCACTTGATATTCAAAATTTAATCGATACAATCACTGTAACGCTACCAGCTTTTTGGTAGCGGCCGAATTAAACGCACGATTTAATGATTAAATTTCAATTTTATTTCCGGGGTTCAATTTAACCCCGAACAAGCCGCTCCAATCAAAAACCGAAATACAAGTGCCCTCAGAGCTTGCGCAGAAGCTCTAAATAAGCTCCCAAAGTGCATGCGCTACAAAAGAACAACAAAGCGCATGCGAAGCTGGGAGAATCAAAGAATACAAAACTACTGATAACGGGCAATTAGCGGACCACTGCGGCTAGTTACACCGAGAAAAACTATTTAGCAATAATTATAATAATTGATGCTGGCACAAGTCCCAACATCCTCCCCCCGTTGGAAATTCAATTTTCAACAACAATCCACAAGGGCAAGTGACAGCTCCATTACACTGCCATCATCATGCTTATGATCCCGGAATTAATCAGCTTGGCCGATCCGAACATGCCCAACGTGCCGCCGAAGTTGTGCAGCATGCACCAGATGAACGGCTGGCCAAAGTAGGAGTGGGTAAGCTCGTACTGCGGGAACTGCTCGCTTTGAAGGTCCAGCACAAGGATCCTGCCGCGAGGCACGGCCGAAAAGAAGGCCTCCGCCATGTCCGGCGTCCAAAACGGATTCTTCACGAACATCCAGCCCTGCAGTAGCCAAATGGCCTCCGGATCGACAGCCGTCATGGAGTTGTGAATGGCAGCCGCCGTGGATCGCATGTACTCCGGCTTAGCCACCGGTGGTTCCAGTTCGTTGAAAGGATCGCAGAAGAAGATGTGATTGGATCCATAGATGGTCACAACGCGCTGCAGGAAGCTGGTCGCTATTTGGTGAAATAACGGTTCAGTGGGATCCACAAACAGTCCACAGCAGTAGCGATCGGGGAACTGATTCCATCGCTGGACGTCCGTGAAGGAGGTGTTCGGATGCAAGCGGCTCAAGGCCCTGGGCACATGGCCGGCAAAGGCGGGCAGGGCCACGCTCATGCCTAGGTTGCGTTGGGCGCTCAGGATCTCCTGCTGCAGGAGTAGCTGGAACTGGCGCCACTCCGGCTTCAGGGGTCCAGCCCATCCTCTTATATTTCCCTTGCGCTGCCAGGCCTGGAACGCCGGTCCGGCCAAATGGGCATCAATCTCCTCCTGGCTCAGACCCATCTCCGTGTACACCTCCACCCAGATGGCCTCCTGAATCGGGGCTATTGACAGGTTGATGCCCATTAAGGCCATCCAGTCCAGATGAAGAGCCTCCAGCAAGGCCAAGGCCAGAAACAGATTCCATTTTAGATGCATCTTCGGTGGGAGCTGCTCCCCATGTGTCAATGTCAACGCCACAAATACAATTCTAGAAGCGATGAACTTGGCAACGGCGATCTTGGCAGCAGCCGTAACAAAAGGCCTATTAGCTTTGTCAGCGTCAATAGCAAAATAACCGTCTGCATCCGGAGACATGGCAGTCTTCTCAAATAGTGTGGCGAGAGTAACGGGGAACTTCTTTCCGGGATTGCGCCGGGCGGAGGCGCACTTTTCGATTGCTGTAGCAGACTCGTCGACAGTTGAAATATAAGCATGGGGAGTATGGTGTAGGGCGATTGCAGGATCGGGAGCCTTTACGGCTGGAACATAAGCCACCTTGGCAACTGCAGACCTCCCCCCATTGGAAGGGTGCAGGTTATATTCCAGAGTGGAGTCAGACCTGGACGCTGACTTAGTCGCCAGGGGTGACAATAAACAAAATCCCAGATCAGATGAGGGATTCGGAAGAGCAGCTTCAGGAAAGCCATCGCAGACGACTGCCAGGTGCGATGTGGAAATAGCGACCTCTGGGGGAGCGGTGGATAGTGGGGGCATTGAGGAGATGCAATTGGCCACGTCCTGGTTATCTTGATCTTTGTTCAGGTCCAGCGAGGAATCCTGACTGCATGAGCGACGATTTTCCATGGTCATTGACGCAGCACTGGGACCATTGGTGCCGTCGAGACGAGTGGAGTGTGCAGCTAGCCTCATGGAGTGCTTGGCCATTCCCACCTGGATGCAAACACGCACATCAGCGGCAAGCTGGGAGAACCTTCCGAATAGTTCACTCTCAATTTCACGGGACTTCAGCCGCTCCAACTCATCCTTTAGCGTGGTGAATTTATCACGCAACAACATTTCGAAACGCTCCAGTACCATGATGGCGATATCCTCCTTCTGCACTGCAGCCTCGACTCTATGATGCAGGGCTTCCATCTCCTGGTAGGTCACCTCTGCTCTTCGCAGCAAAAGCCTTTCCCTGCTTGTTGAAACCGAGGCACAAGCTACGTCTCCAGAGTCCATTATGCAAGTTATCGTGCAAGGGGCAAAGTGCAAGTTCAAGGCAATGGAAACAACAGCAACAAGTTTTCCATTGCACTTTACTGATCACAAAATCAAACCGGAGCGCGATCACGTCGGGGTCACCAATTTAACGCTACCAGCTTTTTGGTAGCGGCCGAATTAAACGCACGATTTAATGATTAAATTTCAATTTTATTTCCGGGGTTCAATTTAACCCCGAACAAGCCGCTCCAATCAAAAACCGAAATACAAGTGCCCTCAGAGCTTGCGCAGAAGCTCTAAATAAGCTCCCAAAGTGCATGCGCTACAAAAGAACAACAAAGCGCATGCGAAGCTGGGAGAATCAAAGAATACAAAACTACTGATAACGGGCAATTAGCGGACCACTGCGGCTAGTTACACCGAGAAAAACTATTTAGCAATAATTATAATAATTGATGCTGGCACAAGTCCCAACAATCACTTTAGCAAAAATAAACATTTTAAACACAAAAATATTAAATGAACAAGACATTAAAGAAATATTTAGACACGAAAATAAACCAGTTGTACTAACAGATCTGTTAGACATCTCCACTTTTAAAATAATAAAAAACCAAGACCTACTTATAATATATATAAGATATCCAATAATAAATAACATCTGTAGCTTATATACATCAAGGGCAATTGCCCAAATAAACGGAAAATTAATAATAGACGATAAGACAGCACACTGTAATGGAATATTTTATAAAATAACAAACTTTAAAAAAGAAATATTCTATAATTATTGTAAACTCTCAAACGAGAGCTCTTGTTTCACAAATCTCTTAAATGGAAAAAAAGCAAACTGTTCAAAAATACGAGAAAACAAGAATGGAAAGCTAACTTCGGGCGGAGCCGAAGTTGATATACCCTTGCAGATATGTGGCAGCTTATATTATTAGATATATATCGGATCTTATATAGTCGGCCGATCCATAGAATCCATACAAAGTCCCAGTCTTCTAACTTAAAAAACAACAGAGATATGGCATTTCCGATCAATCAGTTATATGGCAGTTATTGTGAAATTTGGCAGATCGAATAAGTCTACCAAAAGAGGAATCCATAGCAAGTCCCATCCTTCTAACTTAAAAAACAACAGAGATATGGCATTTCCGATCAATCAGTTATATGGCAGCTATAGGATATAGTTGACCGATCCCGGCCGTTCCGACTTAAATACTGCCTGCAAAGGAAAGAAGGATGTGTGCAAAGTTTGAAGTCGATAGCTTTAAAACTGAGAGACTAGTTTGCGTAGAAACAGACAGACAGACGGGCAGACGGACAGACGGACAGACGGACATGCTTATATCGACTCAGGAGGTGATCCTGATCAAGAATATATATACTTTATAGGGTCGGAGATGTCTCCTTCACTGCGTTGCACACTTTTGACCAAAATTATAATACCCTCTGCAAGGGTATAAAAATAAACAATTGGAAAACTTAGATGATGGCGCTATTCTCATCACTGGAGAAAATTCTGTAGACGAAACCAATAATTATTAATATCATAAAATACATCAACGAAAAACAGAAAATGTTAGATTACATATCCCAATACAAATACAATAATTATATAATAACGGATTACATATTTTCTAATGATTCCGAATTAAGTCTAGATAATACAAACATTATTAACCCATTTGTAAAATTAGGAAAAACAAAAATATCCCTGGAATTAATATTGTTAATTTTTATACTTACCCTTTTAATCATATATAAATCACGCAAAATCATACCCAAAATAATAAAACAAATTCAAATAAAAAGAAATAGAAATTTCAAAAGCTGAAATCACAACTGAAACTGTAACAGAAAACGAAACTGAAAGAAATATTGAAATAACATTTACAGAACTTAATAATAGAATATCCTCCCTCACCGCACAAATGTAATGAATCGGGACGATTCATCTTAGGAGGGGGAGAATTAACTAGAAGTTTAATCTATATTTTATATTAATATTATAAACAATTATCTCTGCACTTGCCATGAGCACTGAGTTCCCACGAGCTCTTCATATCATACTTATTCCCACACTCGCACCTACTACACAAACGGCAAGCCAAGCTTGAGTCAATCATAAACATAAACAAACTCCCCCTATTCGGTCGGCACCAGCAAAACAATATTAGACTAAACATCCGCTGGAATCATGCCACCGCGATTCCCCTTTTTGGCATTCCAATTGCTAGACAAATTTTCCATGCTGATCGCAGCAAAATCATTCGGATTCTAACTTCGGAATTATCTTCGGAATTAACTTCGGGAAAGTTCTTAGGGAAGCTTGAAAAGCTTCGATCCCGAGACGACAAGGAAGACAATTAACTCAAGCTTGTGCAGTCGTAAATTAGCCTTAAGTTCAACATTGTTTTTGCCTTAAGTACATCAAATGCAAAAACAATTTAAATAAAAATATATATTTTTATAAAACTTCGGTACGGTATTTATAATTTGCATACGAATTACACCAAATTAATCCTCCTTGCTATTTATATCATGTCAAGGACACGCATTAGAACTTATTGATTAGTGAAGCCGTTCGCAGGACCCAACACCCCGAGCCGGCTTCTGTATTAAATAAATTATGGCCTTTTGCGGTTACAATCGGTCAGCGTCAAATTCGTCACGCATCGTAACATCGCAATAATTGTAGGTGTCATTGAGTTGGAAAACGAAAACAAAGACAGTCGAAAGCAGCTATTCAATTATGACCAACACCAATCTATTTAACAGTAAGGATTAAAAATTCCATTTGTTTCCTAAGGTCGTGACAAGGGAGGCGTTAAACATTCTAGGCATTAAGATTGACTTGACACGCACCTTGGCGGCAACAATAAAAACAATCAAAAAACCAATCAAAATCAGTTGTATTTAATTGGTTTACGGAAATTTTGTGGGCGGATATGAAAAATAATGACAATCTGAGGAGCAATGACATACAGGTATTTGGACAACAGGTTATATTTAAAAAATGATTAATCCTAATGGCTTTTGTATTTGTTTTGATTGATCATTTAAATAGTTAAGATAAAAAATATAAATAAATCAAGTATATATGATGTGGTTATATTCTTCTTCTTAATAATTATGTTATTTTATGTTTGATTTTTGAACTTGATTTTTGAGAATCAATATCCGAGAAATTCTCGGCTAGAATAAAATTTGTTCACCAATTCTCAAAAAATATTAAATATTCTATTTTAAATGTATGTAAATCTAAATTAAAGTTATCTGAAGAAGTATTTATGTGAACGAGTGCTAACACGCTAGCCAGACACTGCAATATTCCTCACAGCTTGACTGCCACATGTCGTATACATAATAAACTCAACCGACTTCTCCAATCCCAGTCCCAGCTAAACCATGACCAAGAACAACAACCACAACCGAGCCATAAACTTGGCGCCAGTTGAAGCAAAAAAGCTGAGCTGCCAAAGCGAGAAAGCAGTAGTGTTAGAGCGAGAAAGCAAACGCTAGAAGGACATTCGACGAGGAACTTCAATGCGACTTTGCATGCAACGTAATCCGAATCTGGGGCGTTGCACTTGCAAGCAACACTTGTTGCACTCACTTTGCCGTTGCCGCTGCTGTTGTTGATGTCTCCGGGTTCCAGTGGCGGCTCCACTTGCATGTTAAGGTGCTGCTGGGAGGCGGCCGGGGTGGGCTGTGGCGTGGCGAGCTGGTCGGCGCCGCCGGCATAGTAATCCGCCACGCTGGGCACCAGCAGGACACCAACCTTGTTGCGGGCCACCGGCTGCTGGGTGGTGGAGCGGCGATGCCGCGAGGGCAGCATCATTCGGTGAGCCACCAGAGCCATGATAGAAGCTCCGAGAATCGGATGGATATTCCGCTAACTCACTAAGTAGCACTCACTGCACGTTGGGATTTTTTCTGACAACGGAACGAAAATCGTGCGGAGGACAAATCAAAGCCGCGTTTCCCTTAAGGAAATGCTCTCCGCCAACTGAAAGACAAACAAAAAAGCTAAAAAAAAAATGGAGGAAAACCAGCGGCGAACGAAAAACGAAAGCGAAACTTTCAACGCACCGGAAAGAGGCGAAAGGAAATGGCCGTTCGCCCTCTCGCTCGCACTCATTTTCCGCCATTTGGAGCTCGTCAGTGGATGGCTGTGTGTGTGTGTGTGTGTTTGCGTACTAAGCGCCGCATGTTTGATGAACGTTTTTGTTTTTGCTCCTTTAACGTTAATATTAATGTAGATATCACATTGTCTGCTTCGAGTGTATCCTTGTGTGTGTCGGCGAGTATTAGTGTGGGTGAGTGTGGCAGTGTGTGCGGGTGTAAAGCCACATTTGACGTGCCAGTGCCACATTCATTTGCATATTTGAGAGCCTTTTCTGGCTTATGCGTGTAGCGTTTGGTTGTGTGGGTATTGGTGTGTGTGTGTAAATGAGAGAGCGAAAGATGCGAAAGAGAGAGACCGCATCGCACACGCTCAAGTCTCATGTGTAAGGCATAGAGATAAGTTCAACTTAATTAAAGTTTCAAAGAGGGACAAAACGTTGACTGCTTGATTTTTCGGGTTTCTCGTTGCATAAATTATGACAATTGGCCTCTTATCATCATTATCATCATGGTAATTGCCAGCAGTTGTCGGTGTAAAATTTATACCACCCACTCCCCATTCACACATAAATCCCTGTAAGCCTTTAAGTTATGAGGATGTTTTGGTTTTGCCCACGAGATTGGTCAGGGAAAATGAAAGATGCACTGATACCTAGATAATCCGCTTTTATGATTTCAGTGTAATAAGTTTGAAACGCACCAAGATTTTCACATCACGTTGAGATTGTTTTTCATTTTATTTGTCATAAATAAAAGCTTCATCAGAATATTTGATAATCCAAAGAGATCCTTTTGCAATTCAAATGCTTGAATAGCTTCATTCATGCTTCGATTCACTAAGATTAACACGCTACGATGTAGTCTTGAATTGTTGAAATGACTTGAAATTACATTCATACATATTTATGTATGCAAGTTATCCAACCCATGAAACAGTTCCACTTATGGAATTAATAAACAAATTTTAAAATTCAATCTCGGCTTATTGCCTTTGCCATTGCTTATTCCACTTATGGAATTAATAAACAAATTTTAAAATTCAATCTCAGCAACTTCAAGAGCCGCGCTTGACCATCTGGCTAGGTATAAACAAACCAATCGTAAAGTAAACACAAGCTTGCGTTCTGACGATCGAAGCCCAGAATATTGAGTTCCGATTTTCAATCAAATTGCATCGCTCAGCATAATTCAATTTCACAACGAGATGCGACAGTTTCAGCATAAGCTTTTATTAAAAACAAAAGAAAAGTTCTGGAAGCAAAAAAAGAAATGCTTCTGGCCGAGGTTTATTGGAGAAGAATTTAGAATTAAGAAGTCAGTCCTTTCCTGGATGCAGTAGCGATCGGTCATTATCAATCAGCAATAATAAGTGTCTTGATGTTTTAATACGTTTACGAATAAAAGTCTAACACCAAAAAAATAAAATAAAAAATGTTCTGTTTTTTTAAATAAATCAATAAGGACAAAGTTAATTGGCGCCCAACGTGGGGCTGCGTCATAAAAAGTTCTAAAAATTAAAAATTTAACGAAATAAAAGTTAAATTAATAAACGGAACTCGCTCAGTCAAGAACACAGATTTTTAGTGGAAAAATAAAAACATCCATCTACAAATTAATGGAAAACAATAAATGAAATATTCCATTAAAGATTTTTAAAAGGTGGACTAAAAAGTAATTAATTAAACATCAAGACACTTAAAAATTCAAAGCGGCATAACATATTTTAAATAACAATACCAAAGAAACCATCCTCTACCGTAAAAACTACCGAAGGAATCCAAGGACAGAAGGAAGATTTGCAGAATAAATATTTTAAACAACAAAACCAAACAATCCACCCTCTACCGTAAAAACTACCAAGGAAATCCAAAGACGGAAGGAAGATTTGCAGAACATCCCCAATTTAAAGAAAGACCTTATCAAACATTATCGTGAGGATAATTATAATTTTTAGTAAGTTCTATAAATTTTAAGATAGATAACCGTTTAGATGAAAAAGGATCAGAGCAAAAACACAATACATAAAAAAAACAATCTGGAAAATTTAATAGATAGTTTCAGTGAACTTAACTTAACCATGGCAACTGGAGGTTCGGCTAATGTTTCTGCAGGTGGCTTAGCTACATCCAGTAATATAACGGTGGAATTAATTAACAGATTAATTAGTGTCCAATTGAGTGAAGTGAAATAAAAAAATAGATGGGATAGAATTAAAGATAGTTTCAGAATCAAATATTGTAGAAGACTATAAACTTCAAGAGGTCGACCCTAATGTTAAATGTGAAACTACTCTAGAAGTAATCAAATCATTACCGGAGTTTACCGGAGAGCCAACACAATACGTAGGTTGGAGAGAAGCAGCAGAGACTGTAATGAGCCTTTACAAAATTCAGAGTCAGCAGTATATTATTGCATTAATTTTACGGAATAAAATCAGGGGCGCAGCACATGTCGCTTTAACCAATCATGGTACTGTTTTAAATTTTCAAGCAATCCTATCAAGACTAGATTTTATATTCAATGACAAACGACCAATTCATGTTTTGGAGTCTGAATTAAGTATTCTTAGACAAGGTAGGATGACAGTTACTGAATTCTATAATGAAGTCAATAAAAAAATGACTTTGTTAATAAACAAAACTATAATGACATACGGGAAGGACAATGTAATTACCAAAGAAACAAACAAAACGATTAGAAGCAATGCCCTATTTTTTATCTCTGGACTAAATGGTTCAATATCAGAAACACTTTTTGCATTAAATCCACCGGACTTACCCAATGCTTTGGCAAAGGTCCAGGAATTAGAATCAAACAATTTCCGTGCTCAATTCGCACACAGATATTATGGATTTAAAAATGAAAATAAAAAATCAGGGAAACAATTTAAGATTCAATCCAGTAAATTCTATACAAAATAATAATACAAAGGGGGTAGGAAATAATTGGAATTATAACCAAAATAATAACTGGCCACAGAACAGGAATTTTTGGCAAACAAAAACCAAAATACCAATCCAAAACAGCAAACTATTGAGCCAATGGAGGTTGACCCATCATTCCAAATTCAAAATAGGCCTGGGAATAATTGGCAGACGAATAACAACCAAGGCAGTAATAATAAAAATTATTACCAAAATAATAATCGCCCAAACTATAATCGCCCGAACCAAACCAGGGAGCAAACTCAAGCTCAAAAAAGAGATCCAGAAGTATCATCTAACCAACCTGCTAATAAAGTGACAAGATTAAACAATATAAATGAAGATCATTTTTTAGATCAGACCCCTACGGAGGAATGGCTTATGTAAAAAGAGTAGATAGAAAAACTAAGAAGGAGTTAAACATTTTAATAGACACGGGAGCCACAGCTTGTTTTATTAGGAAGGGAATTTACGAAAATAAAAATAAATTACCAATTTACAGAAAGGTATCTACAGTTCATGGGTACTCAATTATTAATTATTATCATTATATAAATATATTCGAAACCAGACATTTGTTTTATGAAATAGAAGGGTTGGAATCAGATCTTCTAATTGGAATTAACTTAATAAGGAAAATTGGAGCTATAATAAATACAGAGAAGGGAGTGTTGGAGTATAATGGAAAAACAGAAAAATTGATATATCATGATAGTGAAGAAAAAGATGAAACAAGTTTAATCGAGACAAAGAATACTCTTCCGCTAAAAGAATGTTAAGAGGAGCCCAATAATTTAGGTGTTACTCCAATGAGTTCCGTTTTAAAACTGTTTTTATTTATTTCCATTCTCTTATAAGAAAGATACATGAAAATCTTAAATCTATTTAAAAATACTTATCAACGAACTCTACGCTGACATGCTATGTGACCCTTTTCTAAGTGCTTCAAGTGCACCACATATGTACATATGTACTTAGGCTGCAGGGGATCGGTCTCAAATCATGCCTATCTCTTATTTCCATGGCTCCGATCCCTTGAGACTCTATCTTTGGATTCTAATCCTGTTCAATGCTTGAACAAAGAATTTATTTAAAAAAAAAATTGCAGTACAGTTTGATGAATCAGCTGTACAAGCTTTTGACGAGCTGAAGGAGAATCTAATAAGCCAAATTGAATTAGTTCAGCCAGATTATAATAAAAAATTCGTTTTAACAACAGACGCATCAGATGTAGCTATCGGGGCAGTACTATCACAAGATGAAAAACCAATTACGTTTATTTCTAAAACATTAAACAAAACGGAACAACTTTATGCAACAAATAAAAAGGAATTGTTAGCCATAATATGGGCCTTAAAAACTCTCAGGAATTATTTATATGGAGTAATTGGCATAGAAATACAAACGGACCATCAATCCTTATCATTCACTATTTCAGATAAAAATCCAAATGTAGATATTAAAAAATGGTATTCTTTTATTGAGAGCTTTACTCCAAAAATAAAGTATAAACCTGGAACAACAAATGTTGTAGCCGATGCATTATCACGAATCCAAATCAATAATATTACAAATAGCGATATAGACGAATCCGAACAGTCAAACTCAGATCAAGACACACAGCACTCTGCTGAAAGTAGTTTTGAAAATGTAATACAAGAGACCCGAAAACCATTAAATCAATTTAAACAACAATTGTTATTAACAAAGGGGAGGTATACAATACTACACTGGTAGTTTTTGGAAAATCAAGACACATCATTGAATATGATACAGTTGAGAACTTAGTAACTATATTAAGGGAATATCTTCCACCTAATATAACGGTTGGAATTCATTGTAGCTTAGAAGATTTATACCACATTCAAGTACCTTTCAAAAACAGTTTTACCAACAAATTTCTGTTTACACGAATATTTCTGCAAGACGTAGAAAACACCGAAGATAAAGCTATTATAATAGAAGAAACACACAGTCGAGCTCATAGGGGACTAGACGAAAATTATAAACAAATCAGTAAATTATATTATTGGCCAAATTTATATAAAAAACTAAAAGAATACATAAAAAATTGTAAAATTTGCAATGAGAACAAATTCTGTTGTATTAACAGAACCCATTAACACCCCATTAAAATTCCAATAGGAGAATCCCCAATACCAACTAAAGAAGGAGAAAATTTACATATTGACATATACTATGCCCAAAGTCTAACTTTTATAACTTGTATTGACGCATACTCTAAATTCCTCGTAGTTAAGGAAATTCAAAACAAATTAAATATTGAAAATAAAGTAATGGAACTAATTCAACAATTTCCGCAAGCCAAAGTACTTATGACAGATAATAAACCCAGCTTTACATCAGCCCAGTTAAAATCTTTTGCACTAAGGTGCGGATGAACTTTACACTACGCAGACCCGAGGCACAGTACCTCAAGCGGACAGGTTGAAAGAGCACATTCGACACTGACAGAATTAGCACGATGTATAAAGGAAGAATTTAATCTAATCGATTATTCCGAAATTGTAATAAGAGCCGCTCAGGAATATAATCAAAGTATTCATTCCACAACAAAACAAAAACCTTTTGACATTCTTTACAATAAAATCGAATACGATCATATTCCTCAAATATTAAAAAGAGCTCTAGATAAAATGTTAGAAACACATAATGATAATAGAAAGGAAAAACAATATCATGTAGGACAAGTTGTTTACGAAAAGAAATACGGAGAAAGAAACAAACTTAAACCAAGATATAAAAAGAAAATAGTTAAGGACGTCATGCCTAACAAAATAATAATAAACAGTAGGAACAGAATTATACCTAAAGATAATATTAAGAATTAACAAATTTTTTTTAACTTACAGAAAATGTATTCTTTAATACATACATTATCGATCATAATAATGGCCAGTTCAGAAATAATTGATTATTCAAACTATGAATTTTTCCTGTTCAAAGACAACAAGGATGTTCTTACTTACGAATCGTACAACGATTTATTCCACGTTACTAACTTAAGCTTTTACAAAGAAATAATAAATATAGAAACAGATAATATAAAAAGAGACACAAATAAAAGGTCACAATGGGAAATTAAATACGACATAGAAGTAATCAAATTAATTTGATCCCAGTTAATATCAGCTAGACCAAAAAGGGGAATAAATGAGTTGGGCACCGTGTGGAAGTGGTTAGCTGGAACTCCAGATCATGATGATTTCATTAAAGTACAAAATAAAATGAATGACTTAATTGAAAATAATAATAAACAATTAATTATAAATTCCAAATTGTTTAAAGAAATAAAATCACTTTCCGAAGATTTTAAAAAAGTTTTTATTGATCAAGATTTGCCACTAAGAAAACATCGCTTACGATTGTTAACATTTGACCTACAAAATTTAATAGATACCATTACCCTTGCCAAAATTGATGTTTTCAATACAAAAATTTTAAACAATGAAGATATAAAAAAAATATTAGAACACGAACAAAAGCCAGTAATTATCGCTGACTTAATGGATATCTCTGTGTTCAAAATCGTACTACATAACGAACTATTAATAATTAATAAAAAATACCCAATAATAAATAATAGATGTGAAATATTTTACGCTCGATCCATTTCCCAAACCAATGGAAAACTATTAATAAGTAATCAAGTTGCAAAATGCGACAATACATATTATGAAATGTCTACATTTAAGAAAGAACTCTTTAATAATTATTGCACTTTAAGTTTAGAAAAAACATGTTTTACCCGATTATTAAACGGTGAGAAATCAATTTGTTTAAAAATAAGAGAAAAAATAAAAAAATAGACCTTATCCAAGATGGTGCCATTCTCATAAACGGTAACAATATTGTCAACAACTCCAAATTAAATGGTTCATTTTTAATAACATTTAATGGTACAACCATAATTAATAATGTTTCGTATACCAATCTAGAGAACAAAATTCTAGATCTAGAAACCTTCCTACTAAATGTTGTAATTGTGGAGGTCAACATGTTAGTGCCTACAAAGGTTGTCCCATGTATAGAGATTTGAAGCGTAAGGTATTCAATTACACGCGTAATAATGGAAGAGATAGTCAGTTTAAGGTTACACAATCGCATTCTAAGGTTCATTTGCGTGACCAATCTTATCCAATCAGGTCCAACTCTGACAGAACCCAAATCTCTACCAGGTCACATCCTGCAAAATCCCGTCTCTCTAAAAACGCCTCTGCTAATTATCAATCCCATCAAAATCAGCGCCAACAACATCGGCGCCCGCCAAAAAAGCAGCGGCTAGACACAAATTACTGGCAGATACTTCAGAATGTCGCACCAGCAAACAATAGTAATATAAAGCGTTTAGGTAGAAAGGATCACTGGAAAGCAAAAAACAACAACAAAAAACCAGTCCATCAACATCCTAGCAGTCAACCTAAGAAGAATAAGAACCCTTCTAGAGGGCAACATACTCCCAATAACCCTAAACATAGGCCAGCCATAAGGAAAAACCCTGCTGAGGCTCATCTAGCTAGATTCCAGGCTGGGCTTGCCTCTGCACGCACAAACAAATTGGGCAGTCCCAACATGGACAACTCTAAACGGCCAGAAATGCAAACTAACGGTGTGGGCGTTTTTAAGACTGCCAGTACTAGGGCCAGTTCCCAAACTAGATCATCATCGCCACAAATTTCCATGAAGGAATGCCACCATACTCGGCATTTTCAATATCTGCAGCAGCCTTTACTTGAGCTTAAATCTTTACAGAATAAGACAAATGAGAGACTTGATAAATTTGAGAGACTCTTTAACAAACTAATCAATTCACTAAGTAAACTAACTGCTATGCTTGAATATGACATTTCTTTTGACATCTCATCGAATGATGATGATGATGACGACGATGACCCAAATGGCTCTATTATACCGGCTGAAATATTTGCTACCTCCAATCACGACTATATCATGGAAGTGAGCCATACTGCTGCTAATGACTTCATCTATGTCTAGTAGGCCCCAATTACCTTTTGCTCAACCTCAACCATTGAGGCAGGAGACAACGATTGGTGTTGGAATGCTAGTGGTTTAGGCAATAAATTACTTGAACTCGAATTGTACATGGATAGCAATAGGATTGATATAATGCTAGTTAATGAATGTAAAGTGTCTTCCATTTATATTCCTGGTTTTCACGCTTACCTTGCTACTAATCCTAACTCACATCGTAAAGGCGGAGCTGCCACCTTAGTTAGATACGGTTTAATCCATTCTGCTCTGTGTCCTACTATGAAAGATACTGTTCAAGTTTGCCCTATCCTAATTGGAAATGTTGTTATTGCTTCCATCTATTGCCCGCCGTCGGTGGCTTGGACAACTAATGATTTCATGACTCTATTTAAATCCATAGGTGATTTATCTTCGACTCGTGCTCCACGCTACATTATCGCAGGGGCTCTGCTAGAGGCTGTCCTAGGGGGAAGATTCCTAAAGGGGTAATTACATCTAGCTCTAGACTTGATGTTCTGGCCACTGGAGGTTTTCCCTTTTGGTGGTGGTGCGATCAGAAACCCCTCTGCCATCGATTTGGCCATCTATTCAGGTTTCTCCCCTAGGCACCTTAGTATTTCCTCCACCAATGAACTCACATCGGATCACCTTCCCTTGATTATTCAGGCCTCTTTGTGCAGAATTCCAACCGCCAATGCTCATATTAATCAAGAAGATTCTAAACCACTTAGACCACCTAAGGGTGAACGTGAGACTAAGAGATTCCAACGTTATCTGGATAATCTTATTAATTTAAATACTGAAATTCGCTCTGTTGAAGATATTGAGGATTCCGTTTGCATTCTAATTGCCAATTTTAAGAAAGCCTTGCGCCACTGCTCTGCTACTATGACTTGGGGCTCCTCAGCCAATCAAAATCAAAATCAACATCGAAATCGAAATCGAAATCGAAATCAAAATCAATATCGAAATAGGGGCATAAGGCAGAATTTTAGAATGGATAATAGGACTTTGAGTCTGTTACGCCAGGTCCAAGTTTTCAAGAGAGAACTTCTTATTAACCCCTCTACTGATTCGAAAAAACAATTCCGAAAAGCCAAGAATCGTCTAAGGAAGGCTATCAAGAAAATTAAACAAAATATCATCAACAACAAGTTTCGATCTATTGATCCTGAGGATCGATACAATTTAGCTAAATTATGGAAGATTACAAGACATATCAAACGTCATCCTGCACCCAATTTTCCTTTGAAGATTAATGCAAATAATTCTCCACCTGCCTCCCCGGCTACCTGGACTAAAACTAATTTAGAGAAGGCTAATTGTTTTGCTATCCATCTTGAGGAGCGATTCTCTCCTAAGTTTGAATGTGATGCTTCCATTAGTAATTGTATTACCAACGAATTAAATTAATATTTAAAGAACCTACCTTCCTCACCAGCTGATTTTGCCTTCGAGGGTAATCCAGCTGCCCTAACGCATTTCAGTTTTAATGCCCTCTCTTCTGAAATTAAGGCACTCTCACGAACCAAGTCTCCTGGTGGCGACATGATCACAAATGACCTAATTAAAGCACTGCCAAGGAAAGCAGTCCTTTTTCTATTATTTGTATTTAACAATTGCCTGAGGCATGGCTTCTTTCCAAATCAATGGAAATGGGCAAAAATTACTATGATTCTTAAAGCTAGAAAATCGGTTCACAGTCCCGATTCATATCGGCCAATCAGTCTACTCTCTGGCTTTGGCAAACTGTTTGAGAGACTTTTACACAAGCAGTAAACGACTTTGTCAACCAAGAAATAAGTCGCATGATCGAAGATCAAATTATTAGACCCAGCAAAAGTCCGTACAATTCACCAGTCATTGTAGTATCAAAAAAAGGTACTAACGAGGACGGCACCCCCAAACACAGACTTTGCATTGATTTTAGAAAATTGAACCTCAGCACCATTCCAGACAGATATCCCATGCAGGACCCGTCAGTTATTTTATCTAACCTAGGAAAAGCAAAATACTTTAGTACCATTGACTTAGAATCAGGATTCCACCAAATCCTCATGAAAGAATCAGACGTCGAAAAAACTTCATTTTCCATTAACAATGGAAAATTCGAATTCATAAGAATGCCATTTGGGCTAACAAACGCGCCTCGCATCTTCCAGAGAGCAGTGGACGATATACTTAGGGAACATGTTGGGAAATTTTGCCATGTTTACATGGACGACATCATTATTTTTTCCCACTCTCTAAAACAACATTTTAATGATCTTAACTCAGTTATTAACATTTTACATAAAGCAAACATTAAAAATTTCATTAGAAAAATCAAAATTTTTTAAACTAGAAACTTCATTTCTTGGATATGTTGTAGCACAAAATATTATTAAAACCGATCCTGAAAAAATAGAAACCATTTCAAAATATCCAATTCCTAAAAACATCTGAGAGATACGTAGTTTCCTAGGTCTTACTGGATACTATAGGAAACTCGTAAAAAATTATGCAACCATTGCCAAACCATTAACTAGATTTTTAGAAGGCTCCAATGGAAAAATTTCTAAACGAATGTCTAAAAATGTCTCAATTACTCTTGATAAATCTGCTATTCAAGCCTTTAATGAACTAAAAAACACTTAATTTTCAGATAGAATTAGTCCAACCAGACTATTCGAAACAATTTACATTAACGACCGACGCCTCAGATTTAGCTATAGGAGCAGTACTGTCTCAAGACGGAAATCCAATCACTTTTATATCTAAAACATTGAATAAAACTGAAAGAAGTTACGCGACTAACCAAAAAGAACTTTTGGCAATAGTATGGGCATTAAAAAACTTAAGAAATTACTTATACGGAGTATCAGGACTAGCAATTCATACGGACCATCAACCACTCTCGTACGCAATTTCAGATAAAAACCCAAATGTAGAATTAAAAGATGGTTTAATTACATAGAAAGCTTCAACCCAAAAATTTTTTATAAGCCTGGTACTACCAATGTAGTAGCAGACGCATTGTCCCGATTCGAAATAAATAATATTTCCGAAGAAGATACAGATATTACCGACACTCAGCCGACAGTAGCTTCGATAACATTTTAAGTGAAACAAAAAAGCCCCTTAACCAATTCAAACAACAACTTTTAATAGCTAAAGGAAACTTTACAATACATGAACAAATAAATGTGTTCGAAAATAGACGCCATATCATCGAATACGACCAACCAGAAAATTTAGTTACAATTCTAAAAGAATATCGGCAACCCAATATTAACACAGGAATTCACTGTACCCCTGAAGTATTATATGAAATACAAATTCCATTAAAAAACAATTTTACAAATAAATTTCTATATACAAAAATTTTTGTTCAAGATATAACTAATAATGATGATAAAGCAATAATAATAGAAGAAACCCACTGTCGAGCTCATAGAGGCTTAGAGGAAAATTATAAACAAATCTCCAGACTGTATTATTGGCCAAGTTTATACAAAAAATTAAAAGAATATATCACAAATTGCGAAATTTGCAATACAAATAAATATAACAGAAATCCAATACAAATTCCTATTGGAGAAACTCCCATTCCCAAAACAGAAGGTCAGCATTTACATATTGAAATTTACTAAGCACAAAGTCTTACCTTTTTAACTTGCATTGATTCCTACTCCAAATACCTAGTGGTAAAAGAAGTCACTAACAAAAAGAACATTGACTCCAAAGTATATGAAATATTACAAACATTCCCATTAGTAAAAACAATTATGACTGACAACGAGCCGAGTTTCACATCGGCACAATTTAAATCATTCCTAAAACGTTCAGGTATATCCATTCATTATGCAGACCCTAGACATAGCCTTTCGAACGGACAAGTTGAAAGAGTCCATTCAACCTTAACTGAAATAGCTCGCTGTATTAAAGACGAATACCGCCTCTAAGATTATTCTGAAATTATTATAAGAGCTGCAAAAAATTACAACATGACAATCCACTCAGTAACAAATCAAAAACCCTATGATATCCTATTTAACAAAATAGATCACAGCGACATACCGCTAAAATTACAGATAACACAATCTAAAATGTTAGATTATCATAACAAAAATAAATTAGAAAAAAATTATCATGTAGGAGAAGGAGTTTACAAAAAAATACACGGAGAAAGAAACAAATTAGGTCCCAGATTTAAAAAACAAGTCGTTCAGGAAAATTTACCCAATAAAGTAATAATTAATAATAGAAAGAGAGTTATCCATAAAGATAATATTAAATAATCCATACTTTACAGACGATGGAAATCGCATTTGTACTCACCATTCTAATTACCATTTGTCACACGGAAATTATTGACTACACAAACAATGAATACTTATTGTTAAAAGACGAAAAAGATGTAATGACGTACAATTCATTTGAGGACCTTTTCCACATTACGAACCTTAGTTTTTATAGAGAAATAATTAGAATTGAAGATAACATTACTAATAGCAGCAAAAACTCAGACTTAGAATGGGATATTTCAAAAAACCTAAACATTATCAAAATACTTATGTCCCAACTATTACCATCCAGAAATAAAAGAGGTATTAATGAATTGGGCACAGCATGGAAATGGCTCTCAGGTACACCGGGCCATGACGACTTAATAAGAATTGAAAAGAAAATTAACGAACTGACAGAAAACAATAACAAACAATTTACAATAAATTCAGGCATATTTCAAGAAGTACAGTTTATGACAAGAATTCTTAACACAATCGTTTTTAAAAAAGAATCAAAAGTAAGACAACACCGACTACAATTAATCTCACTTGATATTCAAAATTTAATCGATACAATCACTTTAGCAAAAATAAACATTTTAAACACAAAAATATTAAATGAACAAGACATTAAAGAAATATTTAGACACGAAAATAAACCAGTTGTACTAACAGATCTGTTAGACATCTCCACTTTTAAAATAATAAAAAACCAAGACCTACTTATAATATATATAAGATATCCAATAATAAATAACATCTGTAGCTTATATACATCAAGGGCAATTGCCCAAATAAACGGAAAATTAATAATAGACGATAAGACAGCACACTGTAATGGAATATTTTATAAAATAACAAACTTTAAAAAAGAAATATTCTATAATTATTGTAAACTCTCAAACGAGAGCTCTTGTTTCACAAATCTCTTAAATGGAAAAAAAGCAAACTGTTCAAAAATACGAGAAAACAAGAATGGAAAGCTAACTTCGGGCGGAGCCGAAGTTGATATACCCTTGCAGATATGTGGCAGCTTATATTATTAGATATATATCGGATCTTATATAGTCGGCCGATCCATAGAATCCATACAAAGTCCCAGTCTTCTAACTTAAAAAACAACAGAGATATGGCATTTCCGATCAATCAGTTATATGGCAGTTATTGTGAAATTTGGCAGATCGAATAAGTCTACCAAAAGAGGAATCCATAGCAAGTCCCATCCTTCTAACTTAAAAAACAACAGAGATATGGCATTTCCGATCAATCAGTTATATGGCAGCTATAGGATATAGTTGACCGATCCCGGCCGTTCCGACTTAAATACTGCCTGCAAAGGAAAGAAGGATGTGTGCAAAGTTTGAAGTCGATAGCTTTAAAACTGAGAGACTAGTTTGCGTAGAAACAGACAGACAGACGGGCAGACGGACAGACGGACAGACGGACATGCTTATATCGACTCAGGAGGTGATCCTGATCAAGAATATATATACTTTATAGGGTCGGAGATGTCTCCTTCACTGCGTTGCACACTTTTGACCAAAATTATAATACCCTCTGCAAGGGTATAAAAATAAACAATTGGAAAACTTAGATGATGGCGCTATTCTCATCACTGGAGAAAATTCTGTGGACGAAACCAATAATTATTAATATCATAAAATACATCAACGAAAAACAGAAAATGTTAGATTACATATCCCAATACAAATACAATAATTATATAATAACGGATTACATATTTTCTAATGATTCCGAATTAAGTCTAGATAATACAAACATTATTAACCCATTTGTAAAATTAGGAAAAACAAAAATATCCCTGGAATTAATATTGTTAATTTTTAAACTTACCCTTTTAATCATATATAAATCACGCAAAATCATACCCAAAATAATAAAACAAATTCAAATAAAATGTACCAAAACCCCAAAAGAAATAGAAATTTCAAAAGCTGAAATCACAACTGAAACTGTAACAGAAAACGAAACTGAAAGAAATATTGAAATAACATTTACAGAACTTAATAATAGAATATCCTCCCTCACCGCACAAATGTAATGAATCGGGACGATTCATCTTAGGAAGGGGAGAATTAACTAGAAGTTTAATCTATATTTTATATTAATATTATAAACAATTATCTCTGCACTTGCCATGAGCACTGAGTTCCCACGAGCTCTTCATATCATACTTATTCCCACACTCGCACCTACTACACAAACGGCAAGCCAAGCTTGAGTCAATCATAAACATAAACAAACTCCCCCTATTCGGTCGGCACCAGCAAAACAATATTAGACTAAACATCCGCTGGAATCATGCCACCGCGATTCCCCTTTTTGGCATTCCAATTGCTAGACAAATTTTCCATGCTGATCGCAGCAAAATCATTCGGATTCTAACTTCGGAATTATCTTCGGAATTAACTTCGGGAAAGTTCTTAGGGAAGCTTGAAAAGCTTCGATCCCGAGACGACAAGGAAGACAATTAACTCAAGCTTGTGCAGTCGTAAATTAGCCTTAAGTTCAACATTGTTTTTGCCTTAAGTACATCAAATGCAAAAACAATTTAAATAAAAATATATATTTTTATAAAACTTCGGTACGGTATTTATAATTTGCATACGAATTACACCAAATTAATCCTCCTTGCTATTTATATCATGTCAAGGACACGCATTAGAACTTATTGATTAGTGAAGCCGTTCGCAGGACCCAACACCCCGAGCCGGCTCCTGTATTAAATAAATTATGGCCTTTTGCGGTTACAATCGGTCAGCGTCAAATTCGTCACGCATCGTAACATCGCAATAATTGTAGGTGTCATTGAGTTGGAAAACGAAAACAAAGACAGTCGAAAGCAGCTATTCAATTATGACCAACACCAATCTATTTAACAGTAAGGATTAAAAATTCCATTTGTTTCCTAAGGTCGTGACAAGGGAGGCGTTAAACATTCTAGGCATTAAGATTGACTTGACACGCACCTTGGCGGCAACAATAAAAACAATCAAAAAACCAATCAAAATCAGTTGTATTTAATTGGTTTACGGAAATTTTGTGGGCGGATATGAAAAATAATGACAATCTGAGGAGCAATGACATACAGGTATTTGGACAACAGGTTATATTTAAAAAATGATTAATCCTAATGGCTTTTGTATTTGTTTTGATTGATCATTTAAATAGTTAAGATAAAAAATATAAATAAATCAAGTATATATGATGTGGTTATATTCTTCTTCTTAATAATTATGTTATTTTATGTTTGATTTTTGAACTTGATTTTTGAGAATCAATATCCGAGAAATTCTCGGCTAGAATAAAATTTGTTCACCAATTCTCAAAAAATATTAAATATTCTATTTTAAATGTATGTAAATCTAAATTAAAGTTATCTGAAGAAGTATTTATGTGAACAAGTGCTAACACGCTAGCCAGACACTGCAATATTCCTCACAGCTTGACTGCCACATGTCGTATACATAATAAACTCAACCGACTTCTCCAATCCCAGTCCCAGCTAAACCATGACCAAGAACAACAACCACAACCGAGCCATAAACTTGGCGCCAGTTGAAGCAAAAAAGCTGAGCTGCCAAAGCGAGAAAGCAGTAGTGTTAGAGCGAGAAAGCAAACGCTAGAAGGACATTCGACGAGGAACTTCAATGCGACTTTGCATGCAACGTAATCCGAATCTGGGGCGTTGCACTTGCAAGCAACACTTGTTGCACTCACTTTGCCGTTGCCGCTGCTGTTGTTGATGTCTCCGGGTTCCAGTGGCGGCTCCACTTGCATGTTAAGGTGCTGCTGGGAGGCGGCCGGGGTGGGCTGTGGCGTGGCGAGCTGGTCGGCGCCGCCGGCATAGTAATCCGCCACGCTGGGCACCAGCAGGACACCAACCTTGTTGCGGGCCACCGGCTGCTGGGTGGTGGAGCGGCGATGCCGCGAGGGCAGCATCATTCGGTGAGCCACCAGAGCCATGATAGAAGCTCCGAGAATCGGATGGATATTCCGCTAACTCACTAAGTAGCACTCACTGCACGTTGGGATTTTTTCTGACAACGGAACGAAAATCGTGCGGAGGACAAATCAAAGCCGCGTTTCCCTTAAGGAAATGCTCTCCGCCAACTGAAAGACAAACAAAAAAGCTAAAAAAAAAATGGAGGAAAACCAGCGGCGAACGAAAAACGAAAGCGAAACTTTCAACGCACCGGAAAGAGGCGAAAGGAAATGGCCGTTCGCCCTCTCGCTCGCACTCATTTTCCGCCATTTGGAGCTCGTCAGTGGATGGCTGTGTGTGTGTGTGTGTGTTTGCGTACTAAGCGCCGCATGTTTGATGAACGTTTTTGTTGTTGCTCCTTTAACGTTAATATTAATGTAGATATCACATTGTCTGCTTCGAGTGTATCCTTGTGTGTGTCGGCGAGTATTAGTGTGGGTGAGTGTGGCAGTGTGTGCGGGTGTAAAGCCACATTTGACGTGCCAGTGCCACATTCATTTGCATATTTGAGAGCCTTTTCTGGCTTATGCGTGTAGCGTTTGGTTGTGTGGGTATTGGTGTGTGTGTGTAAATGAGAGAGCGAAAGATGCGAAAGAGAGAGACCGCATCGCACACGCTCAAGTCTCATGTGTAAGGCATAGAGATAAGTTCAACTTAATTAAAGTTTCAAAGAGGGACAAAACGTTGACTGCTTGATTTTTCGGGTATCTCGTTGCATAAATTATGACAATTGGCCTCTTATCATCATTATCATCATGGTAATTGCCAGCAGTTGTCGGTGTAAAATTTATACCACCCACTCCCCATTCACACATAAATCCCTGTAAGCCTTTAAGTTATGAGGATGTTTTGGTTTTGCCCACGAGATTGGTCAGGGAAAATGAAAGATGCACTGATACCTAGATAATCCGCTTTTATGATTTCAGTGTAATAAGTTTGAAACGCACCAAGATTTTCACATCACGTTGAGATTGTTTTTCATTTTATTTGTCATAAATAAAAGCTTCATCAGAATATTTGATAATCCAAAGAGATCCTTTTGCAATTCAAATGCTTGAATAGCTTTATTCATGCTTCGATTCACTAAGATTAACACGCTACGATGTAGTCTTGAATTGTTGAAATGACTTGAAATTACATTCATACATATTTATGTATGCAAGTTATCCAACCCATGAAACAGTTCCACTTATGGAATTAATAAACAAATTTTAAAATTCAATCTCGGCTTATTGCCTTTGCCATTGCTTATTCCACTTATGGAATTAATAAACAAATTTTAAAATTCAATCTCAGCAACTTCAAGAGCCGCGCTTGACCATCTGGCTAGGTATAAACAAACCAATCGTAAAGTAAACACAAGCTTGCGTTCTGACGATCGAAGCCCAGAATATTGAGTTCCGATTTTCAATCAAATTGCATCGCTCAGCATAATTCAATTTCACAACGAGATGCGACAGTTTCAGCATAAGCTTTTATTAAAAACAAAAGAAAAGTTCTGGAAGCAAAAAAAGAAATGCTTCTGGCCGAGGTTTATTGGAGAAGAATTTAGAATTAAGAAGTCAGTCCTTTCCTGGATGCAGTAGCGATCGGTCATTATCAATCAGCAATAATAAGTGTCTTGATGTTTTAATACGTTTACGAATAAAAGTCTAACACCAAAAAAATAAAATAAAAAATGTTCTGTTTTTTTAAATAAATCAATAAGGACAAAGTTAATTGGCGCCCAACGTGGGGCTGCGTCATAAAAAGTTCTAAAAATTAAAAATTTACCGAAATAAAAGTTAAATTAATAAACGGAACTCGCTCAGTCAAGAACACAGATTTTTAGTGGAAAAATTAAAACATCCATCTACAAATTAATGGAAAACAATAAATGAAATATTCCATTAAAGATTTTTAAAAGGTGGACTAAAAAGTAATTAATTAAACATCAAGACACTTAAAAATTCAAAGCGGCATAACATATTTTAAATAACAATACCAAAGAAACCATCCTCTACCGTAAAAACTACCGAAGGAATCCAAGGACAGAAGGAAGATTTGCAGAATAAATATTTTAAACAACAAAACCAAACAATCCACCCTCTACCGTAAAAACTACCAAGGAAATCCAAAGACGGAAGGAAGATTTGCAGAACATCCCCAATTTAAAGAAAGACCTTATCAAACATTATCGTGAGGATAATTATAATTTTTAGTAAGTTCTATAAATTTTAAGATAGATAACCGTTTAGATGAAAAAGGATCAGAGCAAAAACACAATACATAAAAAAAAAAACAATCTGGAAAATTTAATAGATAGTTTCAGTGAACTTAACTTAACCATGGCAACTGGAGGTTCGGCTAATGTTTCTGCAGGTGGCTTAGCTACATCCAGTAATATAACGGTGGAATTAATTAACAGATTAATTAGTGTCCAATTGAGTGAAGTGAAATAAAAAAATAGATGGGATAGAATTAAAGATAGTTTCAGAATCAAATATTGTAGAAGACTATAAACTTCAAGAGGTCGACCCTAATGTTAAATGTGAAACTACTCTAGAAGTAATCAAATCATTACCGGAGTTTACCGGAGAGCCAACACAATACGTAGGTTGGAGAGAAGCAGCAGAGACTGTAATGAGCCTTTACAAAATTCAGAGTCAGCAGTATATTATTGCATTAATTTTACGGAATAAAATCAGGGGCGCAGCACATGTCGCTTTAACCAATCATGGTACTGTTTTAAATTTTCAAGCAATCCTATCAAGACTAGATTTTATATTCAATGACAAACGACCAATTCATGTTTTGGAGTCTGAATTAAGTATTCTTAGACAAGGTAGGATGACAGTTACTGAATTCTATAATGAAGTCAATAAAAAAATGACTTTGTTAATAAACAAAACTATAATGACATACGGGAAGGACAATGTAATTACCAAAGAAACAAACAAAACGATTAGAAGCAATGCCCTATTTTTTATCTCTGGACTAAATGGTTCAATATCAGAAACACTTTTTGCATTAAATCCACCGGACTTACCCAATGCTTTGGCAAAGGTCCAGGAATTAGAATCAAACAATTTCCGTGCTCAATTCGCACACAGATATTATGGATTTAAAAATGAAAATAAAAATCAGGGAAACAATTTAAGATTCAATCCAGTAAATTCTATACAAAATAATAATACAAAGGGGGTAGGAAATAATTGGAATTATAACCAAAATAATAACTGGCCACAGAACAGGAATTTTTGGCAAACAAAAAACCAAAATACCAATCCAAAACAGCAAACTATTGAGCCAATGGAGGTTGACCCATCATTCCAAATTCAAAATAGGCCTGGGAATAATTGGCAGACGAATAACAACCAAGGCAGTAATAATAAAAATTATTACCAAAATAATAATCGCCCAAACTATAATCGCCCGAACCAAACCAGGGAGCAAACTCAAGCTCAAAAAAGAGATCCAGAAGTATCATCTAACCAACCTGCTAATAAAGTGACAAGATTAAACAATATAAATGAAGATCATTTTTTAGATCAGACCCCTACGGAGGAATGGCTTATGTAAAAAGAGTAGATAGAAAAACTAAGAAGGAGTTAAACATTTTAATAGACACGGGAGCCACAGCTTGTTTTATTAGGAAGGGAATTTACGAAAATAAAAATAAATTACCAATTTACAGAAAGGTATCTACAGTTCATGGGTACTCAATTATTAATTATTATCATTATATAAATATATTCGAAACCAGACATTTGTTTTATGAAATAGAAGGGTTGGAATCAGATCTTCTAATTGGAATTAACTTAATAAGGAAAATTGGAGCTATAATAAATACAGAGAAGGGAGTGTTGGAGTATAATGGAAAAACAGAAAAATTGATATATCATGATAGTGAAGAAAAAGATGAAACAAGTTTAATCGAGACAAAGAATACTCTTCCGCTAAAAGAATGTTAAGAGGAGCCCAATAATTTAGGTATTACTCCAATGAGTTCCGTTTTAAAACTGTTTTTATTTATTTCCATTCTCTTATAAGAAAGATACATGAAAATCTTAAATCTATTTAAAAATACTTATCAACGAACTCTACGCTGACATGCTATGTGACCCTTTTCTAAGTGCTTCAAGTGCACCACATATGTACATATGTACTTAGGCTGCAGGGGATCGGTCTCAAATCATGCCTATCTCTTATTTCCATGGCTCCGATCCCTTGACACTCTATCTTTGGATTCTAATCCTGTTCAATGCTTGAACAAAGAATTTATTTAAAAAAAAAATTGCAGTACAGTTTGATGAATCAGCTGTACAAGCTTTTGACGAGCTGAAGGAGAATCTAATAAGCCAAATTGAATTAGTTCAGCCAGATTATAATAAAAAATTCGTTTTAACAACAGACGCATCAGACGTAGCTATCGGGGCAGTACTATCACAAGATGAAAAACCAATTACGTTTATTTCTAAAACATTAAACAAAACGGAACAACTTTATGCAACAAATAAAAAGGAATTGTTAGCCATAATATGGGCCTTAAAAACTCTCAGGAATTATTTATATGGAGTAATTGGCATAGAAATACAAACGGACCATCAATCCTTATCATTCACTATTTCAGATAAAAATCCAAATGTAGATATTAAAAAATGGTATTCTTTTATTGAGAGCTTTACTCCAAAAATAAAGTATAAACCTGGAACAACAAATGTTGTAGCCGATGCATTATCACGAATCCAAATCAATAATATTACAAATAGCGATATAGACGAATCCGAACAGTCAAACTCAGATCAAGACACACAGCACTCTGCTGAAAGTAGTTTTGAAAATGTAATACAAGAGACCCGAAAACCATTAAATCAATTTAAACAACAATTGTTATTAACAAAGGGGAGGTATACAATACTACACTGGTAGTTTTTGGAAAATCAAGACACATCATTGAATATGATACAGTTGAGAACTTAGTAACTATATTAAGGGAATATCTTCCACCTAATATAACGGTTGGAATTCATTGTAGCTTAGAAGATTTATACCACATTCAAGTACCTTTCAAAAACAGTTTTACCAACAAATTTCTGTTTACACGAATATTTCTGCAAGACGTAGAAAACACCGAAGATAAAGCTATTATAATAGAAGAAACACACAGTCGAGCTCATAGGGGACTAGACGAAAATTATAAACAAATCAGTAAATTATATTATTGGCCAAATTTATATAAAAAACTAAAAGAATACATAAAAAATTGTAAAATTTGCAATGAGAACAAATTCTGTTGTATTAACAGAACCCATTAACACCCCATTAAAATTCCAATAGGAGAATCCCCAATACCAACTAAAGAAGGAGAAAATTTACATATTGACATATACTATGCCCAAAGTCTAACTTTTATAACTTGTATTGACGCATACTCTAAATTCCTCGTAGTTAAGGAAATTCAAAACAAATTAAATATTGAAAATAAAGTAATGGAACTAATTCAACAATTTCCGCAAGCCAAAGTACTTATGACAGATAATAAACCCAGCTTTACATCAGCCCAGTTAAAATCTTTTGCACTAAGGTGCGGATGAACTTTACACTACGCAGACCCGAGGCACAGTACCTCAAGCGGACAGGTTGAAAGAGCACATTCGACACTGACAGAATTAGCACGATGTATAAAGGAAGAATTTAATCTAATCGATTATTCCGAAATTGTAATAAGAGCCGCTCAGGAATATAATCAAAGTATTCATTCCACAACAAAACAAAAACCTTTTGACATTCTTTACAATAAAATCGAACACGATCATATTCCTCAAATATTAAAAAGAGCTCTAGATAAAATGTTAGAAACACATAATGATAATAGAAAGGAAAAACAATATCATGTAGGACAAGTTGTTTACGAAAAGAAATACGGAGAAAGAAACAAACTTAAACCAAGATATAAAAAAGAAAATAGTTAAGGACGTCATGCCTAACAAAATAATAATAAACAGTAGGAACAGAATTATACCTAAAGATAATATTAAGAATTAACAATTTTTTTTAACTTACAGAAAATGCATTCTTTAATACATATATTATCGATCATAATAATGGCCAGTTCAGAAATAATTGATTATTCAAACCATGAATTTTTCCTGTTCAAAGACAACAAGGATGTTCTTACTTACGAATCGTACAACGATTTATTCCACGTTACTAACTTAAGTTTTTACAAAGAAATAATAAATATAGAAACAGATAATATAAAAAGAGACACAAATAAAAGGTCACAATGGGAAATTAAATACGACATAGAAGTAATCAAATTAATTTTATCCCAGTTAATATCAGCTTTCAAGTGTGGGAACAATTCAGGAATAGCCACAAACATATACATAAATAATTTTAATCTTAAACAATCGAGGCATGAATGTACCTATTCAAGCAATTTAATTGGAAAATGATCTCCTTGGATGTCAAATTTTAAGACAAAGCTTTTATTTTTGGCATATTCAATCAAATGAAATAAAATTCGACGTGGTGTGAACATTTTTGGCAAATTGCAAATAATTTTTATGAATTGCTTTAATCGAAATGAATCATGACATGAATGAAGCTATTCAATCCATTAAACTGCAAAAGGATCTCTTTGGATAATCAAATATGATGATGAAGCTTTAACATTTTCAAAAACGTAGCTTTGGGATTGTCAAATACCAAGATGAATCTTTTAGTTTGGATATCATCGATTAAATCAAATAAAATGTGCAGGTTTTATTTTCAATTTTATTGGAGTAATGAAATAATACAATTTAAAGAATTCAAGATACAAAAGAATTCAAAAATACATGCATATGTGTGTGATGAGTAATTTTAATCTTAGTGAATCATGGCATAAATGAAACTATTTAAGCATTTAAACAGCAAGTTCATCTCTTTGGATTGTCAAATATCAAGATGAAGCTTTTATTTTTGACATTTGGATTTTCATACCATGTAAACTCAACATGGTATAAAAATCGTAGCGGATTACAAATGGTGTCAAGTGTGTCAACAATTCAAGAATACCATACATACAATACATACATAATGGTAATTTTAATCTTAATGAATCCTGGCATGAATGAAGAAATTTAAGCAATTTAACTGCAAAAATATATCTTTGGCTTGTCAAAATATAAGAAGAAGTTTTTATTTCACATATTTGATTAAATCAAATTACACCTCGAACTCAAAGGTTTTTACAAAGATATGGCGCATTTTAAACTAATCACACTGAAATAAATAGGATTATCGAGGAATTAGTACAGCTTTTATATTTAATTTTATTGGATAACACATACATATAATTACAAGATTTGACTTTGAATTATTGAAAAAAAAATATAACTTTATTTTTACTTTCAATATTATTCTAAGTTCAAACTTATATTTTATTGAAGATACACCGGCTTTATCATTAGGGAAAGTCTCAAACTGTAAACTTGTTAGTTGGTTAGGGAGTAGGGTTTATATAGGGATCGGATACGTTCCACATTGAGGAAGCCGAGAGGGCTGCTTAGGGATCTTGGCTGATCCATGATTCTCTTTCTTTAATTACTCTTAAAAGACAAGTGCGTTCGTTCTCTTGAATGTACTTGTTTTTTATGACATTTGAAATTTTATTTTATGTCTGGCATTCAAGATTTGTTATTGATTTCAGACGTGGGAACGTGTCAGAATCTTGGGGTTGGTATTCGGTTGTTTAGTCTAATAGTCTAGGGATTCATATTTCGTCTTTTACGATTTCTTTTAGACTTTGACTTTTGTTTTTAATTTCAAGGCTTGCTCGTTACTAAGGGTGTCTCGGGTATGAGTAAGATCGAATGATCCTCGAATCGTTATGGGAGTTTGGTTTATTAGTAAATATGCATATAGTGCATGTGAATGTGTGTGGCGTGGATGTAGGCATATACATAGGCTTACTTGCTACTGTGGATATGTACTCCCCCAACCTTTGAATCTTGCCTGTCCTCAGGGAGAAATTTTTGGGTATAGTGTTAAATTTTCTTCTGTGTTAATTTGAGTTGGTATATCATCAATTACAATTTTAGGTGTGTTTTCTTTTTGCTTAGTATACTTTACAATAAATCGTTTAGGAATATTTTTGAACTTATAGATAAGATACAATATTATGTTTAAGATTATAAGTACAAACGATGTTTTGCAAATTATTTGGAATACACTATAGTATTTAACATGGGAATTTATTATTTCTTTAGTTTGAATGTAAGCGAGTGGTTCCAATTTTTTTACATTGTTACTGACATAAATAGTTTGTGTATAATCTGACATAGTGTTTGATAATGTAAACTCATCTATTTGAATAAAACAATTTATAATTTTGATGATATTATTACGTTGTATAGATACTTCTTTATTAATACAATCTTGATTTATAATTGTTTTTGGAATATTCCAAGTAAGTAATATATTGGGTTCAACATAGTTTAATTGAAAGTTTTTATGAGTTTTTACGTATTTGCATTCTGTTGTTTCTTGCTTAATTATACCTATAATGCAATTGTCGAATATTATTTTTCCCGTATTCTTACTATAAACTTTGTTTTCAAAAATGTACAATTTGTCAAAAGTGTTTTCTGTTAAAATATTATCATTTTCATCTGGATATGGGATTATTTCATACACAGGTGTGTTAATCATTTCATTTGGAATATGGGAAATAATCAGAATTTCATTAGTATCTTTTCTTAGCCAAGTTGATGTTTTAATTTTTAATAATCTCTCAGAATTCACATGTTTTAAATAATCATGTTTTAAAAGTTTTGGGTTAAAAATCCCTAATCTGGTTAACTGCATTCCAATGTCCTCAATATATTCTGTGAATTGCTGTATATTAAAGATTAAAACTGATATCTGTTGTTCTTTTTCGTCATCCTCTTTAAGTTGATTAATTACAGTAATACCATTGTTAATGACATCAATTATTTGATTTAGATTATGATTTTGAATTGAATTTTCTGCTAAATTATTAATTTTACTATCTATTTCTTCTCTATCATCTTGATCTAAAGTTCCAAATAAGTATTTATATGCCGATCCTACAATGTTTAAAAGACCTCTTTTACTACGTTTTACAATGTTTATTCCATTTATTTCCCTTTTAATTTATCTGCGAGATATTGGATTTGAGGTATATCTTTAAATTCTTTTGTTTCTAGTAAAAGGTTATTAAAAATCGATTCTGTTTTTGTTAAGTTGATACTTAAGACATGATATTCATAATTAGTAGGTATTTCGATATTTCCCGTTTTGAATATTAAATATCCATTCCTTGCTACAATGGGGTTGATTTCTATATTCTGTCCGGCAACGTGTTGGAATATGGTGAAAATTATTATTGATGAAAGTATTGTTTGTAACATTGGATTATGTTTCGGTTTCTTCTGTATCCCTGGAAATGTATTTTCTCTTGTTATTTTTCTTTTTCTTTTTGTTTTTTGATTTATAATGAGTAATTTTCCTGCCCCTATTTATTTCCTCATAATGTTTTTCATCTAATTGTGTTATTTGGCCTGTTTTCTTGAAAGGGTTTGTTACTTTAGATTTTACTAACGGTGAGTGTTTGTAACGAGTGTCTATCTCATAGTCATGTCGGTTTTCGTTTAATTTAATTATTTTTCTTTCTATGTTTTCTTGCATGTTTACATTTGGAGTTCCTGCATATAAGAATATGTCTGCTGGGGTACGGTCAGTCGTATTGTGTTTGGTTTTGTGGTTGTATATGTAAAGAATCTTTGCAAATTTTGTATATCGGTCTTCTATATCTTGTTCACTAGTTATAATTCTTAATTTTTCGTTCACTGTTTTATGGAATCTTTCTATGTCTGACACACCATTTTTACTGGTTGTAACGCTTATATTAACGCCTTCTGATTCTAACCAATTCTTTAATGCTATGCACATGAAAGCTGAATCTTTATCTTCTTTAATTTCTTGGGGTTTTCCCATGTCATTAAATATCTTCATTATGGCTCTTTTTGTTTCTAACCAATCTCGACCTTTTACTTCAATTAATGTGGCAAATTTCGAATAGATGTCGATGCAAGATAAAAATTATTGGTTATTTATCATGTAAAAATCCATAACATATTTTTCTCTGGCATTTTGTATTTCTGGTGTTAATTCGAAAGTCAACCTAGTGTTTCGATGTTCTGTCTTTGAGATGTTGCAAATTTCACATTCGTTGATAATGTTCTGTATTAGCTTCTGGCTATCTGGGAAATAATATTGTTCTTTAAACCATTTATAAGTTTTTTCAATTCCTGGATGTAAAACTTCTCTATGCCTTTTTAGAATTATTTCTTTGAGTTCTGCGTATGTTAGAATGTTTATTAATTGATTTGAGTACATTTGACTAATTTTGTTATATGATTGGGACTGATAATCTTGATAAAAGCTCTTTGAAATACTGGGAAATCTTCGTCATTATGGAAATATATTGCGCTTTTCTTGGTACATAGATATTCTTTAATTATATCTTTAGCGAATTCTTCTGTCATTTCCATATATGTGATTGCAATATTAATTTTATGAAAATAATGTTTTACTTCAACCTTGTTCTCTCTACCTTTAAATAATTCAATTTGTCTTGCAAAATAATTTAATTATAATTATCTTCTTCTGCACTGTGCACTTTTGCATCTAAGCTATTTGCATCTTCGTCAAACATAACTTCTTCAATTTTAGTTCTCGACAATGCGCCTGCTACATAATTCTCTTTTCCTGGAAGGTATTTTATTTTATAATCAAATTCGTTCAATTTTATTTTCCATCTCTGTAGATTCATATTTGGTTCTTTTATGTTGTTCAACCATGCTAGGGGTTTATGGTCACTTAATATTTAAAAATGTCTTCCAAAAAGGTATGATCTGAAATATTTAGTTGCCCATACTATTGCTAACAATTCTTTTTCAATTGTTGAGTAATTTATCTCGTGTTCATTTAATGTTCTACTAGCATAACATACTGGTTTATGATTTATTTATGGTTTATGATGCTCCAATGGCTATGTTACTAGCGTCAGTTGTCAACGAGAAAGGCTTATTAAAATCAGGGTAGATTAATATCGGATCTGAAGTTATAAGTATCTTTAGCTTTTCAAATGACTCTATGTAATCTTGACATTTTGTATCGATTATTGCTCCTTTCTTTAATCTAGTGGTCATGGGTTTTACTACATTTGCGAAATTGGGTATGAATTTTCGGTAAAATCCACATAATCCTAAAAATGATTTAATTTGTCTCTTAGTTTTTGGTAATGGGAATTTGATGATGGCATCTGTTTTATTTGGGTTAGGTTTTATGCCGTCTACTGTAATAATGTGTCCTAAGAATTCTGTTTCTTTCTTTAAAAATTCACATTTATCAAGTTGAAGTTTTAAGTTTGCGTTTCGTAACTTTTCAAAAACTTTCTTTAGAGACAAGATGTGTTCCTCCAATGAAGTGGAAAAAATTATTATGTCGTCTAAATAAACTAAACAATATTTATAAATTAAGTCTTTTAAAAGATTGTTCATACATCTTTGAAATGTAGCGGGTGCATTTTTGAGTCCAAAAGGCATTCGAGTATATTCGTAATGGCCATGTTTGGTTGAAAATGCTGTTTTGGCGATAGAAGTTGAATTGATGGAAACCCTTAGCTAAATTAATCGTTGTGAAATACTAGCATTTTCCTAATTTATCCAAAATTTCATCCATTCTTGGGATCGGAAATTTGTCGTCTATTGTTATTTCATTTAGGTTCCTATAGTCAACTACTAATCTGAACTTTTTCTTTCCTGAGGCATCTGCCTTCTTTGGAACTACCCAAATAGGTGAACAGTAAGGAGATTTCGATTTTTGAATTATTCCCTGTTCTATCATTTCTTTGATTTGCCTATTTACTTCTTCATCTACGCTTTGTGGGTACTTATAAGGTTTTCTGTATACTGGGTCTTCATGTTGTGTCTGGATAGTGTGTTTTATTGTACTCGTAAAGGTCAAATTTTCACCTTCTCTGTACTGTATATCACTATATTCAAACAAGACTTTTTTTAAATTTTTCATTTCTTCATCATTCAAATGGTTGAGTCGGAATTCATTACATTCTCTTAACTCATTTTGAATTGCAAAATTTACGGCTGAATCTTCGACTGAGGGTGGAATGAGGCAATTACCTGCGGTCTTTTCCTTTTCAAAGTCTTGATTACTATAGTAAAATTTGAAGGTTTTATTATTTAACGTAACTATCTTTGACTCGAAGTCAATTTTTGCTCTGGTTGCTTCTAGATAAGATCGACCTAGAAGGATGTCGTAAGTATCAGAAAATTGGTGTATATAAAATTTTTGTTCGGACGGACAAGTTTCACTGGGTTTAAGTTTTATAGATTTTGATAAATTTACTACACCTTTGATTGTATATACTTTCAGGATTTCAATGTTTTCTTCAAAGTTTGCATAATTTTCTCTCATAATATTAATAGATGATCCTGTGTCTATTATACCTTTATATCGTTTATCTTTCAGTACTAATTTTATAAATGGATTTCGTTTTGATTCTCAGAGGCCGTTTGCTGAAAATTTACGTCCATACGGTATTGTCCACTAGTGCTTTCTCTCTGTCTTTTAATGGGTCCATTATTAGAATGCATATTTGAGGTTGAAGCTTGATAATTCAATGGGTTTTGTGCCCTGCCTTGATCTAATGCTTTCTTGCTAGTATGATAACTGAGAGTGTTTTGATTATTTAAATTTTGTGAATTTTGAGGATTTATAGAAAACTGTGAGTGGTATCCAGAATATCTTCGATTTTGGTTCTGATTATTATTACCCTTATTTCTGAAATAATTTTCACTTGGATTGGCATCATATAATCCCAATTCCATAGATGCTAATTTTAATTTCATGATGGTTGAAATATCTTTTCGGACTAAGGACATATATAATCTGTCTGGAAGTTTCCTATCTATTGTTTCACTTATGGTTTTCTCTAAAAGTCTAGTATAATTAATTTTATCAACCGGGTTAGATTCCAATTCGAGTTTTTCGAATATACTTCTAGATCGTTTTTCGGAGTGATCTGGACTTATTTTATCCTTGATCCCGAAACAAAAGGACTTTTGAAATGTTATCCTACCGACTGCGCCAATTACAAGATTTGACTTTGAATTATTGAAAAAATATAACTTTATTTTTACTTTCAATATTATTCTAAGTACAAACTTGTATTTTATTGAAGATACACCGACTTTATCATTAGGGAAAGTCTCAAACTGTAAACTTGTTAGTTGGTTAGGGAGTAGGGTTTATATAGGGATCGGATACGTTCCACATTGAGGAAGCCGAGAGGGCTGCTTAGGGATCTTGGCTGATCCATGATTCTCTTTCTTTAATTACTCTTAAAAGACAAGTGCGTTCGTTCTCTTGAATGTACTTGTTTTTTATGACATTTGAAATTTGATTTTATGTCTGGCATCCAAGATTTGCTATTGATTTCAGACGTGGGAACGTGTCAGAATCTTGGGGTTGGTATTCGGTTGTTTAGTCTAATAGTCTAGGGATTCTTATTTCGTCTTTTACGATTTCTTTTAGACTTTGACTTTTGTCTTTAATTTCAAGGTTTGCTCGTTACTAAGGGTGTCTCGGGTATGAGTAAGATCGAATGATCCTCGAATCGTTATGGGAGTTTGGTTTATTAGTAAATATGCATATAGTGCATGTAAATGTGTGTGGCGTGGATGTAGGCATATACATAGGCATACTTGCTACTGTGGATATGTCACTATATATATAATATATGTTCATACATGCATACATAAATATGTATGAATGTAATTTCAAGTCATTTCAACAATTCAAGACTACATCGAAGCGTGTTAATCTTAGTGAATCGAAGCATGAATGAAGCTGTTGAGCCAAGCAGAAAAGGGCGAAGCTGCGTAAAATAAGCTATATATATTATAAGTCTGAGTAGCGGCGGCGGGTTATCGACAGTTCTGGTTTTGTTTACTTCTCCCCCATTCGCATGCGCTTTGGTGGTATTTGTAGCGCATGCGCTTTGGGGAGCTTTTTTGTAGAGCTGCTGCACACTAGCAAATATTGCATTTGTGTGCGTTCATATTGCTAAGCTTTACTTCTTGTAATTTTGTTATTGATTGGAGCGATTGCAAGTTGGGTTAGAGTTGAACTCTCGAAAATAAATAAAATAAATAATATAAACCTCTGGAATTATAATTCGTTTGGCGGCTATTAAAAACGATTAATAGCCTAACATTTGGTAACCCCGACGTGATCTCATCCAGTTCAATTATCGTGATCAGCATTAAAAGTGCCACTGAAACACCGTTGTTGGTTTTGTTGTCGCAAAGTTGCATTTCAATTTAAATGCACAATGGAATCTGGAGCTGAAGCTACTGCATCTGCTGCGTCAAGCCGTGGAAGGATGCTGCGGAGACGCGCCGAGGTAACATGTCAGGAAATGGAGTTACTGCATCGGAAGGTCAAGGCAGCGATGCAGACCGACGATTCAACCATTCTGACCCTCGAGTCTATGGAGAAGCGTCTGCGCGACCGTTTCACCACGCTGCAGGAGGAATTGGAGGAGCTAAACTACAGCGAGATCGGTAGCGATTTATATTGGCGATTCTCTCAGCTGGCTACGGACGTGCACGTTGACATCCAGTTGGAGGTGGCCAAGCGTTCTATGCGGGTTGCTGCTCACTCTACGCTTTTGGATGCTACCAGTGGTGCTGGGATGTCAAACGCTCCATATAAGCCTGCTCCCTCATTGCCCCCGTTGCCAATGCCAACATTTAGCGGCGGCTATGCCGAGTGGCCGGATCCGCAGAAGCGCCCTATTTAGGACAACCATTGACAGCCACCCGCACCTGACCAAGATGGAGAAGCTCAGGTGGCTCATTTCCTGCCTGCGGGACTCAGCACTGGAGACTGTGAGGGCGCTTGAGATTACCGACGCGAACTATGATGTTGCCCTCGACCTTTTGCGCAACCGTTTCAGCAACCGTCGCTTAATCTTCCAGGCTCACATCAACGAGATCCTGCAGTTAAGGGTGGTTGAGCCGGGATCCGTTGCTACTCTTCGAGAATTATCCGACCGATTCAATGGACATATGCGGGCCCTTATGAGTTCCGGGACGTCGGCCGAAATTCAAGGATGCCTCCTCATCCAGATCATCTTCCAAAAGTTGGACCCTGCCACAAAGGCCAAATGGGAAGACTCTCTGGCAGGAAGCACTGATGATAGCCTGCCAACTTGGGAATCTATGGCTCGGTTTCTGGAACAAAGGTGCCGTACCCTGGAGACGGTGGATTTGGCCTTAGCTCCGCATTTGTCAGCGAATCAAGCGGGCCGACGTAGGCCATTTAACAACCGATCCTGCATGCTCCTGAATGCTCCGCCTGCTTCGTGTGCCCTGTGCGGCATCCTGGCACACGCTGTGCCTTCTTGCCCAAGGTTTCTCGCCTTGTCAGTTGAGGAACGATACGATGAGGTCAGACGTCTTGCCCTCTGCTTTGTGTGCCTCAAGTCTGATCACTTAGCTCGTGGATGCTCATCCTCCCGCTGCCCAACTTGCAATCGCCGACATCATGCGCTATTGCATCCTTGCGAGCGTTTATCTAGCGCCACTTCCGTTCCTGCTTCTGGATCAAATCCGGCCAATGTAGCTGGGGTTGCGACCTCTCAGGCTCCTCCTGCTAATGCTCTTGTTGCACAGGATCGCAGCGCTGAAATAGTGTTCTTGCCCACCGCCCACATTCTCGTCCGTGGCAGATCAGGAGCCTTTCTTCCTTGTCGAGCGCTACTTGACTCCGGCTCCCAAGTTCACCTCATCACATCGCGGCTGGCCAGCCAACTGCAGCTTCATCGGTCCAAATGTTCTGTAGCAGTGCCTGGCCTTGGAGACGCTGAGTTTACTACGGATGGAGCCTCGGTTAACGTTTGCCTGAAGTCTCGCCTATCCACGTATTCCGTTTACATTGAGGCAATTGTGTCGTCTCACATCATAGAGCGTCAACCTGGCCTGAACTCAGATGTGTCCAATTGGAAGGTTCCCGCCAATGTGGTTCTAGCTGACCCGGACTTCCACAGAGCTCAGCGTGTGGATCTGCTGATTGGAGCAAGCCTGTTTTTTGATCTGCTCTCAGTCGGGCAAATCCAGCTAGGAGATGGTCTGCCTCTGTTGCAGAAGACACGTTTTGGATGGGTAGTTTCTGGAGGAGGTTGCACCCCGGGAAACCCTCGCTTGGCCGCCTCATGTAGGATGATTCCTGCTGGCCCAGCAAACTCTTTTGACGATCGCCTCGATTATCTTCTCCGCCAATTCTGGGAAGTGGATGCCTGCACTGCGCCTATCGTTCAGACTACTAAGGAGGAGCTTGATTGCGAGGCCCACTTCGTCATGCACCACGTCCGGCTTGAATCAGGTGCCTATTCAGTTCGCCTTCCAATCAAGCACAGTGTGGAGCTGTTAGGGGAATCCTACGCACAGGCTTTGCGGCGGTTCCATTCACTTGAGCGCAAGCTGGATCGTCATCCGAATTTAAGGACCCAATATTCGTCTTTCATCAAGGAATACTTGGATCTGGGTCACATGTCTCTGGTGCCGCAGGAATTGCGAGGTAAGTGCCAGTATTTCCTTCCCCACCACTGCGTCCTGAAGGAAGAAAGTTCCACTACTAAGCTGAGAGTTGTGTTCGATGGTTCGGCTGCTACGGCCTCTGGCTATTCCCTCAATGATGTCCTGATGTCCGGCCCCGTGATTCAGCCTAAGCTTTTTCACACATTGCTTCGGTTTCGGTCTCACCTTGTAGCTTTGACTGGGGACATTTGCAAGATGTACCGCTGCGTAAGGGTCTTTCCGGATGATAGTTTTCTGCAGTGCATCCTCTGGAGAGATTCTATCCACGATGACGTGAAGGTTTTTAAGCTCGACACCGTGACGTATGGCACAAAGCCAGCGTCTTTTCTATCTGTTCGCTCAATGCACCAGCTGGCTAAGGATGAAGGTGCCGGTTTTCCCGTTGGCTCTCGTGTTGTCCTTCAGGATTTTTATGTGGACGACCTTATATCTGGTGCCCCAACGAAGACTGAAGCGCTTGAGATAATAGCTCAGACATCGAGCCTGTTGAACAAGGGTCAGTTTCAATTAAGGAAATGGTGCTCCAACATCCCAGAGGTTTTGGAAGGCGTACCCGAAAGTGATAGTGAGTCATACTTGAAATTTGACGATGGCAGTCCGTTCACAAAGACTCTTGGATTAGCATGGGAGCCTTCTGCTGACCTGCTGCTGTTTTCCTTTGAAGCTCTTCAGCCCACCGCCAAACCAACCAGGAGATCTATACTATCTTCCGTCGCTCGGTTTTATGACCCAATGGGCTTGGTAGGTCCTGTCGTCACTAGAGCAAAGATCCTATTGCAGAAGCTGTGCCGAGAAAATTTGTCATGGGATGAAAGCCTTCCTCAATCCCTTCTCTCCGAGTGGTTACAGTTCTGCTCCAGTTTTGACCAAATTCAGCGAATTAAGTTTCCTGGGTTAGTCATTCCCTGCCAAGAAAGGCTGGAGGTCCACGGATTCTGCGACGCTAGCTTAGATGCGTATGGAGCTTGCGTGTATGTAGTGTCAGGTTCTGATTGTCGGCTGTTATGCTCAAAGAGTCGAGTGGCACCCATTAAAACTCAGACAATACCGAAGCTAGAGCTATGTGGAGCTGAGTTACTAGCAAGACTGATGGCTGAAGTTGCTGATCTTGGAACATATAAAGGAGATTATTATTGTTGGTGTGACTCCTTGGTTGCCCTATCCTGGATTCAAGATGAACCTGCTCGGTTTAACGTGTTTGTTTCTAATCGCGTTTCTTCCATTCAGGAGCTCACCAAGGCAATGAAATGGCTTTATGTTCCTACTGCCGTCAACCCAGCCGATCTACTGTCAAGAGGTTCTCTTCCCACTGAGCTATTAAATTCCCAGCTTTGGTTCCAAGGCCCTCCATTTCTTCGTGGTTCCAAGGATGATTGGCCCATCGCTATTGTGACCGAAAAGGCAACCATCGAACTTCGCGCCAAGACTTTATTGGCTACGGCTCCACCCAGGGATATCGCCGCATTGTCAAGGTTTGCCAACTCGTTTCCCTCCCTACAGAGAGTGTTCGCCTACATTTACAAATTTTGCCGCCGCATCCGTCACGAAGGGATTTCTGTTCAGGATCTCAAAGGAGGAACCCATCTGCTGTTGCGCGTCGTCCAGCTTACCGAGTTTAAGGAAGAGATAAGCTTACTAAGGTCACGCAGATTGGTTCCGCCCTCAAACCCTCTGGCCTCGCTTGCTCCCTTTGTGGATGATGATGGTTTGCTTCGTGTTGACGGGCGATTGCGGAACTCTGCATTGGATTTTGACGGACGTCACCCGATCATTCTTCCCAGAGGCCATCCCGTCACTTCGGCTATAGTAACTCACTTTCACGAGAAGAACCTGCATTCTGGCCCTCGGGCACTAGTTGCGAAAATCCGTTCTCAATACTGGCCCATTGGGGGGAGGAAGACCGTTTCAAGGGTTGTGAATAAATGCGTACGCTGTTTTCGCGCAAAGCCTCGTCTACTGGAGCATGTCATGGCCGATCTTCCTACCGAGAGAGTTAAAGGATTCCAATGTTTTGATGTCACAGGTGTGGATTTTTGCGGACCGTTTTTCTACAAGGCAGAGACTCGGAATAAGGGCCCTATTAAGTGTTATGTAAGCGTATTCATCTGCTTCAGCACGAAGGCAATCCACTTGGAGTTAGTTAAGGACCTTTCCACCGCTTCGTTTCTGAGCGCCCTCCAACGGTTTATTTGTACGCGACGTAAACCCAGACAGATATGGTCGGATAATGCCACCAATTTCGTGGGTGCCAAGAATGAGCTTATGGAGTTGAAGCGAAGATTCCTCAGCCAGGATCATCAGGCTTCTCTGCACGATTTTTGCCTGTCTGAGTCTATCGAGTGGCGATTTATTCCTCCACGCTCTCCCCATTTTGGTGGTCTGTGGGAGGCAGCAGTGAAGACGGCTAAGCACCATCTTTATCGTGCAGTTGGTCCCGCAGTTCTTGGCTTCGAGGAATTAAGGACTTTGTTGTGCCGCATCGCCTCAATTATTAATTCTCGGCCCCTTGTGTCGATTTCAGAGAATCCTGCGGATCTAGATGTTCTGACGCCGTCTCATTTTTAAAATGGCGGACCGCCTTCAACATTCATCGAGCCGGACCTTACTGCGCTAAACTTTAATCGGCTGGATGGGTGGCAGAGAGTCTCCTTCCTGCAGCAGGTTTTCTGGGCTCGTTGGAAGGAGGAGTACCTCACGCTGTTGCAGCAGCGTTCCAGATGGCGCACCCCTGGCCCTGTAATTGCTGTTGGAGACATAGTCCTGGTGAAGGATGAAAATCTACCCCCAATGAGGTGGCCTCTGGCCAGGATACTGGAGCTGGTTCCTGGGCGTGACGGAGTGAACCGTGTAGCCGTTCTCAAAACAGCGGTTGGAATGACTAAGCGTGCGGTGTCACGGTTGTGTCTGCTGCCTGTCAAGGATTCGGTTGAAGATCCAGCCTTCAACGGGGGGAGGATGTTGAGCCAAGCAGAAAAGGGCGAAGCTGCGTAAAATAAGCTATATATATTATAAGTCTGAGTAGCGGCGGCGGGTTATCGACAGTTCTGGTTTTGTTTACTTCTCCCCCATTCGCATGCGCTTTGGTGGTAGTTGTAGCGCATGCGCTTTGGGGAGCTTTTTTGTAGAGCTGCTGCACACTAGCAAATATTGCATTTGTGTGCGTTCATATTGCTAAGCTTTGCTTCTTGAATTTTGTTATTGATTGGAGCGATTGCAAGTTGGGTTAGAGTTGAACTCTCGAAAATAAATAAAATAAATAATATAAACCTCTGGAATTATAATTCGTTTGGCGGCTATTAAAAACGATTAATAGCCTAACAGAAGCTATTCAAGCATTTGAATTGCAAAAGGATCTCTTTGGATTATCAAATATTCTGATGAAGCTTTTATTTATGACAAATAAAATGAAAAACAATTCAACGTGATGTGAAAATCTTGGTGCGTTTCAAATTATTACACTGAAACAATAAAAGGGGATTATCTAGGTATCAGTGACTTTATTTTCCTGACCAATTGTGGGCAAAACCAAAAATCTATAATGAAAGGCTTCCAGGGATTTATGTGTGAATGGGGAGTGGGTGGTATAAATTTTACACAAACTGCTGGAATTACATGATGATATGATGATAAAAGCAATAAGCATGGTCTCGGGTGCATCTTGTAAGCCGCATGGAATTGTCATAATTTATGCAACGAGAAACCCGAAAACCAAGCAGTCAACGTTTTGTCCTTTTTGAAATCTTTATTAAGTTGAACTTATCTCTATGCCTTACACATGAGACTTGAGCGTGTGCGATGCGGTTCTCTCTTTCGCATCTTTCCTCTCTCATTTAACACATACACAATACCCACACAACCAAAGCTAACAAACCAAGAGGGCGCTACCATAAAAGCGTCACCCAGGTGGATTTGGGGTATGGGGCCCTATTAGGTCAAAGGAATCGCCGGCGACGCCGAGAGACCACGCCACAAACCTCACCACCTCCCGCCCGGCAGGGGGCGTAGAATACTACGGGATCGTCTGGTTTGTCGTAAGAGGCGATAACAGGATTGGGGGATGTCCTGCGGGACGAAGGTTTCAACAGGTCATTATTAATGGCCAAATTTCAGGTCACGCAGGGAAAGAGCGCTCGATCCTTTCGGGTCACGAAAGGTATCCCCCCCCCTGGGAAAAGCGAGAAGGCGACTAGGGCCGAGTCCAGTAAAGCCCTAGGATACGATACTGGAAGAACGAGACTACAATTATGAACCCTGGGCTGGCGGGTAGCCGTATTCTGGCACCTGAGTACGCGGAGTGAACTCCCGCTGAAATGGTGTCAGGCTAATGCGGCTTTGCCTCCGTCGTTAAAATTAGCAAGTCTCCAGGAAACGCTCTTAGGCGTCGCCACTAAGTGGCCGTGCAGGCTCAGATGGATCATACCTGACCAATGCGGATCTGGTCTGAACTTACACTCGTAAGGGCTAGAGTCACTAGATGGATCATGCGAGCAAAGGTAAATGGGATCAACCAGCGATGCACAAACTAAGGACAAGGCAGGAGTTGGGACCCATAATATGAGTTAAAAACAACAAAAAACTAATTAAAACAACGTAGACGGAGAGGCAGCTTTGCGAAAAGTGCAAACTTGTACGATACAGCAGCAGGCTGGAAGTTGTTCTCAATTGAGGTATCCGCGTCGACAGAACACGGAAGCAGGAGCAGAACCAGGAGACGGAAAATAACGTGCAAGATGGGAAGGAGATCGCGCAGTGGTGGAGATGTGGAGGATGGAAAGAGGAGGTCCATACAGATGAGGGACGTAATTGAGAGCATCCGCATTCTACGAGCGATTGGCCGAAGGAGAAAAGGTTGGAGGAAGTGAAACACAGGCATAGACGTACTTTATTCGACCGGCGGCAGAAAGGAGGAAGGGTACAGGGGATATGAAACAAAAGAAGCAGGAGGGAATTTCGAGGCGGCGAAGCAAGCGAGGACGGGAAGACAACAGAGCAAACGAGGAGTAGTCGGGACCAGAAGAGTAAAGACGCGAGTGGAGGACAGTAGGAAAGGGGAGAAGATTTGAGAGGTAAGGGTAGGAGAGAAAGGGACGTGGTTACGGCAGGGCGAGGCTAGTAGGACATTTGCGACGGGTGAAGAGGATAAAAGTGCAGGAGCTAGGAGAGGCCGTGACAAAGATCAGGAGGACTAGAAGGGTGAGTATTTTAATAAAGAAAGCCGGAGAGGACACAGATGGGTTCAGGGCACTGGTCGTGAATGATTGGGGACAGGTGGAGAGTTTGTAAAGATAGAGATCGAGTGAGAGACTGGACGAGATAAAAGGGAGGAGTTAGAGGTATTGGGAAGATGGTGGAAACGACAGGATGAAGACGAGAATATTTAAGGAAGTCGTTTGGGAACGCAGACAGCATAATAGGGGAGGGTGGTAGGAAAGCCCTAGAAATAGGCTGGTTAGAGTAGGCTGGGTGAGATGCAGACTAGGGAAAGAATCCGAGTCACAAAATGCTACAGGTGCTGGAGTTTGGACACATGGCGAAACAATGCCAGAGCGCCATCGATCGCTCACATATGTGCCGAAGATGTGGCAAAGACGGCCATATGGCCAGTAACTGCGCGAGGATCAAGTGCGCGTTCTGCAGCAACGCCGGGAGGGAGGCGGGACACGTGGCTGGAAGTGGGAAGTGTCCCATATTCAGGAGCGCTCTTTAAATAAGAAAAAACATGAGATGCACACAGATCAACCTCAACCACTGCGAGGCAGCATAATCGCTGCTAAGGCAGGCGGTCAGGGACGGGGGACACAGGTCGCTCTCATCTCAGAATTATACAGGAGCATTCCAGGAAATGGATGGCTCTCAAGTAGCTGCAAGGGGGCGGCGCTGTGGTCGACGGACACGGCTCCCCAGGACATTAGGACATCCTGCGAGGGTTTTGTCCGAGGAACATCAAGGGGGTAACCTTTAGCTGCTACGCCCCGCCGAGATGGGACATTTCGCGCTTCCAAAGGATGCTGAGGAGTCTAGTCGCGGACGCAAGGGGCAGATCGCCAGTCGTCATTGGAGGAGATTTCAATGCCTGGTCCCCGGAGTGGGGAAGCCGAGCATCCAATGAAAGGGGCATCTGCCTCTTGGAGCACTTTGCAACCCTGGATGTGGTCCTGGCAAATCGAGGTCAAAAGCTGACCTACAGCAAGGCAGGGCTTGGGTCGATCATAGACATCACGTTCGTCAGCAGCGGACTTATAAGGAAGTGCGACTGGGAGGTCAGCGACTCTTATAATTTTAGCGACCACCAAGCCGTACACTTCACCCTTGGAGCGGTAAGTAGGAAAAAGATCCCAAAGGTGACAGGGCCGAAATGGAAGGACAAGTCCCTGGACCGAGAAACATCTCGTTAGCTCTCCAGTCGCTCAACGGGACCCATCATCCTCCCCTGAGGATTCAGCAAATGAGCTATCGAGGTCATTAGCAGCCGCTTGTGACTGCGCCATGCCGGAGAGGTCACCATGTAGAAGAAGAGCCCCAGTATATGGTGGAACCAGGACATCCAACGACTTAGGACGGCCTGCTGCGGGCAAGGAGGCGTTACAAAGGACAAGGGGCATAGAGGACCGAACAGCCAAATTGGAGGAGTTTAAAGCAGCGAAGCGGGCCCTGAAACTGGCAATAAAAGCCAGCAAGCGTGAGTGTTTCAGGAAGATTTGCGATGAGGGAAGTGGATCCATGGGGAACCGCCTACAAAGTGTAATGAAACAACTTAAAGGGCAGGTATCTAAGGCCACATGCCCTACCTACTAAGAAAAATAGTAGAGGCGCTTTTCCCAAAACACCCGCCCAAACGGGAAATACTAATACCTGGCGACATGGAGCATTTCACCCCAGTTTCGGAGGAAGAGGTAAGGATGTACGCGAAGAAGATTGGCACTAGGAAGACCCCAGGGCCCGACGGAGTCCCAAAGTCGCCTAAAAAGGCAATGGCGGAAAAACCGGAGGTCTTCGCGGAGACCTTCAACAAGTGCCTACAGCAAGGGACCTTTCAAAAAGTGGAAGGTCCAAAACCTTATCTTGCTGCCGAAAGGAAATAAGCAGTGGACGACCCATCAGGATATAGGCCATATGCTTTAGACAGGTTGGGAAAGTCCTGAGATGGCCATCGCTACGCGCATTAGGACAATCATCGAGGAGAAAGGAGCGTCTCGGCCAACCAATATGGTTTTCGGAAGGCGCGTTCGACGATCGATGCCATCAAGGAGTGACCGGCTTGGCGGAGACCGCCATCGCAGGATCCAGATGGAAATGGGGCGACAAGGAGTACTGTGCGATGGTAACACTGGACATCCGCAACGCCTTTAACTCGGCAAATGGACACGCATCCACAGAGCCTATTCTTAGCAGGAACACCGGCATACTGAAAGATTATATCCAGCTACTTATCAGACAGGACCTGGTGTATGATCGGACGAAGGAGAAGGAGAGGTGAGGGGGTTAAAGGATGGTTTGGAGTTTTGGAATATGTAGATGAAGTGTAGGATGAGGGGAGGGGTGAAGTATGGTTTGGGACGACTTGTGGTAGTGTAGAAAGAAAAAGGAAGTGGAGGCAGGCGAGAGGATAAGGGCATATCGTGTGGATGTCGGACTCGGTCTAGAGTTGGCAGCACACAAAACCGAAGCTGTCCTCTTCACGAGCAGGAAGAAGGTGGAATACATCGACGTACAAGTGGGAAATTGCTCAATAAGATCAAAGGACTCAGTCAAGTACCTCGGACTAATGCTGGACAACAGGCTATCATACAGAGCGCACGTTGAGTACGTGACCAAGAGAGCATCGGGAATCCAGGGGGCATCTCAGGATGTGCCAAACATTGGCGGCCCGAAGGAAGGCAGGAGAAGATTGGCAGCGTCGTCACGTCGGTCTATTATATGCCGCGCCGATTGGGCTGCATCAGTAGAGGGAATCAAGGGCTTAGGAGGAAGCTAGGTGTTCATACCGGCTCGCAGCACTGCGAGTCATCTCAGGCTTTAGATCCATTTGGAGAGAGCGTTGGAGGAATGATCGATCGAATTTGGCTAACGAAGCGGAGGAGATCTATGAATCCACTTATCAACGGGGAAGCAGACATCTCGGGAGATAATAAAGAGAACCGCCCGACAGACGGCATTATCCATATGGCAGGATAGGTGGGATTCGGCGACCAAAGGCAGATGGACGCAAGGATCATCCAACATTAAAGAATGGATCGAAAGGGACAAGGGCCAGGTAAGTTACCAACTTACCCAGTTTTTCAGGCCACGGGGGGTATAGAAAATACTCCATAGAATCGGGTACGAGGAAAGCCCTGAATGCCCCGATTGCCCAGGAGCAGTAGAGGATCCAGAGCACGTTTTTTATAGCTGTAGAAGGTATCGGTCAATAACAAGAGCCTTACCGGATCCGGAGCAATTAACAAAACATATGTGCGGCTCAGAGGAGCAATGGAACAGAGTAACTCAAGTTATAGGTTATACGCAGGGCGACTTAAGAAGACAAGAAAATGAACGTCGTTAAGGGAGAATGCCTAGATTAGGCAACCCTTCCCGCGAAGTAATACTTACAGTGGTTCCGCGGGGTCTGTGGTGTGTGCGGGGGTGGTTTTAGTACGTAGGCGCTGGCTAGACACGCCGACGAATCGTGCATGCTATTGGTACGGGCCAATAGTATCTAGGATAGATTTCCACCTCAATGGCGCAATCCAAAAAAAAAAAAAAAAAACACAACAAACGCTACACGATAAGAGAAAAGGTTAAATATGCAAATGAATGTGGCACTGGCACGTCAAATGTGGCTTTACACCGCACACATCACACTCACACACTAATACTGGAACAACAAGGATACATCGAAGCAGACACGGTGATTTAATTAATATTAGTTAAAGGAGAAAACAAAAACGTTCATCAAACATGCGGCGTTTAGTACGAAACAAACACACACACACAGCCATCCATGACGAGTCAAATGGCGGAAAATGAGTGGAGCGAGAGGGCGAAGGCATTTTTTGCTTTTCGGTGCGTTGAAAGTTTCGCTTTCGTTTCGTTCGCCGCTGGTTTTCTATTTTTTTAGTTTTTGTTTGTTTTAGTTGGGGAGAGAAGGGAACGGGTGATGTTGAGATTTTGTTGTTGTAGAAAAAAAGGAGGAGGAAGGAGAGGGATATATGAGGAGAGGGGGGAGAGAGGGGGAGGAAGGCGGGGGAAGGGGGGGGGAGGGGGGATAAGGGGGCGCGAAGGGAGGGGAGAGCAAATGAAGGGAGGCAGGACGGAGAATAAAGGGGAGGAAAGTGAGGAACAAGGGGCAAGGCAACGCAGATGGAAGTTGATGAAGTGATTGAAGTTCTCGTGATGTCTAGCGTTTGTTTCTGTACATATGTTTGTGGCAGCAGCTTGTTGGCGAGTATGGGGTTGGGTTGTTGTTCTTGTCATGGTTTAGCTGGGAGGGATTGGAGAAGTCGTTGAGTTTATTATGTAACGACATGTGGCAGTCAGTGTGAGGATATTGCAGTGTGGAGGTGTTAGCTGTAATATCTTTTCAGATAACTTAATTTAGATATAAATACATTTGTAGTAGAATATTTAATATTTATTCTTATCACAGAATTTCTGATATTGATTTAAAAATCAAGTTCAAAAATCAACATAAAATAACATATTATTAAGAAGAAGAATATAACACATATATATACTTGATTTATTTATATTTTTTATCTTAATATTTAATGATATCAAAAAAATACAAAAGCATTAGGATTAATATTTTTTAATATACCTGTTGTCAAATATGTATGTATTGTCCCAGATTGTATATTATAGGAAAATAATAAGAGATGGGATGTTGGGAGGGGGATTATGAGAATGTTTAACGCCGTTGTAGACTAGGAACAAATGGATTTTATCCTATTGGCATAATTGATAGTGCTTTGAGTCTTTGTTTTGGTTTTAACTCAATGACACCTACATTATTGCGATGTTACGATTTAACCTGAAGTTAAGAAATGATAAGTGGTTATGGTTTCGGTTTGAAAGCTTTTTAATGGGTTTAAAATAATAAAGATTTTAAAGGCTTTAATTAATGTTCACATTACGCCGATAAAGATAAGTAGGTTGATTTTTAAGTTATTTTTTTTTAAATTAATAAAGGACAGAGAAAATTGAAAAAACTTAAGTTTGTTTAGAAGTTATTTAGGAGTTTGGGTTATGTGATTTATAATTTTATAAACATTTCAAAATTTATAACCAATCATTTATAAAATTTAAATTAAAATGTATTTTTTTTTTTAATTTTGTAGGAATTTTTATTGTAATAAAAACATTTAAAAGGGGAATTAAGAAAATGATTTTTGGATTGTCAAATTTTAAGACAAAGTTTTATTTTGGCATATTATAAATGAAATAAAATTCGACGTGGTGTGAACATTTTTGGCAAATTGAAATATTAAGTGGGGATAATTTATAATATTATGTACGTATGAATTGTTTAATCGAATGAATCATGACATGAATGAAGCTATTCAATCCATTAAACTGCAAAAGGATCTCTTTTGGATAATCAAATATGATGATGAAGCTTTTTTAAATTTTCAAAAACGTAGCTTTGGGATTGTAAATACAAGATGATCTTTTAGTTTGGATATATCGATTAAATAAATAAAATGTACAGGTTTTATTTTAATTTTATTGGAGTAATGAAATAATACAATTTAAAGAATTCAAGATACAAAAGATTCAAATACATGCAATTAATTTGTTTATTGTTTTTTAAAAGAACATTTTTTTTTTATTTTTTTTGTGTGTTTTTCGTACGTTTAAACTCAGACACTTATTTTGTGATTGTTATGAGATGTATGCAAGAAAAGACGACTTCTTAATTGTAATTTTCTTAAACCTCGGCCAGAGTTTTCTTTTTTTAGCTTCCAGAACTTTTTATAAAAGACGGAGGGGATTGGGTTTGAAATCGAACTCATATTCTGGGAGGAGGGGGGGGGAGAGGGGGGAGGGAGATGATAGAGGGTGAAGGGGTGGATATGTTAAGGATAGAGGCAAAGAATAAGAGTTAATTTTAAAAATTGTTTATTAATTCCATAAGTGGACGTTTTGTGTTGGTGGGTTTTGGTTTTCAACTCAATGACACCTAATTATTCGATGTTCGATTTAACCTGAAGTTGATTATGGTATGGTTTCTTTGAAGTCTTTAATGTTAATAATAAAATTTTAAAGGCTTATTAATTTCCACATTAGGAAGATTACTCTTGCGTTGATTTTAGTTATTTTTTTATTTTTTTGAGAGAGGGGGTGTTTGTGATTTATAAATTTTATAAAATTTAAATTTTAACCAATTTTATAAACATTAAATATGTTTTTTTGGGTTTTGTATGGGGTGGTTTGAGGGGGTGATGGTGGGTGATTTTTGAGATTTGGGGGTTTGTGTTGATGATGATAATGAATGATTTTTAGGGGGTGTTTGGGGTGGTTTTGTTATTAAATCAAATAAAATGTAAGTTTTATTTTCATTTTATTAGTAATGAATATACAATTTAAAATTAAATAAAATTAATAATGCAAATTAACTTTGTCCTTATTATTTATTTAAAAAATAGAAATTTTTTATTTTATTTTTTTTGTGTTAGACTTTTTTCGTAAACGTATTAAACATCAAGACACTTATTATTGCTGATTGCTTATGACCGATCGCTACTGCATCCAGGAAAGACTGACTTTTAATTTAAATTCTTCTCCAATAAACCTCGGCCAGAAGCTTTTTTTTTTAGCTTCCAGAACTTTTCTTTTTTTTTAAAAAAGCTTATGCTGAAACTGTCGCATCTCGTTGTGAAATTGAATTATGCTGAGCGATGCAATTTGATTGAAAATCGGAACTCAATATTCTGGGCTTCGATCGTCAGAACGGAAGCTTGTGTTTACTTTACGATTGGTTTGTTTATATCTAGCCAGATGGTCAAGCGCGGCTCTTGAAGTTGTTGAGATTGAATTTTAAATTTGTTTATTGATTCCATAAGTGGATAAGCAAAGGCAAGCAATAAGCCAGATTGAATTTTAAAATTTGTTTATTAATTCCATAAGTGGAATAAGCAAGGCAAAGCAATAAGCCAAGATTGAATTTTAAAATTGTTTATTAATTCCATAAGTGGAACTGTTTCATGTGTTGGATAACTCTCCCCTTCTAAAATGGATCGTCCCTATTCGTTATGGATTTCGTTTAAATGATCTCTTAATTCGGTTATAAAAATGTCTTCGGGAATAGGTTTTTCTAGTTCTGGCCGTTGTTTTTTGGTTACAATATGTTTTTGTATTTAAAAATAGTTAGAGAAATCAAGTATATAATTATTAAAATTAATAATATAAATGATATCGATATTTTGGTATTCTTAATTTTAATGAATGGATTTAAAATGTTAATATTATCCAAAGACAGTTCCGAGTTATTTGATAATATATAATCGGATATTTCATAATTTTTGAAGTGGTTTGTAGTTACATAGCTTAGAATTTGGTTCTCTAGATTGGTATACGAAACATTTTAATTATGGTTGTACCATTAAAAGTTATTAAAAATGAACCATTTAATTCGGAGTTGTTGACAATATTGTTACCATTTATGAAAATGGCCCATCTTGGATAAGGTCTATTTTTTTATTTTTTTTCTTATTTTTTTACAAATTGATTTCTCACCGTTTAATAATCGGGTAAAACATGTTTTTTCTAAACTTAAAGTGCAATAATTATTTTTAATATAATAAATATTAAATGTAGACATTTCATAATATGTATTGTCGCATTTTGCAACTTGATTACTTATTAATAGTTTTCCATTGGTTTGGGAAATGGATCGAGCGTAAAATATTTCACATCTTTATTTTTATTGGGTATTTTTTATTAATTTTAATAGTTCGTGTAGTACGATTTTGAACACAGAGATATCCATTAAGTCAGCGATAATTACTGGCTTTTGTTCATGTTCTAATATTTTTTTTATATCTTCATTGTTTAAAATTTTTGTTTGAAAACATCAATTTTGGCAAGGGTAATGGTATCTATTAATTTTTGTAGGTCAAATGTTAACAATCGTAAGCGATGTTTTCTTAGTGGCAAATCTTGATCAATAAAAACTTTTTTAAAATCTTCGGAAAGTGATTTTATTTCTTTAAACAATTTGGAATTTATAATTAATTGTTTATTAATATTTTCAATTTAGTCATTCATTTTATTTTGTACTTTAATGAAATCATCATGATCTGGAGTTCCAGCTAACCACTTCCACACGGTGCCCAACTCATTTATTCCCCTTTTTGGTCTAGCTGATATTAACTGGGATAAAATTAATTTGATTACTTCTATGTCGTATTTAATTTCCCATTGTGACCTTTTATTTGTGTCTCTTTTTATATTATCTTTTCTATATTTATTATTTCTTGTAAAACTTAAGTTAGTAACGTGGAATAAATCGTTGTAGATTGTAAGTAAGAACATCCTTGTTGTCTTTGAACAGGAAAAATTATGGTTTGAATAATCAATTATTTCTGAACTGGCATTATTATGATCGATAATATATGTATTAAAGAATGCATTTTCTGTAAGTTAAAAAAAATTTTAATTCTTAATATTATCTTTATGTATAATTCTGTTCCTACTGTTTATTATTATTTTGTTAGGCATGACGTCCTTAACTATTTTCTTTTTATATCTTGGTTTAAGTTTGTTTCTTTCTCCGTATTTCTTTTCGTAAACAACTTGTCCTACATGATATTGTTTTTCCTTTCTATTATATTGGTTCTAGTGTCAGTGTCGAATGTGCTCTTTCAACCTGTCCGTTTGAGGTCTGTGCCTGGGTGCGTAGTGTAAGTTCGCACTTGTGCAAAAGATTTAACTGGGCTGATGTAAAGCTAGGTTCATTATTGTTAAGTACTTTGGCTTGCGGAATTGTTGATTAGTTCCATTACTTTATTTTCATATTTAATTTGTTTTGAATTTCCTTAACTACGAGGAATTTAGAGTATGCGTAATACAAGTTATAAAAGTTAGACTTTGGGATAGTATTGTAATTGTAAATTTTCTCCTTCTTTAGTTGGTATTGGGGATTCTCCTTTGGAATTTTAATGGGGTGTCTGTTGTATTTGTTCTCATTGCAAATTTTACAATTTTTTTTATTCTTTTAGTTTTTTATATAAATTTGGCCAATAATATAATTTACTGATATGTTTATAATTTTCGTCTAGTCCCCTTGAGCTGACTGTGTGTTTCTTCTATTATAATAGCTTTATCTTCGGTGTTTTCTACGTCTTGCAGAATATTCGTGTAAACAGAAATTTGTTAGTAAAACTGTTTTTGAAAGTACTTGAATGTGTTATAAATCTTCTAAGCTACAATGAATTCCAACCGTTATATTAGGTGGAAGATATTCCCTTAATATAGTTATAAGTTCTCAACTGTATATATTCGATGATGTGTCTTGTTTTTCCAAAAACTACCAGTACTCATGTATTGTATACCTCCCCTTTGTTAATAACAATTGTTGCTTAAATTGATTTAATGGTTTTCGGGTCTCTTGTATTATATTTTCAAAACTACTTTCAGCAGAATGCTGTGTGTCTTGATCTGAGTTTGACTGTTCGGATTCGTCTATATCGCTATTGTAATATTATTGATTTGGATTCGTGATAATGTTCAACATTTGTTGTTCCAGGTTTATACTTTTTTTTTGGAGTAAAGCTCTCAATAAAAGAATACCATTTTTTCATATCTACATTTGGATTTTTATCTGAATAGTGAATGATAAGGATTGATGGTCCGTTTGTATTTCTATGCCAATTACTCCATATAAATAATTCCTGAGAGTTTTTAAGGCCCATACTATTAACAATTCCTATTTGTTGCATAAAGTTGTTCCGTTTTGTTTAATGTTTTAGAAATAAAGTTTGGTTTTTCATCTTGTGATAGTACTGCCCCGATAGCTACGTCTGATGCGTCTGTTGTTAAAACGAATTTTTTATTATAATCTGGCTGAAAATTCAATTTGGCTTATTAGATTCTCTTCAGCTCGTTAAAAGCTTGTACAGCTGATTCATCAAACTGTATTGCAATTTTTGTAGACATTCTTTTAGAAACTTTTCCATTTTCCCCACCTAGTTTTTGTTAATGGTTTAGCTATTTTTGCATAGTTTCGGACAAATTTCCTATAATACCCTGTTAGACCAAGAAAACTTCGGAGTTGTCTTATATTGCGTGGAATTGGTAATTGGATTGTGGAAATTTTTTCTGGATCAGTTTTAATTACATTATAAGAAACCAGTAACCTAGAAAGGCGGTTTCTAATTTAAAGAATTTCGATTTTTCGAGAGAAATTTTCATATTTGCTTTTTGTAAATATTTATTATTTTAATTAAGTCAGCGTAGTGTTGTTCGATGGAGTTTGAAAAATATATATGTCCATATAAACATGGCAAGTTTTTCCTACTTGTTCCCTTAAGATATCATCCATGGCTCTTTGAAAATTCTGGGTGCGTTTGTTAATCCAAATGGATTCTAAGATTCAAATTTCCCTTATTTATGGAAAAGGCTGTCTTTTCATGTTGAGTCCTTATTAAATTTGGTGGAATCCTGATTCCAAATCGATTGTTGAGAAATACTTGCCTTCCCTATTGCTAATTAGAGGTTTGTTTTTGGTGTTTGTTAATTTTATTAATTCGGTCGAGGAGTTTGTGAGATGATCCGAGGTGCTAGCTAGGGTACGAAGGGTCGCAGGTTGCGGATAGCGAAAGACCTTTTTCTATTTAAGGTTAGCTGTGAATAAAGCGAAGGATTCCATGCAGGCACTCCTGGGGATCCTCCTCGAAATAAAAGCCCCGGACAGCTAGCGGGTATCCGCGCGTAAGCGGTGCCGACGATGCGCTTGTGTTGCCGCCTCTAAAAGTAGCCTCACACAATTTCCCTTCCTACACAAGTTACCTACCCACCTCCCTTCCCAAACACCATCTCACACCGGGCCGGACTAAGGTGTCACTCGACCCGTGCCGAGAGTCAGCCTGGCTGGGGGCCCGGTATATAAACTCGCCCAGTCTCAAACGGAGGGCTCAGGGTACCTGGCGACCCCCTGTTCTAATAAGCCTTACCCGGGCGTCGCGGATCTCCGCCCGGGTGGACCGTCCCTTCTCCGCAACTCGTGGGAACTAATTATGGAGAAAAATATATATAGCAAAAAAACACAAAAAACAATCAAGGAGTCGGGATCTCCCAAAAAACCCGAAAAATGGCATTGACGAGTGAGTCTGGCCAAAAGTCGACGACGGTGCAGATGGCGAGTGAGCCCTCCCGTCCGACCACGCTAGCTTGGCAGGGTCCGGGCGGACCTCACCCCAAATCTGGGGTGGCCAAAGGCAAACCACCCACTACCGCCACCATGACGGCATCTCCCGGCCTAAGTGCCATGATGCCGCCTTCAGGTGCGGTAAAGGGCGGCGAGCCTGAAGCGGCCAGCAAGCCTGGTCAAATCCGGCACACCTATGCCGAAAAGAGAACGGCAGGGCAGATCCTGCGCAGCCACGGCAGAGCCAAGTCGGAGAAGACCTCCGAGGAGTGGCTCAAAAAGGTGGAATGGGCCAAAGGAGTCCTTCCTCAATATGGCAAGACGCCGAACACCGCCAAAAAGGAGCCAAAACCACACCCAAAGAGGGAAAGGTCCCAGGACGTGCCGGGAGGACCAACGGCAAAGCGGCTGCGCACACAGCCGAAGAGGTCCTTCGCAGAGATTGCGAAAAGTCGCATCCTGCTCGGGGTTATTGACAGGGGTAACCCCGACGGTAAAATCCCCAGGGATAAGTGGAGATGGGTGGAAGCAGCCCTGGCCGCGAAATGTTTCGAGCTCCTGGCCAAGGAACCAGGCCCCCCTCCTGTCTGCAAAGACGTGGGATGGTTCCAAGGCTGCGTAAAAGTTATAGCCTGCGATGACGAGAGGTCGGCAGAGCTTTACAAGGCTTCGGTAGGAGAACTTGAGGAAGTCTACGAGGGCGCCAAGCTTGTTGCGCTGAGCTGGCGGGACGTCCCCAGTAGACCAAGAGCAAGGATCTGGATCCCGGCCTCCATAAAGGAACCGGGCCAGATCCTCACAATGCTGCAAAGATGCAACCCACATCTTCCCACGACGGACTGGCGTGTGGCGAAGGTGGAGGAGATGGAAGGGCCAACGAACCAGGCGGTCCTCATAATAAACAAAGAAAGTCTAGCTCCCATAGAGGCTGCTCACGGGGAGCTAAACTTTGGTTTCAGCGCCGTGACCGTAAAAGTCTACAAGTCAGACTCAGGTGACGGAGCAAAGACAAACTCAACTCAGGAGGAACTGGCCTCCGAGATAGAGGCCTCAGACATAGAGGACGGCTACAGCACCGATGCGTCGCTGCTGCGCAGAATGGCCGAGAGTCGAGTCATCGACGAAGATATCTCCGACGACGAAGAGGCGGAGATCACAATGGTGGAGGGTAACCTGTCAGATGTCCTTACGGATTCTGCAGATAAACCTCCACCATTGTAAGGCAGCCTCAGCTGCCCTACTGCTCCATCTGGCCGAGGATGGAGCCGATATAGTCCTAGTCCAGGAACCATGGATAGCAGGAGGAAGGGTTTCTGGACTAGCGACTAGGGAGTACAAGCTACTAGTAGCTAATACGGAAGGTAAAGTCAGAGCCTGCATCTTAGCTAAAAAGCACCTCAGCATTTTCTTGCTCCATAATTACAGTGACGCGGACAATGCGGCAGCCTCTGTGGAGTCAGAGAAGACCTCCATCCGGGTATTGTCGTCCTACATGGCCTACGAAAGGCCAGAACCCCCCGACGAGCTAGTGGGCAAGCTAGCAACGGATAGCGAAAGGCTAAATATAGGCCTCCTTATAGGTTGCGATTCCAACGCTCATCACTCGCAATGGGCGAGTTCCAACACAAACGACCGCGGTGAGTCTCTTTTTAACTTTATTCTAAGGTCAAACCTCTTCCTTTGCAATAAGGGAGACGACCCCACTTTCATAATAGCAAATCGAAGGGAATCCATTGACCTCACGCTCGTATCTAAACAGCTACTCAGTAACGTAACCAAATGGAGGGTCCTAGAGAAACACTCTTTCTCCGACCACAGATACCTAGAAACATCCCTTAGTTTCAAAAACCCCGATACCACGGTTTTTAGAAATCTCAGGAAAACCAACTGGGTCAAGTACCATCAAGTCCTCTCAAACAACATTGCACCACAGCCACCTGACTATCCCCAAACCGTGGAAAGTCTAAACACTATGGTACAAGTCTTCACTCAAGCCTGTAACAATGCCCTCAGAAGAGCATGTCCAAAAACCAAACCACGCAAGCGAAATAGGCCACCCTGGTGGTCTACGGAGCTAGCAGCCCTACAAGCAACAAGCAGAACCCTGTTCAACAGGGCCAAAGCCGGTAGCGAAGAGGCACTCTGGACCGAATACAAGGTCTCTCTGGCCTCCTACAAAAAGGCCATCCGAAAAGCAAAGCGCTCCTCATGGAACTCCTTCTGCTCGGATATCGAAAGCACCACCCAAGCTGCAAGGCTCAGAAAAATTATGTCCCAAACAGCCACTACTCTAGGCTATCTTAAAAAAGAAGACGGAACTTGGACCAACACTAGCGAGGAATCACTTGATGCACTCCTAGAAACCCATTTTCCGGGATGTACCCCGGAACTCACGGGGACCACAAACAGTAATGCCACCCACACAAACTTCAAACTCGTTTGACCAGAAAACCCTACACTGGGCATTCACAGTTTCAACCCCTATAAATCGGCCGGTCCTGATGAGATAATACCGGCACAAATCCAACAAGCGGGAGACTATGCCATCAACTGGCTCCAAAACATCTTTAACAGATCCCTTGCGCTAGGCGAAATTCCGCGAAAATGGCTTAAATCGCGAATAGTATTCATACCCAAAGCGGGCAAACCATCACATACGACCCCTAAAGATTTTAGACCAATAAGTCTATCATCCTTCCTGCTCAAGACGCTAGAAAGAGTCATAGGACTACACCTTAGGTCAACTCTAAATCCCACCCACATCTCCAATGCTCAGCATGCATACAAAAAGGGTAAATCTACCGAAACTGCCCTTCACGCGCTCATATACAGAATAGAGAAAGCTTTCCTTCAGAAGGAATATGCCCTAGTAGCCTTTCTTGACATAGAAGGGGCTTTCAATAATGTTCTCCCAAACACCATAACTAGCTCACTAAGAACTCTGGGGGTAGATGAACACCTGATAGGACTCATTGACCAGCTGTTAACACGCAGAACAGTGACGTCCTCTCTGGGAACATCTTCCCTAACAAAGGCCGTCAATAGAGGCACACCGCAAGGAGGGGTCCTATCCCCTCTCCTATGGAACATAGCAGTCAACTCAATTCTATGCAAGATGGAAGAAGGAGGCTGCAGGATAGTGGCGTACGCAGACGACGTCGCAATCCTGTTCACAGGTAAATACCCTCAAACGCTCTGCGATCTCATGAGCGAGAAACTGCAAACCCTAGCCGAATGGACAAGCAGTAATGGCCTAGGAGTAAATGCGCAGAAAACGGAGCTAGTCCTCTTCAGCAGGAAATACAAACTCCCACCCCTCGTCCCACCAAGACTAAACAACCAAAGGCTCTCCTTCAGCAGCAGTGCCAAATACCTAGGAGTAATTCTGGATAGGAAGCTAACCTGGAACTCTAACGTAGAAGAAAGGTCAAAAAAGGCTGCTACAGCCCTTTTTACCTGCAAAAAAGCCATAGGAAACAAGTGGGGCATGTCCCCTAACATAGTAAGCTGGATCTACACTGCCATAGTCAGACCCATACTACTGTACGGAGTTCTGGTATGGTGGCCAGCCCTCAAAAAGAAAAGCACACTTAAAAAACTGGAAAAAATCCAGCGATCAGCAGCACTATGCATCAGCGGTGCACTAAGATCCACACCAAACGAAGCACTAAACGCCATACTTAGCTTACAAAATCCAGGACGAGCTGGAATAGAACAAGCGAAAGTATCGGCAATCAGGCTTAGGGAAACTCAGCAATGGAGCCTCCTAAATAAGGGCCACTCCACCATTCTGCTGAACGATCCTCTCATTCCCAGTAGTACAGACTACTGTATTCCAAGGGAGTACACACAAACACCTTTCCAAGCCCTCATTCCTAACAGAGAGGAATGGGGAGACCAAATACCAGGCCCAGAGAACGCAATATGCTTCTATACTGACGGCTCCAAACTAAACAACAGAGTAGGAGGGGGAATATACTCCGAGCAACTAGGCATTAAAACCTCTTTCAGACTTCCAGATCACTGTAGCGTATTTCAAGCAGAAGTGATTGCCATAAGGGAAGCGCTAAAACTCCTAAACCTACACAACTCCACACAAAGAGGAGTCAACATATACAGCGACAGCCAAGCGGCTATAAAATCGATCAGCTCGATCACAAGTAACTCAAAAACTGTCTCAGACTGCAGATCATCTCTCCACGAGATGGCAAACCAGTATGACATAAGCCTCATCTGGGTCCCAGGTCATAGGGACATCACAGGCAACTGCATAGCAGATGAACTGGCACGTAAAGGCACCACCACACCACTCCAGGGAGAACTGGAGGGCACTGGTGTACCACTAGCCTCATGCAAGCTCCAACTTAGGGAAGCAAATAAGGAAAAGAACCAGCTTAGCTGGGAAACCGTCCCAAACTGCCGGTTGGCCCGCCAACTATGGCCCATAATCTCTACAAAAAGAACATCCCAACTACTTAGGATGGATAGAACCCGAATCGGCACGGCGATAAGAGTCATCACGGGGCACTGGCTAGTGGGAACACATGCTAGGCGAATGAACTCACCCCACAACGACTACTGCCGCAGCTGCAGGGACGAAGAAGAGGAAGAAACAGTAGAGCACCTTCTCTGCCACTGTCCAGCGCTGCAGTCTCTTAGACTTAAGCACCTAGGCGACAGATTCCTTAACAGCATCTCAGCGATGTCAGAAATAGACCCGAACAGGATAGAAAGGTTCACCAAAGCCTCAGGGTGGGGGAACTGCTAAACCATAAGACCTTCTGCGTGAAAAGGGATTTTTAGATCTAGATCACGGTATCACAAGGGACCGAACACGGTCTAAGTGTGGCGGATGCCTCCACCAGGAAGTGAAAGCCAGCCGTCTAACCTAACCTAACCTAACTAATCTATGTTTGGGTGTTCCATCTTCATTTTGACCCTTTTTTGGTACTACCAATACTGGTGAATTATAAGGACTTCTACTTGGTCTTATTATTTGATCATTTAGCATTCGATTGATTTCGTTGATAACAAAATCTGAAACCGACAAGGCGTAAGGATATTGCTTACTATATATAGCCCTGTCATTTATCGTATTAATTTCACTGCGAATATCCGTTCTGAACGGTATTTGTAAATTTATTTTCGAGTGTTCTTCTTCAATTTTGTTAATTATTTTTCGTTCCAAAAACTCTACTCGATTTTCGTTTGCAATATGAGTATTATTTATTTTGTCTCGATTGGACCCTCTTGTTCCTACCTTTTCTAATTTCTTATTGACGGATAATTCAACGTCGGGGTATTTAGGATTTGTTGATCCTAAAAATCTAACTTTTTTGTTGACGGTAATATCATCGTCGGCGTGTTCGGGATTTGTTGATCCCAAACTTTTCTCGCTGCATTCCACTAATATTGAATCTGTGTTTTTGCAACCTTTATCGGCAAAATATTTTTTTAAAATAAATTCTTTTAGCGGAAGAGTATTCTTTGTCTCGATTAAACTTGTTTCATCTTTTTCTTCACTATCATGATATATCAATTTTTCTGTTTTTCCATTATACTCCAACACTCCCTTCTCTGTATTTATTATAGCTCCAATTTTCCTTATTAAGTTAATTCCAATTAGAAGATCTGATTCCAACCCTTCTATTTCATAAAACAAATGTCTTGTTTCGAATATATTTATATAATGGTAATATTTAATAATTGAGTACCCATGAACTGTAGATACCTTTTTGTAAATTGGTAATTTATTTTTATTTTCGTAAATTCCCTTCCTAATATAACAAGCTGTGGCTCCCGTGTCTATTAAAATGTTTAACTCCTTCTTAGTTTTTCTATCTACTCTTTTTACATAAGGCATTCCTCCGTAGGGGTCTGATCTAAAAAATGATCTTCATTTATATTGTTTAATCTTGTCACTTTATTAGCAGGTTGGTTAGATGATACTTCTGGATCTCTTTTTTGAGCTTGAGTTTGCTCCCTGGTTTGGTTCGGGCGATAATAGTTTGGGCGATTATTATTTTGGTAATAATTATTATTATACCTGCCTTGGTTGTTATTCGTCTGCCAATTATTCCTAGGCCTATTTTGAATTTGGAATGATGGGTCAACCTCCATTGGCTCAATAGTTTGCTGTTTTGGATTGGTATTTTGGTTTTTTGTTTGCCAAAAATTCCTGTTCTGTGGCCAATTATTATTTTGGTTATGGTTCCAATTATTTCCTACCCCCTTTGTATTATTATTTTGTATAGAATTTACTGGATTGAATCTTAAATTGTTTCCCTGATTTTTATTTTCATTTTTAAATCCATAATATCTGTGTGCGAATTGAGCACGGAAATTGTTTGATTCTAATTCCTGGACCTTTGCCAAAGCATTGGGTAAGTCCGGTGGATTTAATGAAAAAAGTGTTTCTGATATTGAACCATTTAGTCCAGAGATAAAAATCCGTAGGGCATTGCTTCTAATCGTTTTGTTTGTTTCTTTGGTAATTACATTGTCCTTCCCGTATGTCATTATAGTTTTGTTTATTAACAAAGTCATTTTTTTATTGACTTCATTATAGAATTCAGTAACTGTCATCCTACCTTGTCTAAGAATACTTAATTCGGACTCCAAAACATGAATTGGTCGTTTGTCATTGTATATGAAATCTAGTCTTGATAGGATTGCTTGAAAATTTAAAACAGTACCATGATTGGTTAAAGCGTCATGTGCTGCGCCCCTGATTTTATTCCGTAAAATTGTTAATGCAATAAAATACTGCTGACTCTGAATTTTGTAAAGGCTCATTACAGTCTCTGCTGCTTCTTTCCAACCTACGTATTGTGTTGGCTCTCCGGTAATGATTTGATTACTTCTAGAGTAGTTTCACATTTAACATTAGGGTCGACCTCTTGAAGTTTATAGTCTTCTACAATATTTGTTTCTGAAACTATCTTTAATTCTATCCCATCTATTTTTTTGTTCACTTCACTCAATTGGACACTAATTAATCTGTTAATTAATTCCACCGTTAAATTACTGGATGTAGCTAAGCTACCTGCAGAAAAATTAGCCGAACCTCCAGTTGCCATGGTTAAGTTAAGTTCACTGAAACTATCTATTAAATTTTCCAGATTGTTGGGTTTTTTTTTTTTTTTTTTTGTATTGTGTTTTTGCTCTGATCCTTTTTTATCTAAACGGTTATCTATCTTAAAATTTATAGAACTTACTAAAAATTATAATTATCCTCACGATAATGTTTGATAAGGTCTTCCTTTAAATTGGGGATGTTCTGCAAATCTTCCTTCCGTCTTTGGATTTCCTTGGTAGTTTTTACGGTAGAGGGTGGTTTGTTTGGTTTTGTTGTTTAAAATATTTATTCTGCAAATCTTCCTTCCGTCCTTGGATTCCTTTGGTAGTTTTTACGGTAGAGGATGGTTTCTTTGGTTTTGTTATTTAAAATATGTTATGCCGCTTTGAATTTTTAAGTGTCTTGATGTTTAATTGTTTGATCTTTAGTCCACCTTTTATAAAATTTTAATGGATTATTTCATTTATTGTTTTCCATTAATTTGTAGGTGGATGTTTTAATTTTTCCACTAAAAATTTGTGTTCTTGACTGCGCGAGTTCCGTTTATTTATTTAACTTTTATTTCGTAAAATTTTTTATTTTTAGAACTTTTTATGACGCAGCCCCACGTTGGGCGCCAATTAACTTTGTCCTTATTGATTTATTTAAAAAAAAATAGAACATTTTTTATTTTATTTTTTTGGTGTTAGACTTTTATTCGTAAACGTATTAAAACATCAAGACACTTATTATTTTTTATTACTTATGACCGATCGCTACTGCATCCAGGAAAAGACTGACTTATTAATTCTAAATTCTTCTCCAATAAACCTCGGCCAGAAGCTTTTCTTTTTTAGCTTCCAGAACTTTTCTTTTGTTTTGAATAAAAGCTTATGCTGAAACTGTCGCATCTCGTTGTGAAATTGAATTATGCTGAGCGATGCAATTTGATTGAAAATCGGAACTCAATATTCTGGGCTTCGATCGTCAGAACGGAAGCTTGTGTTTACTTTACGATTGGTTTGTTTATATCTAGCCAGATGGTCAAGCGCGGCTTTGAAGTTGCTGAGATTGAATTTTAAAATTTGTTATTGATTCCATAAGTGGAATAAGCAAAGGCAAAGGCAATAAGCAAGATTGAATTTTAAAATTGTTTATTAATTCCATAAGTGGAATAAACAAAGGAAAGGCAATAAGCAAGATTGAATTTTAAAATTTGTTTATTAATTCCATAAGTGGAACTGTTTCATGGGTTGGATAACTTGATGTATGAAATATATTATATATATGTATGTGTTTCCAATAAAATTAAATATAAAACTGTACTAATTCTCGATAATCATTTTATTTCGGTGATTAGTTTAAAATGATATTTTGAAAAATTGAGTTCAGGTGTAATTTGATTTACAAATGTGAAAAAGTTTTCTTATTTTTATATAATTTTTTTTAAGTAGTTTTTTATTTGTTTTGTTGTGTTGTTATATTTTTTGTTGGTATGAATCAATCAAAAATAAAATTGATTGAAAAGATTGCGTTTAATGTTAATTTATTTTTTTATATAAAATTATTATTTTGAATTAAATTTTGTATTTGAATTTTTAAATTGTATTATTTCATTACTCCAATAAAATTTAAAATAAAACCTGCATATTTTATTTGATTTAATTGGTAATATCCCTGTTGAGCCAAGCAGAAAAGGGCGAAGCTGCGTAAAATAAGCTACATATATTATAAGTCTGAGTAGCGGCGGCGGGTTATCGGCAGTTCTGATTTTTGTTTACTTCTCCCCCATTCGCATGCGCTTTGGTGGTAGTTGTAGCGCATGCGCTTTGGGGAGCTTTTTTGTAGAGCTGCTGCACACTAGCAAATATTGCATTTGTGTGCGTTCATATTGCTAAGCTTTGCTTCTTGTAATTTTGTTATTGATTGGAGCGATTGCAAGTTGGTTAGAGTTGAACTCTCGAAAATAAATAAAATAAATAATATAAACCTCTGGAATTATAATTCGTTTGGCGGCTATTAAAAACGATTAATAGCCTTACATTTGGTGACCCCGACGTGATTTCATCCCGTTCAATTATCGTGATCAGCATTAAAAGTGCCACTGAAACACCGTTGTTGGTTTTGTTGTCAAAAAGTTGCATTTCAATTTAATTGCACAATGGAATCTGGAGCTGAAGCTACTGCATCTGCTGCGTCAAGCCGGGAAAGGATGCTGCGGAGACGCGCCGAGGTAACATGTCAGGAAATGGAGTTACTGCATCGGAAGGTCAAGGCTGCGATGCAGACCGACGATTCAACCATTCTGACCCTCGAGTCTATGGAGAAGCGTCTGCGCGACCGTTTCACCACGCTGCAGGAGGAATTGGAGGAGCTAAACTACAGCGAGATCGGGAGCGATTTATATTGGCGATTCTCTCAGCTGGCTACGGACGTGCACGTTGACATCCAGTTGGAGGTGGCCAAGCGTTCTATGCGGGTTGCTGCTCACTCTACGCTTTTGGATGCTACCAGTGGTGCTGGGATGTCAAACGCTCCATATAAGCCTGCTCCCTCATTGCCCCCGTTGCCAATGCCAACATTTAGCGGCGGCTATGCCGAGTGGCCGGATTTCTGCGCCCTATTTAGGACAACCATTGACAGCCACCCGCACCTGACCAAGATGGAGAAGCTCAGGTGGCTCATTTCCTGCCTGCGGGACTCAGCACTGGAGACTGTGAGGGCGCTTGAGATTACCGACGCGAACTATGATGTTGCCCTCGACCTTTTGCGCAACCGTTTCAGCAACCGTCGCTTAATCTTCCAGGCTCACATCAACGAGATCCTGCAGTTAAGGGTGGTTGAGCCGGGATCCGTTGCTACTCTTCGAGAATTATCCGACCGATTCAATGGACATATGCGGGCCCTTATGAGTTCCGGGACGTCGGCCGAAATTCAAGGATGCCTCCTCATCCAGATCATCTTCCAAAAGTTGGACCCTGCCACAAAGGCCAAATGGGAAGACTCTCTGGCAGGAAGCACTGATGATAGCCTGCCAACTTGGGAATCTATGGCTCGGTTTCTGGAACAAAGGTGCCGTACCCTGGAGACGGTGGATTTGGCCTTAGCTCCGCATTTGTCAGCGAATCAAGCGGGCCGACGTAGGCCATTTAACAACCGATCCTGCATGCTCCTGAATGCTCCGCCTGCTTCGTGTGCCCTGTGCGGCATCCTGGCACACGCTGTGCCTTCTTGCCCAAGGTTTCTCGCCTTGTCAGTTGAGGAACGATACGATGAGGTCAGACGTCTTGCCCTCTGCTTTGTGTGCCTCAAGTCTGATCACTTAGCTCGTGGATGCTCATCCTCCCGCTGCCCAACTTGCAATCGCCGACATCATGCGCTATTGCATCCTTGCGAGCGTTTATCTAGCGCCACTTCCGTTCCTGCTTCTGGATCAAATCCGGCCAATGTAGCTGGGGTTGCGACCTCTCAGGCTCCTCCTGCTAATGCTCTTGTTGCACAGGATCGCAGCGCTGAAATAGTGTTCTTGCCCACCGCCCACATTCTCGTCCGTGGCAGATCAGGAGCCTTTCTTCCTTGTCGAGCGCTACTTGACTCCGGCTCCCAAGTTCACCTCATCACATCGCGGCTGGCCAGCCAACTGCAGCTTCATCGATCCAAATGTTCTGTAGCAGTGACTGGCCTTGGAGACGCTGAGTTTACTACGGATGGAGCCTCGGTTAACGTTTGCCTGAAGTCTCGCCTATCCACGTATTCCGTTTACATTGAGGCAATTGTGTCGTCTCACATCATAGAGCGTCAACCTGGCATGAACTCAGATGTGTCCAATTGGAAGGTTCCCGCCAATGTGGTTCTAGCTGACCCGGACTTCCACAGAGCTCAGCGTGTGGATCTGCTGATTGGAGCAAGCCTGTTTTTTGATCTGCTCTCAGTCGGGCAAATCCAGCTAGGAGATGGTCTGCCTCTGTTGCAGAAGACACGTTTTGGATGGGTAGTTTCTGGAGGAGGTTGCACCCCGGGAAACCCTCGCTTGGCCGCCTCATGTAGGATGATTCCTGCTGGCCCAGCAAACTCTTTTGACGATCGCCTCGATTATCTTCTCCGCCAATTCTGGGAAGTGGATGCCTGCACTGCGCCTATCGTTCAGACTACTAAGGAGGAGCTTGATTGCGAGGCCCACTTCGTCATGCACCACGTCCGGCTTGAATCAGGTGCCTATTCAGTTCGCCTTCCAATCAAGCACAGTGTGGAGCTGTTAGGGGAATCCTACGCACAGGCTTTGCGGCGGTTCCATTCACTTGAGCGCAAGCTGGATCGTCATCCGAATTTAAGGACCCAATATTCGTCTTTCATCAAGGAATACTTGGATCTGGGTCACATGTCTCTGGTGCCGCAGGAATTGCGAGGTAAGTGCCAGTATTTCCTTCCCCACCACTGCGTCCTGAAGGAAGAAAGTTCCACTACTAAGCTGAGAGTTGTGTTCGATGGTTCGGCTGCTACGGCCTCTGGCTATTCCCTCAATGATGTCCTGATGTCCGGCCCCGTGATTCAGCCTAAGCTTTTTCACACATTGCTTCGGTTTCGGTCTCACCTTGTAGCTTTGACTGGGGACATTTGCAAGATGTACCGCTGCGTAAGGGTCTTTCCGGATGATAGTTTTCTGCAGTGCATCCTCTGGAGAGATTCTATCCACGATGACGTGAAGGTTTTTAAGCTCGACACCGTGACGTATGGCACAAAGCCAGCGTCTTTTCTATCTGTTCGCTCAATGCACCAGCTGGCTAAGGATGAAGGTGCCGGTTTTCCCGTTGGCTCTCGTGTTGTCCTTCAGGATTTTTATGTGGACGACCTTATATCTGGTGCCCCAACGAAGACTGAAGCGCTTGAGATAATAGCTCAGACATCGAGCCTGTTGAACAAGGGTCAGTTTCAATTAAGGAAATGGTGCTCCAACATCCCAGAGGTTTTGGAAGGCGTACCCGAAAGTGATAGAGAGTCATACTTGAAATTTGACGATGGCAGTCCGTTCACAAAGACTCTTGGATTAGCATGGGAGCCTTCTGCTGACCTGCTGCTGTTTTCCTTTGAAGCTCTTCAGCCCACCGCCAAACCAACCAGGAGATCTATACTATCTTCCGTCGCTCGGTTTTATGACCCAATGGGCTTGGTAGGTCCTGTCGTCACTAGAGCAAAGATCCTATTGCAGAAGCTGTGCCGAGAAAATTTGTCATGGGATGAAAGCCTTCCTCAATCCCTTCTCTCCGAGTGGTTACAGTTCTGCTCCAGTTTTGACCAAATTCAGCGAATTAAGTTTCCTCGGTTAGTCATTCCCTGCCAAGAAAGGCTGGAGGTCCACGGATTCTGCGACGCTAGCTTAGATGCGTATGGAGCTTGCGTGTATGTAGTGTCAGGTTCTGATTGTCGGCTGTTATGCTCAAAGAGTCGAGTGGCACCCATTAAAACTCAGACAATACCGAAGCTAGAGCTATGTGGAGCTGAGTTACTAGCAAGACTGATGGCTGAAGTTGCTGATCTTGGAACATATAAAGGAGATTATTATTGTTGGTGTGACTCCTTGGTTGCCCTATCCTGGATTCAAGATGAACCTGCTCGGTTTAACGTGTTTGTTTCTAATCGCGTTTCTTCCATTCAGGAGCTCACCAAGGCAATGAAATGGCTTTATGTTCCTACTGCCGTCAACCCAGCCGATCTACTGTCAAGAGGTTCTCTTCCCACTGAGCTATTAAATTCCCAGCTTTGGTTCCAAGGCCCTCCATTTCTTCGTGGTTCCAAGGATGATTGGCCCATCGCTATTGTGACCGAAAAGGCAACCATCGAACTTCGCGCCAGGACTTTATTGGCTACGGCTCCACCCAGGGATATCGCCGCATTGTCAAGGTTTGCCAACTCGTTTCCCTCCCTACAGAGAGTGTTCGCCTACATTTACAAATTTTGCCGCCGCATCCGTCACGAAGGGATTTCTGTTCAGGATCTCAAAGGAGGAACCCATCTGCTGTTGCGCGTCGTCCAGCTTACCGAGTTTAAGGAAGAGATAAGCTTACTAAGGTCACGCAGATTGGTTCCGCCCTCAAACCCTCTGGCCTCGCTTGCTCCCTTTGTGGATGATGATGGTTTGCTTCGTGTTGACGGGCGATTGCGGAACTCTGCATTGGATTTTGACGGACGTCACCCGATCATTCTTCCCAGAGGCCATCCCGTCACTTCGGCTATAGTAACTCACTTTCACGAGAAGAACCTGCATTCTGGCCCTCGGGCACTAGTTGCGAAAATCCGTTCTCAATACTGGCCCATTGGGGGGAGGAAGACCGTTTCAAGGGTTGTGAATAAATGCGTACGCTGTTTTCGCGCAAAGCCTCGTCTACTGGAGCATGTCATGGCCGATCTTCCTACCGAGAGAGTTAAAGGATTCCAATGTTTTGATGTCACAGGTGTGGATTTTTGCGGACCGTTTTTCTACAAGGCAGAGACTCGGAATAAGGGCCCTATTAAGTGTTATGTAAGCGTATTCATCTGCTTCAGCACGAAGGCAATCCACTTGGAGTTAGTTAAGGACCTTTCCACCGCTTCGTTTCTGAGCGCCCTCCAACGGTTTATTTGTACGCGACGTAAACCCAGACAGATATGGTCGGATAATGCCACCAATTTCGTGGGTGCCAAGAATGAGCTTATGGAGTTGAAGCGAAGATTCCTCAGCCAGGATCATCAGGCTTCTCTGCACGAGTTTTGCCTGTCTGAGTCTATCGAGTGGCGATTTATTCCTCCACGCTCTCCCCATTTTGGTGGTCTGTGGGAGGCAGCAGTGAAGACGGCTAAGCACCATCTTTATCGTGCAGTTGGTCCCGCAGTTCTTGGCTTCGAGGAATTAAGGACTTTGTTGTGCCGCATCGCCTCAATTATTAATTCTCGGCCCCTTGTGTCGATTTCAGAGAATCCTGCGGATCTAGATGTTCTGACGCCGTCTCATTTTTTAAATGGCGGACCGCCTTCAACATTCATCGAGCCGGACCTTACTGCGCTAAACTTTAATCGGCTGGATGGGTGGCAGAGAGTCTCCTTCCTGCAGCAGGTTTTCTGGGCTCGTTGGAAGGAGGAGTACCTCACGCTGTTGCAGCAGCGTTCCAGATGGCGCACCCCTGGCCCTGTAATTGCTGTTGGAGACATAGTCCTGGTGAAGGATGAAAATCTACCCCCAATGAGGTGGCCTCTGGCCAGGATACTGGAGCTGGTTCCTGGGCGTGACGGAGTGAACCGTGTAGCCGTTCTCAAAACAGCGGTTGGAATGACTAAGCGTGCGGTGTCACGGTTGTGTCTGCTGCCTGTCAAGGATTCGGTTGAAGATCCAGCCTTCAACGGGGGGAGGATGTTGAGCCAAGCAGAAAAGGGCGAAGCTGCGTAAAATAAGCTACATATATTATAAGTCTGAGTAGCGGCGGCGGGTTATCGGCAGTTCTGATTTTTGTTTACTTCTCCCCCATTCGCATGCGCTTTGGTGGTAGTTGTAGCGCATGCGCTTTGGGGAGCTTTTTTGTAGAGCTGCTGCACACTAGCAAATATTGCATTTGTGTGCGTTCATATTGCTAAGCTTTGTTTCTTGTAATTTGATTATTGATTGGAGCGATTGCAAGTTGGTTAGAGTTGAACTCTCGAAAATAAATAAAATAAATAATATAAACCTCTGGAATTATAATTCGTTTGGCGGCTATTAAAAACGATTAATAGCCTTACAATCCCAATTAAAAGATTCATCTTGGTATTTGACAATCCCAAAGCTACGTTTTTGAAAATGTTAAAAATAAAAGCTTCATCATCATATTTGATTATCCAAAGAGATCCTTTTGCAGTTTAATGGATTGAATAGCTTCATTCATATCATGATTCATTTCGATTAAAGCAATTCATACGTACATAAGTATTGATAAATTATTCCCACACTTGAAATTATTTGCAATTTGCCAAAAATGTTCACACCACGTCGAATTTTATTTCATTTGATTGAATATGCCAAAAATAAAAGCTTTGTCTTAAAATTTGAGATCCAAGGAGATCATTTTCCAATTAAATTGCTTGAATAGGTACATTCATGCCTCGATTGTTTAAGATTAAAATTATTTATGTATATGTTTGTGGCTATTCCTGAATTGTTCCCGCACTTGAAATTACAATATTTCTCCACACCTAAAAAAATGCATAGAAATATACACATAGAACAGAGCGTAAAACGTCACAATAAATACGAATGCACTTACAAAAGCTTGTGGAAAAATAACCCTCTTGAACCCTTTTGATTTACAACATATGCATAGTGGTTATCGTACTCATCAAACTCATCGCTGTCATCTGAGGAAGAAACATCTAGGTCTTCCAGTAGATCCTTAAATGCATATTCGGTCTGATCATTTTCCCTGATAAAACTTGGATGGAATTTGTTAATATCACAGAGTTTCTCTAACTCTTGCTCTTTGCGTTTCTTTATTTCGGCAATTACTTGATTGTGGGTTTGATCCTCGTGCTCCTGCTGTGCCAAATTGATAATCGACTGCACATCCCGTTCGTTCTGCTCCTCCGGAGTAAGAATAACTTCCGGAGCATCGTCAACCTCTTCATATGCAGCCACATCATAAATCGTATAACCGTCAGTCATTTTCCACAGGAATATTAAAAACGATGTCTTGCTAGTTTTCTCGTGAAATGGAAGTGGTCAACTTTCATAATATATCGATTAATTGTGATTCCTAACAAGGCTTGGAAAAAGTGTCTGAGAAGTGTATACCCAAAGTATTTTCAAAACTGTTTAATTTTTGAAAATGCAACAACCAGTTTTAACCAAATGACGTTATAGGGGTGTTTTATATCACTGAACTTTTTCTCCTATATTTTGGAAAACTGCAAATAATAATCCTTACATATAATAAAATCAAACTTCGCCCGAAACCAATTATATATCCTTGCAGTCTGTAAAATATATCTATATATATATCTATATATCTATCATATCTATCAATCTATATATATATTACATATATCTGCAAAATCACTATTGTTACTACATTTCTATAGGTTATATTGAAGCTATCAAAGTCATAGGATGGGTGCAAGTTTGATGTCCATATAATTTTTAGTATTTTTTTTATTTATTTGGTTTTTAATATTTTATTGATATATTAAATTAAGTTTTTTACTATTTTTATTAAACTGCCTCTTTATAAGTGTTGCCCTATTATTTTTAGAAGAGAAGAGTAACCAGCTTGGATTTCAGAGCTCCATCCAATATGTGGAACAACTCTTTGACTTTTGAATTTTTTAAATTTCAGACACTTGAATATACTGAATAAAGGTATCCTTAAACAAATCTGTACAGCTGTTGCTCATGATCTATGGCTGCCACGTAGAGGATTTTATTTATTCCTATTTTTTCGGATCTGGCGAGATTTTCTATATCTCAGGTGGACTGACCGAACTCAGGAACTTAAGCACCACAGAATCACTAAAGAGGCAGAATAGGATATATCGACCGACCCTGGCCGTTACGGCATAAATATGCGTACAAAATATAGAAGGTGGGTATAAAGTTCGAAGTCGATAGCTTTAAAACTGAGCGTCAAGTACGCGTAGAAACAGACAGACGGACTCAGGAGGTGATCCTAATCAAGATGTAATATATACTTTATAAGTGAGCGTTGCACACTTGTAATAAATATTTTTTTAATCGCAGTAGCGGCTGCCTTATATGAAACATTTCATGCCTGTATCCGGCATCGGATACGGTATCGTATCGTTCAAAGAGTAAAGATCATATTATCAAAAAGAGAATTTACTAAAAAAAAAACGAAAAATGAAAGGAAATTTCTTTTTTTCGGAGAATAATAATATTTTCGGAAAATAAAGTTTTGTGGTGAAATATGTATTTCAAGATTTACTTTGAAGGTGCAAGCACAATCGGCCGGGTGCCATTGCTTAGGGTGCGCGACGAAGCCTCGATTTTTGACCTAAAAATGTTAATGGAAAGACGCACACGCGTTCCTGTTAATCGCCAGCGAATGCTATTGGGCCACACAGAACTATCTGACGACTTGATCTTATCGGATGTCGCTAGGCTATGCGAGATCAGCATGGAGGGCGACGACAATGTCTGCATTGAGCTGTTCGATGACACAAAGCCAGTATGCCGGCTTTGTTATCTTGAAGATATAGGCTGCGGATCCCCTGACATATCAATGAAAGTTGATTTCGATATGGATATTGAGCTGCCTCTTAGCAGCTCCGACAACCAGTCTTTTACAACGCCTTCTTCAAGTGATCCACATTGTAACCTAGTTCTGGGTGACAATGGTTCATCGGGGGCTTGCGGCAGCACCACAGAGGCAAGTACCGGGAGCAGCTCGGCCAGCAGCGGAGACACCACCAACGCCTCAAGCAGCGAGGAGGCTTCAAAAGAAAGCAATGTCCGGGCACTGCGGGAGAAGTTTGTCTGCCCCCATTGGAGGTCGAAGAGGACCAAAAATGTCCGGGCAAATGCGATGTGGCAGTGTTGCAGGAACAGCAATCGCCCTCCTTATGCTAGTGTCGTACCGGAAGATAGGCGATACGCAGTGATTATAGTGAACGAGGAGTCCCCATCGAACAGTGACTTCCAATGCATTTTGATTTTTCTAGCGGAACAGTTCAAGTTTTCGGAAGATCCCAATGCCCTGAACTTCAGTCAATGGGTCCCTGCCGTGGAGTTGGAGTGTACCCTTGTGATAGTGTGTGAAGCTTCAGACACCCGGGAATGGCTCTTGCGGGCTGCCCGGCCTATGTGCCCCCCCTTTAAGTGCATGTCATTTTTAAGACATTTCGAATTAGTTCGATGCACCTTCGTCCTTCCTTTGATAGTGAATCGGAAACTGTGTCGCACTTTCAATGTTATCGAAAATCAAAATTTCGGGCTCGACACCAGCAAGTGGTGCGTCATGTCTCGGGTCACCTTAGATCGCTGTGAAAAGGAGTATGACAGGAAGGTGGTCTATCGGGGTTGTCAGAACGACGAGCTCACTGTCTACATTGATGAAGAAAGCGTCGCTTACCTCGCGAAGCAATGCAACAAGCTGATATACATGATGTGGCACCTTCCTGTCGACTTCTGCCCGCTTGCCAATTGCCAGTAAATCCCTAAGACGACTATAAAATTAACTCCACATTTTTTGTTATATGTTTTTGTTATATGGTATATGTTATGATTCACCCACTCTTTGTTACTCACTTTTACACAGCGGAACATGGATATTTTCATGTATCTATAATAAACAAAACACAATACACTACACGGACAAAGCTTTTCTTATATCCCCTTCTTAGTCAACTTGCCTTGCGGTGTTACCCGGGGCACGTATATATTGGGGCTTTACAATTGGGCTCACAGTTTCGTACAACCGGTGCTTGAAATGTCCTTTAAATGTATCCCTCTCTCAAATCCCTCAAAATTACCATTTTAAAATGTGATAGAAAAAACTAAATTACTTCACTTTATAGTCACCCTAATTATACAAAACGTTTGTTAGTCTCATCGGCTTTGTCATCCAAGTAACCTATAACATTTTCAAATTCGATACACAAGACACAAAATAGAATGTCAAGTTCCACGTTAGCAGTTAAGTTGTCGAATATATTAAGATATATTCGGATCAAACATATATCGCAAATGTCCGATCTAGTTGGCCGATCCCGATCCTTCATTATCAAAAACATTTGTTATAATACAAATTTTCAAACGGCCCAAGTTTCTATCTCTACATGCTTGTAACGACTCCGTTATCAAGAAGATCTCCTTATTCGGAGATGTCTGCTTCATGTCTGCGTTCTACACTTTTGAACAAAATTATAATAAAGTGCATAATTGTTATAAGCATTAGCGTTAAGCTATAAGTTGCTATCAAATAAAATGGTAATTCTACAGCGAATGTCAGGGCCCTTTTTAATGTTTTTATTATAATGGAAATTTCGTACAAAATTAAAAAAAAAATACATTTTGGAATGTTAGAATGTTTATAAATGATTGGTTATACAATTTTGAAATGTTTATACAATTTATAAATCACATAGACGAGACACAAACCTTCGTGAAAAGGTAACGGTGTTGAATGCTTTAAAGAGCGAAAAGCTTTTAAGGTTTTTGTGTTCAATGAGGTGAGTTTCTCTTTGGGTCCTTTATGGTGAGAAAGGTTTTGAAATAGAAAAATAACTTGGAGAAATCAACGCTAAGCTTAGTAATCTTTATCGGCGTAATGAGGAACATTAATTGAAGCCTTTAAAATCTTTATTAATATTTAAACCCATTAAAGACCCATTAAAGAAGCAAACCGAAAGCCAGTAACCACTTATCATTTCTTAACTTCAGGTTAAATTGCACAACCTGCATACGAATTACGCCAAATTAACCTCGCTATTTATAACATGTCAAGGACACGCATTAGAACTTATTGATTAGTGTAGCCGTTCGCAGGACCCAACACCCCGAGCCGGCTCCTGCATTAAATAAATTATGGCCTTTTGCGGTTACAATCGGTCAGCGTCAAATTCGTCACGCATCGTAACATCGCAATAATTGTAGGTATCATTGAGTTGGAAAACCAAAACAAAGACAGTCGAAAGCAGCTATACAATTATGGCCAACACCAATCCATTTAACAGTAAGGATTAAAAATTCCATTTGTTTCCTAAGGTCGTGACAAGGGAGGCATTAAGATTGACTTGACACGCACCTTGCGGCGACAATAAAAACAATAAAAAAACCAATCAAAATCAGTTTTATTTAATTGGTTTACGGAAAAATTGTGGGCGGATATGAAAAATAATGACAATCTGAGGAGCAATGACATACAGGTATTTGGACAACAGGTTATATTTAAAAAATGATTAATCCTAATGGCTTTTGTATTTGTTTTGATTGATCATTTAAATAGTTAAGATAAAAAATATAAATAAATCAAGTGTATATGATGTGGTTATATTCTTCTTCTTAATAATTATGTTATTTTATGTTTGATTTTTGAACTTGATTTTTGAGAATCAATATCCGAGAAATTCTCGGCTAGAATAAAATGTCACAATAAATATTAAATATTCTATTTTAAATGTATGTATATCTAAATTAAAGTTATCTGAAGAAGTATTTATGTGAACAAGTGCTAACACGCAAGCCAGACACTGCAATATTCCTCACAGCTTGACTGCCACATGTCGTATACATAATAAACTCAACCGACTTCTCCAATCCCAGTCCCAGCTAAACCATGACCAAGAACAACAACCACAACCGAGCCATAAACTTGGCGCCAGTTGAAGCAAAAAAGCAGAGCTGCCAAAGCGAGAAAGCCGTAGTGTTAAAGCGAGAAAGCAAACGCTAGAAGGACATTCGACGAGGAACTTCAATGCGACTTTGCATGCAACGTAATCCGAATCTGGGGCGTTGCACTTGCAAGCAACACTTGTTGCACTCACTTTGCCGTTGCCGCTGCTGTTGTTGATGTCGCCGGGTTCCAGTGGCGGCTCCACTTGCATGTTAAGGTGCTGCTGGGAGGCGGCCGGGGTGGGCTGTGGCGTGGCGAGCTGGTCGGCGCCGCCGGCATAGTAATCCGCCACGCTGGGCACCAGCAGGACACCAACCTTGTTGCGGGCCACCGGCTGCTGGGTGGTGGAGCGGCGATGCCGCGAGGGCAGCATCATTCGGTGAGCCACCAGAGCCATGATAGAAGCTCCGAGGATCGGATGGATATTCCGCTAACTCACTAAGTAGCACTCACTGCACGTTTTTTTTGGGATTTTTTCTGACAACGGAACGAAAATCGTGCGGAGGACAAATCAAAGCCGCGTTTCCCTTAAGGAAATGCTCGCCGCCAACTGAAAGACAACCAAAAAAGCTAAAAAAAAAATGGAGGAAAACCAGCGGCGAACGAAAAACGAAAGCGAAACTTTCAACGCACCGGAAAGAGGCGAAAGGAAATGGCCGTTCGCTCTCTCGCTCGCACTCATTTTCCGCCATTTGGAGCTCGTCAGTGGATGGCTGTGTGTGTGTGTGTGTGTTTGCGTACTAAACGCCGCATGTTTGATGAACGTTTTTGTTGTTGCTCCTTTAACGTTTATATTAATGTAGGAATCACATTGTCTGCTTCGAGTGTATCCTTGTGTGTGTCGGCGAGTATTAGTGTGGGTGAGTGTGGCAGTGTGTGAGGGTGTAAAGCCACATTTGACGTGCCAGTGCCACATTCATTTGCATATTTGAGAGCCTTTTCTGGCTTATGCGTGTAGCGTTTGGTTTTGTGGGTATTGGTGTGTGTGTAAATGAGAGAGGGAAAGATGCGAAAGAGAGAGACCGCATCGCACACGCTCAAGTCTCATGTGTAAGACATAGAGATAAGTTCAACTTAATTAAAGTTTCAAAGAGGGACAAAACGTTGACTGCTTGGTTTTTCGGGTTTCTCGTTGCATAAATTATGACAATTGGCCATGCGGCTTACAAGATGCAACCGAGACCTTGCTTATTTGCTTTTATCATCATTATCATCATGGTAATTGCCAGCAGTTGTTGGTGTAAAATTTATACCACCCACTCCCCATTCACACATAAATCCCTGGAAGCCTTTCAGTTATGAGGATGTTTCGGTTTTGCCCACGAGATTGGTCAGGGAAAATGAAAGGTGCACTGATACCTAGATAATCCCCTTTTATTGTTTCAGTGTAATAAGTTTGAAACGCACCAAGATTTTCACATCACGTTGAGATTGTTTTTCATTTTATTTGTCATAAATAAAAGCTTCATCAGAATATTTGATAATCCAAAGAGATCCTTTTGCAATTCAAATGCTTGAATAGCTTCATTCATGCTTCGATTCACTAAGATTAACACGCTACGATGTAGTCTTGAATTGTTGAAATGACTTGAAATTACATTCATACATATTTATGTATGCAAATTAACTTTGTCCTTATTAATTTATTTAAAAAATAATAGAACATTTTTTATTTTATATTTTTGGTGTTAGACTTTTATTTGTGATCGAATTAATACATCAAGACACTTATTATTATTTCTTATTTAGGACCGATCGCTACTGCATCCAGGAAAAGACTGACTTCTTAAATCTAAATTCTTCTCCATTAAACCTCGGCCAGAAGCTTTTCTTTTTTAGCTTCCAGAACTTTTCTTTTGTTTTGAATAAAAGCTTATGCTGAAACTGTCGCATCTCGTTGTGAAATTGAATTATGCTGAGCGATGCAATTTGATTGAAAATCAGAATTCAATAATCTGGGCTTCGATCGTCAGAACGGAAGCTTGTGTTTACTTTACGATTGTTTGTTTATATCTAGCCAGATGGTCAAGCGCGGCTCTTGAAGTTGTTGAGATTAATTTTTAAAATTTGTTTATTGATTCCATAAGTGGAATAAGCAAAGGCAAAGGCAATAAGCTAAGATTGAATTTTTAAAATTTGTTTATTAATTCCATAAGTGGAACTGTTTCATGGGTTGGATAACTTGCATGTATGAACATATATTATATATATGTATGTGTTATCCAATAAAATTAAATATAAAAGCTGTACTAATTCCTCGATAATCCTATTTATTTCAGTGTGATTAGTTTAAAATGCGCCATATCTTTGTAAAAACCTTTGAGTTCGAGGTGTAATTTGATTTAATCAAATATGTGAAATAAAAGCTTCTTCTTATATTTTGACAAGCCAAATATATATTTTTGCAGTTAAATTGCTTAAATTTCTTCATTCATGCCAGGATTCATTAAGATTAAAATTACCATTATGTATGTATTGTATGTATGGTATTCTTGAATTGTTGACACACTTGACACTTTTTGTAATCCGCTACGATTTTTATACCATGTTGAGTTTACATGGTATGAAAATCCAAATGTCAAAAATAAAAGCTTCATCTTGATATTTGACAATCCAAAGAGATGAACTTGCTGTTTAAATGCTTAAATAGTTTCATTTATGCCATGAATCACTAAGATTAAAATTACTCATCACACAAATATGCAAGTTATCCAACCCATGAAACAGTTCCACTTATGGAATTAATAAACAAATTTTAAAATTCAATCTCGGCAACTTCAAGAGCCCCGCTTGACCATCTGGCTAGATATAAACAAACCAATCGTAAAGTAAACACAAGCTTCCGTTCTGACGATCGAAGCCCAGAATATTGAGTTCCGATTTTCAATCAAATTGCATCGCTCAGCATAATTCAATTTCACAACGAGATGCGACAGTTTCAGCATAAGCTTTTATTAAAAACAAAAGAAAAGTTCTGGAAGCAAAAAAAGAAAAGCTTCTGGCCGAGGTTTATTGGAGAAGAATTTAGAATTAAGAAGTCAGTCCTTACCTGGATGCAGTAGCGATCGGTCATAAGCAATCAGAAATAATAAGTGTCTTGATGTTTTAATACGTTTACGAAAGTTATAAAATAATTTTATATTTAATTATGATTTATTATATTTCTGTTTATTATGTGCTTTTTTAGTTAAAATACCTATATTTTTAGTTCATTTATGATTGCGAAAAGCTCATGTTGAAGCTCCTGTTTCCGGTTCAATAATTTTAGCTGGAATTATATTAAAGTTAGGGGGTTATGGTTTGTTGCGAGTAATTTCTTTTATTCAATTAATAAATTTAAAATATAGATTTATTTGAATTAGAATTAGATTAGTAGGTGGGGTTTTAGTAAGATTAGTTTGTTTACGTCAGACTGATTTAAAATCTTTAATTGCTTATTCTTCTGTAGCTCATATAGGTATTGTATTGTCAGGTCTATTAACTATAACTTATGAGGGTTATCAGGTTCTTATACTTTAATAATTGCCCATGGTTTATTTTTTTCAGGTTTATTTTGTTTAGCAAATGTTTCGTATGAGCGCTTAGGAAGTCGAGGATTATTAATTAATAAGGGTATATTAAATTTTATACCGTCTATAAGTTTGTGATGATTTTTACTAAGTTCGGCTAATATAGCAGCTCCTCCAACTTTAAATTTATTAGGTGAAATATCTTTATTAAATAGAATTGTTTCTTGATCATGAGTTTCTATAATTATATTATCTTTGCTATAATTTTTTAGAGCAGCTTATACCTTGTATTTAAATTCTTTTAGTCAACATGGAAAATTATTTTCGGGAGTTTATGCTTTTAGAGGGGGAAAAATTCGAGAATATTTATTAATATTATTACATTGATTACCTTTAAATTTATTAATTTTAAAGGGAGAATCATAAATATTATGATTATATTTAAATAGATTAAAAAAAAATACTAATTTGTGGTGTTAGTGATATAAAAAAATTCATTTTAGATCGTGAAATATTTATCAATTTGTAGAATTAGATTTATTAATTTAATTTCTATTAGATTATCATGTTTTTTACTTAGTTTGTATTTTTTATTAAATAATATAGTTTATTTTATTGAATGAGAGGTTGTTTCATTAAATTCTATAAGAATTATTATAACTTTTTTATTTGATTGAATAAGTTTATTATTTATATATTTGTTTTAATAATTGCTTCTTTGGTAATTTTTTATAGAAAAGAATATATAGAAAGAGATGAAAATTTAATCGATTTATTATTTAGTATTAATTTTGTATTATAATATTTATTAATTATTAGACCTAATTTAATTAGAATTTTACTTGGTTGAGATGGGTTGGGATTAGTTTCTTATTGTTTAGTAATTTATTTCCAAAATTTAAATCTTATAATGCTGGTATATTAACTGCTTTATCTAACCGAATTGGAGATGTTGCTTTATTATGGCAATTGTTGAATATTAAATTATGGTAGATGAAATTATATTTTTATTAGAAGTTGACAAAATGAATTTGATTTATTATCGGGAGATTAGTGATATTAGCTGCTAAACTAAAAGAGCTCAAATTCCTTTTTCTTCCTGGTTACCTGCTGCTATAGCAGCACCCACTCCAGTATCAGCATAGTCCATCTTCAACTTTAGTGACAGCTGGGAAATGATTATTCGTTTTAATATTTTATTAAGTTATATGATTAGGTCAATTTTATTGTTATTAGCTAGATTAACTATATTTATATTGGTCTTGGGGCTAATTTTGAATTCGATTTAAAGAAAATTATTGCCCTATCTACTTTAAGTCAATTAGGTTTAATAATAAGAATTTTATCAATAGGATTTTATAAGTTAGCTATATTTCATCTTTTAACACATGCTTTATTTAAGGCTTTATTATTTATATGTGCTGGGGCTATTATTCACAATATAAATAATTTTCAAGATATTCGTTTGATAGGTGGCTTAAGAATTCACATACCTCTAACATCTGCTTGTTTTAATGAATCGAATTTAGCTTTATGTGGTATACCATTTTTAGCAGGTTTTTATTCTAAGGATTAATTTTAGAAGTAGTTATATTAGAAATTAATTTTTTCATTTTTTTTTTTTTTTTTACAGGCTTAACAGTTAGATATTATTTCGATTAGTTTATTACTCATAAGGGGATTTATTGTGGTAGATTTATACTAAATATGAAAGTTGAGTTATATTGCGGGGGTAATAGGTTTACTTTTTAGTTTTGGTGGTGTTTAATGTTGTGCTATAATCGTTTTTATAGGGCCAAATAATTATAATCCAGAGGTTTAAGTTCATTATTCATTCTTTATTTTAGAGTTCAACTCTAACCCAACTTGCATCGCTCAAATCAATAACAACATTACAAGAAGCAAGCTTAGAATATAATTTAGAATATGAACGACACAAATGCAATATTGCTAGTGTGAGCAGCTTACAAAAAAGCTCCCCAAAGCGCATGCGCTACAACTACCACCAAAGCGCATGCGAATGGGGGAGAAGTAAACAAAATCAGAACTGCCGATAACCCGCCGCCGCTACTCAGACTTATAATATATGTAGCTTATTTTACGCAGCTTCGCCCTTTTCTGCTTGGCTCAACATCCTCCCCCCGTTGAAGGCTGGATCTTCAACCGAATCCTTGACAGGCAGCAGACACAACCGTGACACCGCACGCTTAGTCATTCCAACCGCTGTTTTGAGAACGGCTACACGGTTCACTCCGTCACGCCCAGGAACCAGCTCCAGTATCCTGGCCAGAGGCCACCTCATTGGGGGTAGATTTTCATCCTTCACCAGGACTATGTCTCCAACAGCAATTACAGGGCCAGGGGTGCGCCATCTGGAACGCTGCTGCAACAGCGTGAGGTACTCCTCCTTCCAACGAGCCCAGAAAACCTGCTGCAGGAAGGAGACTCTCTGCCACCCATCCAGCCGATTAAAGTTTAGCGCAGTAAGGTCCGGCTCGATGAATGTTGAAGGCGGTCCGCCATTTAAAAAATGAGACGGCGTCAGAACATCTAGATCCGCAGGATTCTCTGAAATCGACACAAGGGGCCGAGAATTAATAATTGAGGCGATGCGGCACAACAAAGTCCTTAATTCCTCGAAGCCAAGAACTGCGGGACCAACTGCACGATAAAGATGGTGCTTAGCCGTCTTCACTGCTGCCTCCCACAGACCACCAAAATGGGGAGAGCGTGGAGGAATAAATCGCCACTCGATAGACTCAGACAGGCAAAAATCGTGCAGAGAAGCCTGATGATCCTGGCTGAGGAATCTTCGCTTCAACTCCATAAGCTCATTCTTGGCACCCACGAAATTGGTGGCATTATCCGACCATATCTGTCTGGGTTTACGTCGCGTACAAATAAACCGTTGGAGGGCGCTCAGAAACGAAGCGGTGGAAAGGTCCTTAACTAACTCCAAGTGGATTGCCTTCGTGCTGAAGCAGATGAATACGCTTACATAACACTTAATAGGGCCCTTATTCCGAGTCTCTGCCTTGTAGAAAAACGGTCCGCAAAAATCCACACCTGTGACATCAAAACATTGGAATCCTTTAACTCTCTCGGTAGGAAGATCGGCCATGACATGCTCCAGTAGACGAGGCTTTGCGCGAAAACAGCGTACGCATTTATTCACAACCCTTGAAACGGTCTTCCTCCCCCCAATGGGCCAGTATTGAGAACGGATTTTCGCAACTAGTGCCCGAGGGCCAGAATGCAGGTTCTTCTCGTGAAAGTGAGTTACTATAGCCGAAGTGACGGGATGGCCTCTGGGAAGAATGATCGGGTGACGTCCGTCAAAATCCAATGCAGAGTTCCGCAATCGCCCGTCAACACGAAGCAAACCATCATCATCCACAAAGGGAGCAAGCGAGGCCAGAGGGTTTGAGGGCGGAACCAATCTGCGTGACCTTAGTAAGCTTATCTCTTCCTTAAACTCGGTAAGCTGGACGACGCGCAACAGCAGATGGGTTCCTCCTTTGAGATCCTGAACAGAAATCCCTTCGTGACGGATGCGGCGGCAAAATTTGTAAATGTAGGCGAACACTCTCTGTAGGGAGGGAAACGAGTTGGCAAACCTTGACAATGCGGCGATATCCCTGGGTGGAGCCGTAGCCAATAAAGTCCTGGCGCGAAGTTCGATGGTTGCCTTTTCGGTCACAATAGCGATGGGCCAATCATCCTTGGAACCACGAAGAAATGGAGGGCCTTGGAACCAAAGCTGGGAATTTAATAGCTCAGTGGGAAGAGAACCTCTTGACAGTAGATCGGCTGGGTTGACGGCAGTAGGAACATAAAGCCATTTCATTGCCTTGGTGAGCTCCTGAATGGAAGAAACGCGATTAGAAACAAACACGTTAAACCGAGCAGGTTCATCTTGAATCCAGGATAGGGCAACCAAGGAGTCACACCAACAATAATAATCTCCTTTATATGTTCCAAGATCAGCAACTTCAGCCATCAGTCTTGCTAGTAACTCAGCTCCACATAGCTCTAGCTTCGGTATTGTCTGAGTTTTAATGGGTGCCACTCGACTCTTTGAGCATAACAGCCGACAATCAGAACCTGACACTACATACACGCAAGCTCCATACGCATCTAAGCTAGCGTCGCAGAATCCGTGGACCTCCAGCCTTTCTTGGCAGGGAATGACTAACCGAGGAAACTTAATTCGCTGAATTTGGTCAAAACTGGAGCAGAACTGTAACCACTCGGAGAGAAGGGATTGAGGAAGGCTTTCATCCCATGACAAATTTTCTCGGCACAGCTTCTGCAATAGGATCTTTGCTCTAGTGACGACAGGACCTACCAAGCCCATTGGGTCATAAAACCGAGCGACGGAAGATAGTATAGATCTCCTGGTTGGTTTGGCGGTGGGCTGAAGAGCTTCAAAGGAAAACAGCAGCAGGTCAGCAGAAGGCTCCCATGCTAATCCAAGAGTCTTTGTGAACGGACTGCCATCGTCAAATTTCAAGTATGACTCTCTATCACTTTCGGGTACGCCTTCCAAAACCTCTGGGATGTTGGAGCACCATTTCCTTAATTGAAACTGACCCTTGTTCAACAGGCTCGATGTCTGAGCTATTATCTCAAGCGCTTCAGTCTTCGTTGGGGCACCAGATATAAGGTCGTCCACATAAAAATCCTGAAGGACAACACGAGAGCCAACGGGAAAACCGGCACCTTCATCCTTAGCCAGCTGGTGCATTGAGCGAACAGATAGAAAAGACGCTGGCTTTGTGCCATACGTCACGGTGTCGAGCTTAAAAACCTTCACGTCATCGTGGATAGAATCTCTCCAGAGGATGCACTGCAGAAAACTATCATCCGGAAAGACCCTTACGCAGCGGTACATCTTGCAAATGTCCCCAGTCAAAGCTACAAGGTGAGACCGAAACCGAAGCAATGTGTGAAAAAGCTTAGGCTGAATCACGGGGCCGGACATCAGGACATCATTGAGGGAATAGCCAGAGGCCGTAGCAGCCGAACCATCGAACACAACTCTCAGCTTAGTAGTGGAACTTTCTTCCTTCAGGACGCAGTGGTGGGGAAGGAAATACTGGCACTTACCTCGCAATTCCTGCGGCACCAGAGACATGTGACCCAGATCCAAGTATTCCTTGATGAAAGACGAATATTGGGTCCTTAAATTCGGATGACGATCCAGCTTGCGCTCAAGTGAATGGAACCGCCGCAAAGCCTGTGCGTAGGATTCCCCTAACAGCTCCACACTGTGCTTGATTGGAAGGCGAACTGAATAGGCACCTGATTCAAGCCCCGGACGTGGTGCATGACGAAGTGGGCCTCGCAATCAAGCTCCTCCTGAGTAGTCTGAACGATAGGCGCAGGGAAGGCATCCACTGCCCGAGGTGGGGGGAAAAAAAAAGGGGGGGACGGTAAAAAAGGTTGGGGGGAGAAGGGAACCTACATGAGGCGGCCAAGCGAGGGTTTCCCGGGGTGCAACCTCCTCCAGAAACTACCCATCCAAAACGTGTCTTCTGCAACAGAGGCAGACCATCTCCTAGCTGGATTTGCCCGACTGAGAGCAGATCAAAAAACAGGCTTGCTCCAATCAGCAGATCCACACGCTGAGCTCTGTGGAAGTCCGGGTCAGCTAGAACCACATTGGCGGGAACCTTCCAATTGGACACATCTGAGTTCATGCCAGGTTGACGCTCTATGATGTGAGACGACACAATTGCCTCAATGTAAACGGAATACGTGGATAGGCGAGACTTCAGGCAAACGTTAACCGAGGCTCCATCCGTAGTAAACTCAGCGTCTCCAAGGCCAGTCACTGCTACAGAACATTTGGATCGATGAAGCTGCAGTTGGCTGGCCAGCCGCGATGTGATGAGGTGAACTTGGGAGCCGGAGTCAAGTAGCGCTCGACAAGGAAGAAAGGCTCCTGATCTGCCACGGACGAGAATGTGGGCGGTGGGCAAGAACACTATTTCAGCGCTGCGATCCTGTGCAACAAGAGCATTAGCAGGAGGAGCCTGAGAGGTCGCAACCCCAGCTACATTGGCCGGATTTGATCCAGAAGCAGGAACGGAAGTGGCGCTAGATAAACGCTCGCAAGGATGCAATAGCGCATGATGTCGGCGATTGCAAGTTGGGCAGCGGGAGGATGAGCATCCACGAGCTAAGTGATCAGACTTGAGGCACACAAAGCAGAGGGCAAGACGTCTGACCTCATCGTATCGTTCCTCAACTGACAAGGCGAGAAACCTTGGGCAAGAAGGCACAGCGTGTGCCAGGATGCCGCACAGGGCACACGAAGCAGGCGGAGCATTCAGGAGCATGCAGGATCGGTTGTTAAATGGCCTACGTCGGCCCGCTTGATTCGCTGACAAATGCGGAGCTAAGGCCAAATCCACCGTCTCCAGGGTACGGCACCTTTGTTCCAGAAACCGAGCCATAGATTCCCAAGTTGGCAGGCTATCATCAGTGCTTCCTGCCAGAGAGTCTTCCCATTTGGCCTTTGTGGCAGGGTCCAACTTTTGGAAGATGATCTGGATGAGGAGGCATCCTTGAATTTCGGCCGACGTCCCGGAACTCATAAGGGCCCGCATATGTCCATTGAATCGGTCGGATAATTCTCGAAGAGTAGCAACGGATCCCGGCTCAACCACCCTTAACTGCAGGATCTCGTTGATGTGAGCCTGGAAGATTAAGCGACGGTTGCTGAAACGGTTGCGCAAAAGGTCGAGGGCAACATCATAGTTCGCGTCGGTAATCTCAAGCGCCCTCACAGTCTCCAGTGCTGAGTCCCGCAGGCAGGAAATGAGCCACCTGAGCTTCTCCATCTTGGTCAGGTGCGGGTGGCTGTCAATGGTTGTCCTAAATAGGGCGCAGAAATCCGGCCACTCGGCATAGCCGCCGCTAAATGTTGGCATTGGCAACGGGGGCAATGAGGGAGCAGGCTTATATGGAGCGTTTGACATCCCAGCACCACTGGTAGCATCCAAAAGCGTAGAGTGAGCAGCAACCCGCATAGAACGCTTGGCCACCTCCAACTGGATGTCAACGTGCACGTCCGTAGCCAGCTGAGAGAATCGCCAATATAAATCGCTCCCGATCTCGCTGTAGTTTAGCTCCTCCAATTCCTCCTGCAGCGTGGTGAAACGGTCGCGCAGACGCTTCTCCATAGACTCGAGGGTCAGAATGGTTGAATCGTCGGTCTGCATCGCAGCCTTGACCTTCCGATGCAGTAACTCCATTTCCTGACATGTTACCTCGGCGCGTCTCCGCAGCATCCTTTCCGGCTTGACGCAGCAGATGCAGTAGCTTCAGCTCCAGATTCCATTGTGCAATTAAATTGAAATGCAACTTTTGACAACAAAACCAACAACGGTGTTTCAGTGGTACTTTTAATGTGATCACGATAATTGAAGGGATGAAATCACGTCGGGGTCACCAAAATGTTATCTATTATCGTTTTTATAGCGCCAAAGAATTATAATCCAGAGGTTTATTTTTTTATTTTAATTCAACTCTAACCAACTTCATCGCTCAATCAATAACAAATTACAAGAAGCAAGGGTATGACGCCACAAATGCAATTTTGCTAGTGTGCGCGCTCTACAAAAAAGCTCCCCAAAGCCTGCGCCACCCCAAAGCGCTGCGAATGGGGGGAAGAAACAAACGACCCGAACCCCCCCTACATCCCCCCCTTCGAAAAGGAGAAGGGAGAGAAATTAGTGGAAAAATTAAAACATCATTAAAATTATGGAAAAATAAATGAAATAATCATTAAAGTTTTATAAAAGGTGGACTAAAAACAATTAAACATCAAGACATTATAAAATAAAAATTCGAAGGTAACATATTTTAAACAACAAAACCAAAGAAAATTACCGTAAAAACTACCAAAGGAACCAAAGACGGAAGGAAGATTTGCAGAATAAATATTTAAACAAAACAAAAAACCTCTACGTAAAACTACCAAGGAAATCCAAAGACGGAAGGAAGATTTGCAGAACATCCAATTTAAAGGGAAAATTATGTGAGGATAATTATAATTTTTAGTAAGTTCTATAAATTTTAAGATAGATAACCGTTTAGATAAAAGGATCAGAGCAAAAACACAACAAAAAAAAAAACAATTGGAAAATTTAATAGATAGTTTCAGTGAACTTAACTAACCATGGCAACTGGAGGTTCGGCTAATTTTTCTGCAGGTAGCTTAGCTACATCCAGTAATTTAACGGTGGAATTAATTAACAGATTAATTAGTGTCCAATTGAGTGAAGTGAAACAAAAAAATAGATGGGATAGAATTAAAGATAGTTTCAGAAACAAATATTGTAGAAGACTATAAACTTCAAGAGGTCGACCCTAATGTTAAATGTGAAACTACTCTAGAAGTAATCAAATCATTACCGGAGTTTACCGGAGAGCCAACACAATACGTAGGTTGGAGAGAAGCAGCAGAGACTGTAATGAGCCTTTACAAAATTCAGAGTCAGCAGTATTTTATTGCATTAACAATTTTACGGAATAAAATCAGGGGCGCAGCACATGACGCTTTAACCAATCATGGTACTGTTTTAAATTTTCAAGCAATCCTATCAAGACTAGATTTCATATACAATGACAAACGACCAATTCATGTTGAATTAAGTATTCTTAGGCAAGGTAGGATGACAGTTACTGAACTCTATAATGAAGTCAATAAAAAATGACTGTTAATAAACAAAACTATATGACATACGGGAAGGACAATGTAATTACCAAAGAAACAAACAAAACAATTAGAAGCAATGCCCTAGGATTTTTATCTCTGGACTAAATGGTTCAATATCAGAAACACTTTTTTCATTAAATCCACCGGACTTACCCAATGCTTTGGCAAAGGTCCAGGAATTAGAATCAAACAATTTCCGTGCTCAATTCGCACACAGATATTATGGATTTAAAAATGAAAATAAAAATCAGGGAAACAATTTAAGATTCAATCCAGTAAATTCTATACAAAATAATAATACAAAGGGGGTAGGAAATAATTGGAACCATAACCAAAATAATAATTGGCCACAGAACAGGAATTTTTGAAAAAAAACCAAAATACCAATCCAAAACAGCAAACTATTGAGCCAATGGAGGTTGACCCATCATTCCAAATTCAAAATAGGCCTGGAATAATTGGCAGACGAATAACAACCAAGGCAGGTATAATAATAATTATTACCAAAATAATAATCCCCAAACTATTATCGCCCGAACCAAACCAGGGAGCAAACTCAAGCTCAAAAAAGAGATCCAGAAGTATCATCTAACCAACCTGCTATAAAGTGACAAGATTAAACAATATAAATGAAGATCATTTTTTAGATCAGACCCCTACGGAGGAATGCCTTATATAAAAAGAGTAGATAGAAAAACTAAGAAGGAGTTAAACATTTTAATAGACACGGGAGCCACAGCTTGTTATATTAGGAAGGGAATTTACGAAAATAAAAATAAATTACAATTTACAAAAGGTATCTACAGTTCATGGGTACTCAATTATTAAATTTACCATTATTAAATATATTCGAAACAAGACATTTGTTTTTGAAATAGAAGGGTTGGAATCAGATCTTCTAATTGGAATTAACTTAATAAGGAAAATTGGAGCTATAATAAATACAGAGAAGGGAGTGTTGGAGTATAATGGAAAAACAGAAAAATTGATATATATGATAGTGAAGAAAAAGATGAAAAAGTTTAATGAGACAAAGATATTTCTAAAAGATAAAAATAAAATTTAATATTATAAATATATTATATAGTATAAAAATATAATAGTTGAAAGTTGATGAATAGGAAAGTTAGAGGAAGGAGATAATAAGAATTGATTGGAGAGATTATAATAAAAAATTGTTAAAGAGATAGAGTAGTATGGGGAGTATATAAAGATGAAAAAAATTAGTTTATTTAAAATTAAAACGGAAATTTATGAAATAAAAGGATGTAGATAGATGGGAAAAATAGGATTATTTATATGGAGTAATTGGAAGAATAAAACGGAATATTATATTATATTTAGATAAAAAATGTAGATAGAAAATGGTATTTTTATTGAGAGTTTATAAATAAGTACGAAAATTGAGGATGATTATAGAATATATATTATAGATATAGAGAGAAGTAAGATAAGAAAAGAGAAGAGTTTTGAATGTATAGAGACGAAATTAATATTTAAATTGTTATTAAAAGGGGAGGTATAATAATGAGTATGGTGTTTTGGAAACAAGACACATCATCGAATATGATACAGTTGAGAACTTAGTAACTATATTAAGGGAATATCTTCCACCTAATATAACGGTTGAATTCATTGTAGCTTAGAAGATTTATACCACATTCAAGTACCTTTCAAAAACAGTTTTACTAACAAATTTCTGTTTACACGAATATTTCTGCAAGACGTAGAAAACCCGAAGATAAAGCTATTATAATAGAAGAAACACACAGTCGAGCTCATAGGGGACTAGACGAAAATTATAAACAAATCAGTAAATTATATTATTGGCCAAATTTATATAAAAACTAAAAGAATACATAAAAAATTGTAAATTTAATGAGAACAAATACAACAGACACCCCATTAAAATTCCAATAGGATAATCCCCAATACCAACTAAAGAAGGAGAAAATTTACATATTGACATATACTATGCCCAAAGTCTAACTTTTATAACTTGTATTGACGCTTACTCTAAATTCCTCGTAGTTAAGGAAATTCAAAACAAATTAAATATTGAAAATAAAGTAATGGAACTAATTCAACAATTTCCCAAGCCAAAGTACTTATGACAGATAATGAACTAGCTTTACATCAGCCCAGTTTAAATCTTTTGCACAAAGGTGCGGATTAACTTTACACTACGCAGACCCGAGGCACAGTACCTCAAACGGACAGGTTGAAAGAGCACAGAATTAGCACGATGTATGAAGGAAGAATTTAATCTAATCGATTATTCCGAAATTGTAATAAGAGCCGCTCAGGAATATAATCAAAGTATTCATTCCACAACAAATCAAAAACCTTTTGACATTCTTTACAATAAAATCGAACACGATCATATTCCTCAAATATTAAAAAGAGCTCAAGATAAAATGTTAGAAACACATAATGATAATAGAAAGGAAAAACAATACCATGTAGGACAAGTGTTTACGAAAAGAAATACGGAGAAAGAAACAAACTTAAACCAAGATATAAAAAGCAAATAGTTAAGGACGTCATGCCTAACAAAATAATAATAAACAGTAGGAACAGAATTATACATAAAGATAATATTAAGAAAAAAGGGGAAAAAGAAGTTATATATATTATGATATAATAATGGCCAGTTCAGAAATAATTGATTATTCAACCATGATTTTTCTGTTCAAAGACAACAAGGATGTTTTATAGATCGTACAACGATTTATTCACGTTATATTAGTTTTTATAAAGAAATAATAAATATAGACAGATAATATAAAGAGACCAAATAAAAGGTCACAATGGGAATTAAATACGACAAGAAGTAATCAAATTAATTTTATCCAGTTAATATCAGCTAGACCAAAAAGGGGATAATGAGTTGGGCAGTGTGGAAGGGTTAGTGGATAGATCTGATGATTATTAAAGTACAAAATAAAAAATGACTTAATTGAAAATAATAATAAACAATTCATTATAAATTCCAAATTGTTTAAAGAAATAAAATCACTTTCCGAAATTTTAAAAAGTTTTTATTGATCAAGATTTGCCACTAAGAAAAATCGCTTACGATTGTTAACATTTGACCTACAAAATTTAATAGATACCATTACCCTTGCCAAAATTATTTTTCAATACAAAAATTTTAAACAATGAAGATATAAAAAAATATTAGAACATAACAAAAGCCAGTAATTATCGCTGACTTAATGGATATCTCTGTGTTCTAAATCATACTACATAACAAACTTTTAATAATTTATATAAAATATCCAATAATAAATAATAGATGTGAAATATTTTCCTCTCGACCCATTTCCCAAACCGATGAAAACTTTTAATAAGTAATCAAGTTGCAAAATGCGACAATACATATTATGAAATGTCTACATTTAAGAAAGAACTCTTTAATAATTATTGCACTTTAAGTTTAGAAAAAACATGTTTTACCCGATTATTAAACGGTGAGAAATCAATTTGTAAAAAAATAAGAGAAAAAAATAAAAAATAGACCTTATCCAAGATGGTGCCATTTTCATAAATGGTAACAATTCCAACAACTCCGAATTAAATGGTTCATTTTTAATAACATTTAATGGTACAACCATAATTAATAATGTTTCATATACTAATCTAGAGAACAAAATTCTAAGCTATGTAACTACAAACCACTTCAAAAATTATGAAATATCCGATTATATATTATCAAATAACTCGGAACTGTCTTTGGATAATATTAACATTTTAAATCCATTCATTAAAATTAAGAATACCAAAATATCATATCATTTATATTATTAATTTTAATCATTATATACTTGATTTCTCTAACTATTTTTAAATACAAAAACATATTTGTAACCAAAAACAACGGCCAGAACTAGAAAAACCTATTACCGAAGACATTTTTATAACCGAATTAGAGATCATTTAAACGAAATCCATAATGAATCGGGACGATCCATTTTAGAAGGGGGAGAGTTATCCAACCCATGAAACAGTTCCACTTATGGAATTAATAAACAATTTTAAAATTAATCTCAGCAACTTCAAGAGCCGCGCTTGACCTCTGGCTGATTAAACAAACCAATCGTAAAGTAAACACAAGCTCCGTTCTGACGATGAAGCCCAGAATTTGAGTTCGATTTTCAATAAATGCATCGCTCACATAATTTAAACGAGAGGGGGGGGGGGGGGGGTCGACAGTTTCAGCATAAGCTTTTATTAAAAACAAAAGAAAAGTTCTGGAAGCAAAAAAGAAAAGCTTCTGGGAGGTTTATTGGAGAAGAATTTAGAATTAAGAAGTCAGTCTTTGATGCAGTAGCGATCGGTCATAAGCAATCAGCAATAATAAGTGTCTTGATGTTTTATACGTTTACGATAAAAGTTAAACAAAAATAAAATAAAAATTTTTTATAATCTAAGGACAATTTTTTTTTTTTTTGTTGATATTTTTTTTTGTAAGGCTATTAATCGTTTTTAATAGCCGCCAAACGAATTATAATTCCAGAGGTTTATATTATTTATTTTATTTATTTTCGAGAGTTCAACTCTAACCAACTTGCAATCGCTCCAATCAATAACCAAATTACAAGAAACCAAGCTTAGCAATATGAACGCACACAAATGCAATATTTGCTAGTGTGCAGCAGCTCTACAAAAAAGCTCCCCAAAGCGCATGCGCTACAACTACCACCAAAGCGCATGCGAATGGGGGAGAAGTAAACAAAAATCAGAACTGCCGATAACCCGCCGCCGCTACTCAGACTTATAATATATGTAGCTTATTTTACGCAGCTTCGCCCTTTTCTGCTTGGCTCAACATCCTCCCCCCGTTGAAGGCTGGATCTTCAACCGAATCCTTGACAGGCAGCAGACACAACCGTGACACCGCACGCTTAGTCATTCCAACCGCTGTTTTGAGAACGGCTACACGGTTCACTCCGTCACGCCCAGGAACCAGCTCCAGTATCCTGGCCAGAGGCCACCTCATTGGGGGTAGATTTTCATCCTTCACCAGGACTATGTCTCCAACAGCAATTACAGGGCCAGGGGTGCGCCATCTGGAACGCTGCTGCAACAGCGTGAGGTACTCCTCCTTCCAACGAGCCCAGAAAACCTGCTGCAGGAAGGAGACTCTCTGCCACCCATCCAGCCGATTAAAATTTAGCGCAGTAAGGTCCGGCTCGATGAATGTTGAAGGCGGTCCGCCATTTAAAAAATGAGACGGCGTCAGAACATCTAGATCCGCAGGATTCTCTGAAATCGACACAAGGGGCCGAGAATTAATAATTGAGGCGATGCGGCACAACAAAGTCCTTAATTCCTCGAAGCCAAGAACTGCGGGACCAACTGCACGATAAAGATGGTGCTTAGCCGTCTTCACTGCTGCCTCCCACAGACCACCAAAATGGGGAGAGCGTGGAGGAATAAATCGCCACTCGATAGACTCAGACAGGCAAAAATCGTGCAGAGAAGCCTGATGATCCTGGCTGAGGAATCTTCGCTTCAACTCCATAAGCTCATTCTTGGCACCCACGAAATTGGTGGCATTATCCGACCATATCTGTCTGGGTTTACGTCGCGTACAAATAAACCGTTGGAGGGCGCTCAGAAACGAAGCGGTGGAAAGGTCCTTAACTAACTCCAAGTGGATTGCCTTCGTGCTGAAGCAGATGAATACGCTTACATAACACTTAATAGGGCCCTTATTCCGAGTCTCTGCCTTGTAGAAAAACGGTCCGCAAAAATCCACACCTGTGACATCAAAACATTGGAATCCTTTAACTCTCTCGGTAGGAAGATCGGCCATGACATGCTCCAGTAGACGAGGCTTTGCGCGAAAACAGCGTACGCATTTATTCACAACCCTTGAAACGGTCTTCCTCCCCCCAATGGGCCAGTATTGAGAACGGATTTTCGCAACTAGTGCCCGAGGGCCAGAATGCAGGTTCTTCTCGTGAAAGTGAGTTACTATAGCCGAAGTGACGGGATGGCCTCTGGGAAGAATGATCGGGTGACGTCCGTCAAAATCCAATGCAGAGTTCCGCAATCGCCCGTCAACACGAAGCAAACCATCATCATCCACAAAGGGAGCAAGCGAGGCCAGAGGGTTTGAGGGCGGAACCAATCTGCGTGACCTTAGTAAGCTTATCTCTTCCTTAAACTCGGTAAGCTGGACGACGCGCAACAGCAGATGGGTTCCTCCTTTGAGATCCTGAACAGAAATCCCTTCGTGACGGATGCGGCGGCAAAATTTGTAAATGTAGGCGAACACTCTCTGTAGGGAGGGAAACGAGTTGGCAAACCTTGACAATGCGGCGATATCCCTGGGTGGAGCCGTAGCCAATAAAGTCCTGGCGCGAAGTTCGATGGTTGCCTTTTCGGTCACAATAGCGATGGGCCAATCATCCTTGGAACCACGAAGAAATGGAGGGCCTTGGAACCAAAGCTGGGAATTTAATAGCTCAGTGGGAAGAGAACCTCTTGACAGTAGATCGGCTGGGTTGACGGCAGTCGGAACATAAAGCCATTTCATTGCCTTGGTGAGCTCCTGAATGGAAGAAACGCGATTAGAAACAAACACGTTAAACCGAGCAGGTTCATCTTGAATCCAGGATAGGGCAACCAAGGAGTCACACCAACAATAATAATCTCCTTTATATGTTCCAAGATCAGCAACTTCAGCCATCAGTCTTGCTAGTAACTCAGCTCCACATAGCTCTAGCTTCGGTATTGTCTGAGTTTTAATGGGTGCCACTCGACTCTTTGAGCATAACAGCCGACAATCAGAACCTGACACTACATACACGCAAGCTCCATACGCATCTAAGCTAGCGTCGCAGAATCCGTGGACCTCCAGCCTTTCTTGGCAGGGAATGACTAACCGAGGAAACTTAATTCGCTGAATTTGGTCAAAACTGGAGCAGAACTGTAACCACTCGGAGAGAAGGGATTGAGGAAGGCTTTCATCCCATGACAAATTTTCTCGGCACAGCTTCTGCAATAGGATCTTTGCTCTAGTGACGACAGGACCTACCAAGCCCATTGGGTCATAAAACCGAGCGACGGAAGATAGTATAGATCTCCTGGTTGGTTTGGCGGTGGGCTGAAGAGCTTCAAAGGAAAACAGCAGCAGGTCAGCAGAAGGCTCCCATGCTAATCCAAGAGTCTTTGTGAACGGACTGCCATCGTCAAATTTCAAGTATGACTCTCTATCACTTTCGGGTACGCCTTCCAAAACCTCTGGGATGTTGGAGCACCATTTCCTTAATTGAAACTGACCCTTGTTCAACAGGCTCGATGTCTGAGCTATTATCTCAAGCGCTTCAGTCTTCGTTGGGGCACCAGATATAAGGTCGTCCACATAAAAATCCTGAAGGACAACACGAGAGCCAACGGGAAAACCGGCACCTTCATCCTTAGCCAGCTGGTGCATTGAGCGAACAGATAGAAAAGACGCTGGCTTTGTGCCATACGTCACGGTGTCGAGCTTAAAAACCTTCACGTCATCGTGGATAGAATCTCTCCAGAGGATGCACTGCAGAAAACTATCATCCGGAAAGACCCTTACGCAGCGGTACATCTTGCAAATGTCCCCAGTCAAAGCTACAAGGTGAGACCGAAACCGAAGCAATGTGTGAAAAAGCTTAGGCTGAATCACGGGGCCGGACATCAGGACATCATTGAGGGAATAGCCAGAGGCCGTAGCAGCCGAACCATCGAACACAACTCTCAGCTTAGTAGTGGAACTTTCTTCCTTCAGGACGCAGTGGTGGGGAAGGAAATACTGGCACTTACCTCGCAATTCCTGCGGCACCAGAGACATGTGACCCAGATCCAAGTATTCCTTGATGAAAGACGAATATTGGGTCCTTAAATTCGGATGACGATCCAGCTTGCGCTCAAGTGAATGGAACCGCCGCAAAGCCTGTGCGTAGGATTCCCCTAACAGCTCCACACTGTGCTTGATTGGAAGGCGAACTGAATAGGCACCTGATTCAAGCCGGACGTGGTGCATGACGAAGTGGGCCTCGCAATCAAGCTCCTCCTTAGTAGTCTGAACGATAGGCGCAGTGCAGGCATCCACTTCCCAGAATTGGCGGAGAAGATAATCGAGGCGATCGTCAAAAGAGTTTGCTGGGCCAGCAGGAATCATCCTACATGAGGCGGCCAAGCGAGGGTTTCCCGGGGTGCAACCTCCTCCAGAAACTACCCATCCAAAACGTGTCTTCTGCAACAGAGGCAGACCATCTCCTAGCTGGATTTGCCCGACTGAGAGCAGATCAAAAAACAGGCTTGCTCCAATCAGCAGATCCACACGCTGAGCTCTGTGGAAGTCCGGGTCAGCTAGAACCACATTGGCGGGAACCTTCCAATTGGACACATCTGAGTTCATGCCAGGTTGACGCTCTATGATGTGAGACGACACAATTGCCTCAATGTAAACGGAATACGTGGATAGGCGAGACTTCAGGCAAACGTTAACCGAGGCTCCATCCGTAGTAAACTCAGCGTCTCCAAGGCCAGTCACTGCTACAGAACATTTGGATCGATGAAGCTGCAGTTGGCTGGCCAGCCGCGATGTGATGAGGTGAACTTGGGAGCCGGAGTCAAGTAGCGCTCGACAAGGAAGAAAGGCTCCTGATCTGCCACGGACGAGAATGTGGGCGGTGGGCAAGAACACTATTTCAGCGCTGCGATCCTGTGCAACAAGAGCATTAGCAGGAGGAGCCTGAGAGGTCGCAACCCCAGCTACATTGGCCGGATTTGATCCAGAAGCAGGAACGGAAGTGGCGCTAGATAAACGCTCGCAAGGATGCAATAGCGCATGATGTCGGCGATTGCAAGTTGGGCAGCGGGAGGATGAGCATCCACGAGCTAAGTGATCAGACTTGAGGCACACAAAGCAGAGGGCAAGACGTCTGACCTCATCGTATCGTTCCTCAACTGACAAGGCGAGAAACCTTGGGCAAGAAGGCACAGCGTGTGCCAGGATGCCGCACAGGGCACACGAAGCAGGCGGAGCATTCAGGAGCATGCAGGATCGGTTGTTAAATGGCCTACGTCGGCCCGCTTGATTCGCTGACAAATGCGGAGCTAAGGCCAAATCCACCGTCTCCAGGGTACGGCACCTTTGTTCCAGAAACCGAGCCATAGATTCCCAAGTTGGCAGGCTATCATCAGTGCTTCCTGCCAGAGAGTCTTCCCATTTGGCCTTTGTGGCAGGGTCCAACTTTTGGAAGATGATCTGGATGAGGAGGCATCCTTGAATTTCGGCCGACGTCCCGGAACTCATAAGGGCCCGCATATGTCCATTGAATCGGTCGGATAATTCTCGAAGAGTAGCAACGGATCCCGGCTCAACCACCCTTAACTGCAGGATCTCGTTGATGTGAGCCTGGAAGATTAAGCGACGGTTGCTGAAACGGTTGCGCAAAAGGTCGAGGGCAACATCATAGTTCGCGTCGGTAATCTCAAGCGCCCTCACAGTCTCCAGTGCTGAGTCCCGCAGGCAGGAAATGAGCCACCTGAGCTTCTCCATCTTGGTCAGGTGCGGGTGGCTGTCAATGGTTGTCCTAAATAGGGCGCAGAAATCCGGCCACTCGGCATAGCCGCCGCTAAATGTTGGCATTGGCAACGGGGGCAATGAGGGAGCAGGCTTATATGGAGCGTTTGACATCCCAGCACCACTGGTAGCATCCAAAAGCGTAGAGTGAGCAGCAACCCGCATAGAACGCTTGGCCACCTCCAACTGGATGTCAACGTGCACGTCCGTAGCCAGCTGAGAGAATCGCCAATATAAATCGCTCCCGATCTCGCTGTAGTTTAGCTCCTCCAATTCCTCCTGCAGCGTGGTGAAACGGTCGCGCAGACGCTTCTCCATAGACTCGAGGGTCAGAATGGTTGAATCGTCGGTCTGCATCGCAGCCTTGACCTTCCGATGCAGTAACTCCATTTCCTGACATGTTACCTCGGCGCGTCTCCGCAGCATCCTTTCCCGGCTTGACGCAGCAGATGCAGTAGCTTCAGCTCCAGATTCCATTGTGCAATTAAATTGAAATGCAACTTTTTGACAACAAAACCAACAACGGTGTTTCAGTGGCACTTTTAATGCTGATCACGATAATTGAACGGGATGAAATCACGTCGGGGTCACCAAATGTTAGGCTATTAATCGTTTTTAATAGCCGCCAAACGAATTATAATTCCAGAGGTTTATATTATTTATTTTATTTATTTTCGAGAGTTCAACTCTAACCAACTTGCAATCGCTCCAATCAATAACCAAATTACAAGAAACCAAGCTTAGCAATATGAACGCACACAAATGCAATATTTGCTAGTGTGCAGCAGCTCTACAAAAAAGCTCCCCAAAGCGCATGCGCTACAACTACCACCAAAGCGCATGCGAATGGGGGAGAAGTAAACAAAAATCAGAACTGCCGATAACCCGCCGCCGCTACTCAGACTTATAATATATATAGCTTATTTTACGCAGCTTCGCTCTTTTCTGCTTGGCTCAACAACTAATAAGAATGTGAAAATATAACCTGCACATTTTATTTGATTTAATCGATGATATCCAAACTAAAAGATTCATCTTGGAATTTGACAATCCCAAAGCTATGTTTTTGAAAATGTTAAAAATAAAAAGCTTCATCATCTTATTTGATTATCCAAAGAGATCCTTTTGCAGTTTAATGGATTGAATAGCTTCATTCATGTCATGATTCATTTCGATTAAAGCAATTCATACGTACATAAGTATTGATAAATTATTCCCACACTTGAAATTATTTGCAATTTGCCAAAAATGTTCACACCTCGTCGAATTTTATTTCATTTGATTGAATATGCCAAAAATAAAAGCTTTGTCTTCAAATTTGACTATCCAAAGAGATCATTTTCCAATTAAATTGCAGGGCCCTTTTTAATGTTTTTATTATAATGGAAATTTCGTACAAAATTAAAAAAAAAATACATTTTGGAATGTTAGAATGTTTATAAATGATTGGATATACAATTTTGAAATGTTTATAAAATTTATAAATCACATAGACGAGACACAAACCTTCCTGAAAAGGTAACGGTGTTGAAAGCTTTAAAGAGCGAAAAGCTTTTAAGGTTTTTGTGTTCAATGAGGTGAGTTTCTCTTTGGGTCCTTTATGGTGAGAAAGGTTTTGAAATAGAAAAATAACTGGAGAAATCAACGCTAAGCTTAGTAATCTTTATCGGCGTAATGAGGAACATTAATTAAAGCCTTTAAAATCTTTATTATTTTAAACCCATTAAAGAAGCTTTCAAACCGAAAGCCAGTAACCACTTATCATTTCTTAACTTCAGGTTAAATTGCACAACCTGCATACGAATTACGCCAAATTAAGCTATTTATAACATGTCAAGGACACGCATTAGAACTTATTGATTAGTGTAGCCATTCGCAGGACCCAACACCCCGAGCCGGCTCCTGCATTAAATAAATTATGGCCTTTTGCGGTTTCAATCGGTCAGCGTCAAATTCGTCACGCATCGTAACATCGCAATAATTGTAGGTGTCATTGAGTTGGAAAACCAAAACAAAGACAGTCGAAAGCAGCTATTCAATTATGGCCAACACCAATCCATTTAACAGTAAGGATTAAAAATTCCATTTGTTTCCTAAGGTCGTGACAAGGGCGGCGTTAAACATTCTAGGCATTAAGATTGACTTGACATGCACCTTGCGGCGACAATAACAACAATAAAAAAACCAATCAAAATCAGTTGTATTTAATTGGTTTACGGAAATTTTGTGGTCGGATATGAAAAATAATGACAATCTGAGGAGCAATGACATACAGGTATTTGGACAACAGGTTATATTTAAAAAATGATTAATCCTAATGGCTTTTGTATTTGTTTTGATTGATCATTTAAATAGTTAAGATAAAAAATATAAATAAATCAAGTATATATGATGTGGTTATATTCTTCTTCTTAATAATTATGTTATTTTATGTTTGATTTTTGAACTTGATTTTTGAGAATCAATATCCGAGAAATTCTCGGCTAGAATAAATATTAAATATTCTATTTTAAATGTATGTATATCTAAATTAAAGTTATCTGAAGAAGTATTTATGTGAACAAGTGCTAACACGCTAGCCAGACACTGCAATATTCCTCACAGCTTGACTGCCACATATCGTATACATAATAAACTCAACCGACTTCTCCAATCCCAGTCCCAGCTAAACCATGACCAAGAACAACAACCACAACCGAGCCATAAACTTGGCGCCAGTTGAAGCAAAAAAGCTGAGCTGCCAAAGCGAGAAAGCAGTAGTGTTAAAGCGAGGAAGCAAACGCTAGAAGGACATTCGACGAGGAACTTCAATGCGACTTTTCATGCAACGTAATCCGAGTCTGGGGCGTTGCACTTGCAAGCTACACTTGTTGCACTCACTTTGCCGTTGCCGCTGCCGCCGGGTTCCAGTGGCGGCTCCACTTGCATGTTAAGGTGCAACTGGGAGGCGGCCGGGGTGGGCTGTGGCGTGGCGAGCTGGTCGGCGCCGCCGGCATAGTAATCCGCCACGCTGGGCACCAGCAGGACACCAACCTTGTTGCGTGCCACCTGCTGTTGGGTGGTGGAGCGGCGATGCCGCGAGGGCAGAATCATTCGGTGAGCCACCAGAGCCATGATAGAAGCTCCGAGGATCGGATGGATATTCCGCTAACTCACTAAGTAGCACTCACTGCACGTTGGGATTTTTTCTGACAACGGAACGATAATCGTGCGGAGGACAAATCAAAGCCGCGTTTCCCTTAAGGAAATGCTCGCCGCCAACTGAAAGACAACCAAAAAGCTAAAAAAAAATGGAGGAAAACCAGCGGCGAACGAAAAACGAAAGCGAAACTTTCAACGCACCGGAAAGAGGCGAAAGGAAATGGCCGTTCGCCCTCTAGCTCGCACTCATTTTCCGCCATTTGGAGCTCGTCGGTGGATTTTTTTTTTTTTTTTTTTTTTTTGGATTGCGCCATTGAGGTGGAAATCTATCCTAGATACTATTGGCCTGTACCAATAGCATGCACGATTCGTCGGCGTGTCTAGCCAGCGCCTACGTACTAAAACCACCCCCGCACACACCACAGACCCCGCGGAACCACTGTAAGGTATTATTTCGCGGGGAAGGGTTGCCTACTCTAGGCATTCTCCCTTAAGCGACGTTCATTTTCTTGTCTTCTTAAGTCGCCCTGCGTATAGGCTATAACTTGGTTTCCATTGCTCCTCTGAGCCGCACATATGCTTTGTTAATTGCTACGGATCCGGTAAGGCTCTTGTTATTGACCGATACCTTCTACAGCTATAAAAAACGTGCTCTGGATCCTCTACTGCTCCTGTATTTTCTATACCCCCCGTGGCCTGAAAGGAACTGGGTAAGTTGGTAACTTACCTGGCCCTTGTCCCTTTCGATCCATTCTTTAATGTTGGGGATGATCCTATGCGCCGGTATGAAGCACCTAGCTTCCTCCTAAGCCCTTGATTCTCTCTGACTGATGCAGCCCAGATCGGCGCGGCATATAATAGGACCGACGTGACGACGCTGGCCAGGAAGTCTTCTCCTGCCTTCCTTCGGGCCGCCAATGTTTGGCAGCATCCTTGAGAGTGCCCCCTGGATCCCCGATGCTCTCTTGGTCACGTACTCAACGTGAGCTCCGTATGATAGCCTGTTGTCCAGCATTAGTCCGAGGTACTTGGATCTTATTGAGCAATTTCCCACTTGTACGTCGATATATTCCACCTTCTTCCTGCTCGTGAAGAGGACATCTTCGGTTTTGTGTGCTGCCAAATCTAGACCCGAGTCCGACATCCACGACGATATGCGCCTTATCTCTTCGTTCGCCTTGGCCTCCACTTCCTTGGTTTCCTTGGCTACGACTACCAGGGCAAGGTCGTCCGCAAAGCCGATGAGCTTGCACCCCACCGGCAGCTCGATCCTGAGCACTTCGTCATACATGATGTTCCAAAGGAGCGGTCCGAGAACCGATCCTTGTGGAACGCCCGCGGTCACCTCATACCTTTTTGCTCCTTCGTCCGTATCATACACCAGGGTCCTGTCTGATAAGTAGCTGGATATAATTCTTTGCAGGTATGCCGGTGTTCCTGCTAAGAATACGGCTCTGTGGATGCGTGTCCAATATGCCGAGTTAAAGGCGTTGCGGATGTCCAGTGTTACCATCGCACAGTACTCCTTGTCGCCACATTTCCATCTGGATCCTGCGATGGCGGCCTCCGCCAAGCCGGTCACTGCCTTGATGGCATCGATCGTCGAACGCGCCTTCCGAAAACCATATTGGTTGGCCGAGAGCGCTCCTTTCTCCTCGATGATTGTCCTAATGCGCGTAGCGATGGCCATCTCGAGGACTTTCCCAACCGTGTCTAAGAGGCATATGGGCCTATATCCTGATGGGTCGTCCACTGGCTTATTTCCTTTCGGCAGCAAGATAAGGTTTTGGACCTTCCACTTTTTTGGAAAGGTCCCTTGCTGTAGGCACTTGTTGAAGGTCTCCGCGAAGACTTCCAGTTTTTCCGCCATTGCCTGTTTTAGGGCGACGTTTGGGACTCCGTCGGGCCCTGGGGTCTTCCTAGTGCCAATCTTCTTCGCGTACATCCTTACCTCTTCCTCCGAAGTGCTCCATGTCGCCAGGTATTAGTATTTCCCGTTTGGGCGGGTGTTTTGGGAAAAGCGCCTCTACTATTTTTCTTAGTAGGATAGGGCATGTTGGCCTTAGGTATACCTGCCCTTTAAGTTGTTTCATTACAACTTTGTAGGCGGTTCCCCATGGATCCACTTCTGCCCCATCGCAAATCTTCCTGAAACACTCACGCTTTCTGGCTTTTATTGCCAGTTTCAGGGCCCGTTTGGCTGCTTTAAACTCTTCCAATTTGGCTGTTCGGTCCTCTATGCCCCTTGCCCTTTGATAACGCCTCCTTGCGCGCAGGCAGGCCGTCCTAAGTCGTTGGATGTCCTGGTTCCACCAGTATACTGGGGCTCTTCTTCTACATGGTGACCTCTCCGGCATGGCGCCGTCACAAGCGGCTGCTAATGACCTCGATAGCTCATTTGCTGAATCCTCAGGGGAGGATGATGGGTTCCCGTTGAGCGACTGGAGAGCTAACGAGAGTGTTTCTCGGTCCAGGGACTTGTCCTTCCATTTCGGCCCTGTCACCTTTGGGATCTGTTTCCTACTTACGTCGCTAAAAGTAAAAGAGTCGCTGACCTCCCAGTCGCACTTCCTAATAAGTCCGCTGCTGACGAACGTGATGTCGATGATCGACCCACGCCCTGCCTTACTGTAGGTCAGCTTTTGTCCTCGATTTGCCAGGACCACATCCAGGGATGCAAAGTGTTCCAAGAGGCAGATGCCCCTTTCATTGGATGCTCGGCTTTCCCACTCCGGGGACCAGGCATTGAAGTCTCCTCCAATGACGACTGGCGATCTGCCCCTTGCGTCCGCGACTAGACTCCTCAGCATCCTTTGGAAGCGCGAAATGTCCCATCTCGGCGGGGCGTAGCAGCTGTAGAAGGTTACCCCCTTGATGTTTCCTCGGACAAAACCCTTGCAGGATGTCCTAATGTCCTGGGAAGCCGTCTCCGTCGACCATAGCGCCGCTCCCTTGCAGCTACTTGAGAGCCATCCATTTCCTGGAATGCTTCTGTATGGTTCTGAGATGAGAGCGACCTGTGTCCCCCCGTCCCTGACCGCCTGCCTTAGCAGCGATTGTGCTGCCTCGCAGTGATTGAGGTTGATCTGTTTGCATCTCATGGTTTTTTTCTTATTTAAGAGAGCGCTCCTGAATATGGGACACTTCCCACTTCCAGCCACGTGTCCCGCCTCCCTCCCGGCGTTGCTGCAGAACGCGCACTTGGGATCCTCCGCGCAGTTATTGGCCATATGGCCGTCTTTGCCACATCTTCGGCACATATGTGAGCGATCGATGGCGCTCTGGCATTGTTTCGCCATGTGTCCAAACTCCAGGCACCTGTAGCATTTTGTGACTCGGATTCTTTCCCTGAGTCTGCATCTCACCCAGCCTACTGGATGTCGGTCGTCTTCAGTCCTGTCGTTTCCACCAGTTTCCCGATAGCCTCTGAGACTTCCTCCCTTGTGGTGATCTCGTCCAGGTCTCTGCACTCGATCTCTATCTTGTGGGACAGAGAGCGTACTTCCACCTGGTCCCCAATCGATTCAGCGACCAGTGCCCTGAACCCATCTGTGTCCTCTCCAGCTTTCTTTAGTTGAAGAAATAGCTCACCCTTCTGAGTCCTCCTGATCTTTGTCACGGCCTCTCCTAGCTCCTGCAGCTTTTTATCCTGCTTCACCCGTCGCAGAATGTCGGCGTAGCTAGCCTCGCCCTTGGCTGTAATTACCAGAGCGTCCGGCTTTGGCTTCTCCTTGGACCCTGGGTTAGGCCTTCTCAGAATCTTCTGCCCCTTTTTGGGGCCTACTGTCCTCCACTCGGGGGCGTCTTTACTCTTTTGGGGTCCAGAGGCTACTTCCGTCGTTTGCTCTGGCTGTCTGGTTCCCGTCCTCGCTTGCTTCGCCGCTTGCGAAGATTCCCTCCTGCTTCTTTTGGTGTTCGGAGTATCGGGCCCTGTACCCTTCCTCCTGGGTTCTGCCGCCGGTCGGAATAAAGGTGACGTCTGGGATGCCTGGTGGGTTTTTGGCACTTCCTCGCAACCTTGTTCGTCCTTTTGGGCGGCCAATCGCTCGTAGAGAGTGCGGGTGCTCTCAATTACTTCCCTCATTGGCTGGTGGATGGACCTCCTCTTTCCATCCTCCAGCATCTCCACCAGCTGCGCGATCTCCTTCCCGAGGTCTTGCAGCGTTATTTTTTCCGTCTCCTGGGTTCTGATCCTGCTCCCGTGGTTCTGGTCGACGCGGATACCTGCAATTGGAGGAACAACTTCCAGCCTGCTGCTGGGTGATCGTACAAGTTTGCAGCTTTTCGCGAAAGCTGCCTCTCCGTCTACGTTATTGTTGATTTGGTTGTTTAGTTGGTTTGTTAAGCTCATATTGATGGGTCCCAACTCCTGGGCCGTTGTCCTTAGGTGTTGTGCAGTCGCGTGGTTGATCCCATGGTTACCTTTGCTCGCAGTGAGGTCCATGCTAGGGTTGACTCTAGCCCTTACGAGGTGTAGAGTTCAGAGCCAGATCCGCATTGGTCAGGTATGATCCATCTGAGCCTGCACGGCCAGCTTAGTGGCGACGCCTAAGGAGCGTTTCCTGGAGACTTGCTAGATTTTAACGGGACGGAGGCAGAAGCCGCATTAGCCTGACAGCCATTTCAGCGAGAGTTCACTCCGCGTACTCAGGTGCCAGAATACGGCTACCCGCCAGCCCAGGGTTCATAATTGTAGGTCTCGTTCTTCCAGTATCGTATCCTAGGGCTTTACTGGACTCGGCCCTAGTCGCCTTCTCGCTTTTCCCAGGGGGGGGGATACCTTTCGTGATCCGAAAGGATGCGAGCTGCTCTTTCCCTGCGTGTCCTGAAAGTATGGCCATTAAGTAGATGGCCTGGTTGGAAACCTTCGTCCCGCAGGGACATCCCCCAATCCTGTTAGTCGCCTCTTACGACAAACCAGGACGAGTCCCGGTAGTTTTCTACGCCCCGCTGCCGGGCGGGAGGGTGGTGAGGTTTGTGGCGTGGTCTCTTGGCGTCGCCGGCGATTCCTTTGAGCCTAATAGGGCCCCATACCCCAAATCCACCTCGGTGACGCTTTTATTGGTAGCGCCCTCTGGTGGTCACGATGCCGATCGTGATCTGGCTCAAAGCCCGATCTACGTGGATTGCACAACACTATTAGCGTTGCACCGTCGATCAGCTGGCCTTTCTTTGCAGTTCACAAGTGGCCACCCTCGTGATAGTTCCGGAGAAATAAAAAAAAAACAGGAAGAGCTAAAAAAGAGAGTGACCGGAAGGAAAGCACTCTCCCCGTCTCTTCGCCTCCTACCTTGGCATGGGCGCCATCAATCCGGGCGCGTCGGATGGACCCGGATTAGGGCTTTTCGCGGCAGACCTCGACCCAGCAGACCTAGGTACGGCCTTCGCCCGCCTGATGGACACCTTTTAATTTGTTTTGCAAAAGCACAGGTACTGTATTCGGATTGCGCTTCGAGGAGCGCCACACGGCACGTCTACTCACTTTCACTGCCACTTTCTCCATCTCGTCAGTGGATGGCTGTGTGTGTGTGTGTGTGTTTGCGTACTAAACGCAGCATGTTTGATGATCGTTTTTGTTGTTGCTCCTTTAACGTTAATATTAATGTAGGAATCACATTGTCTGCTTCGAGTGTATCCTTGTGTGTGTCGGCGAGTATTAGTGTGGGTGAGTGTGGCAGTGTGTGCGGGTGTAAAGCCACATTTGACGTGCCAGTGCCACATTCATTTGCATATTTGAGAGCCTTTTCTGGCTTATAAAGCGTTTGGTTGTGTGGGTATTGGTGTGTGTGTAAATGAGAGAGGGAAAGATGCGAAAGAGAGAGACCGCATCGCACACGCTCAAGTCTCATGTGTAAGGCATAGAGATAAGTTCAACTTAATTAAAGTTTCAAAGAGGGACAAAACGTTGACTGCTTGGTTTTTCGGGTTTCTCGTTGCATAAATTATGACAATTGGCCATGCGGCTTACAAGATGCACCCGAGACCTTGCTTATTGGCTCTTATCATCATTATCATCATGGTAATTGCCAGCAGTTGTTGGGGTAAAATTTATACCACCCACTCCCCATTCACACATAAATCCCTGTAAGCCTTTCAGTTATGAGGATGTTTTGGTTTTGCCCACGAGATTGGTCAGGGAAAATGAAAGGTGCACTGATACCTAGATAATCCCCTTTTATTGTTTCAGTGTAATAAGTTTGAAACGCACCAAGATTTTCACATCACGTTGAGATTGTTTTTCATTTTATTTGTCATAAATAAAAGCTTCATCAGAATATTTGATCAGAAATTTTGATTTGACTTGATTTGAAATTTGACTTCATCAGAAATTTTGATATTTGAATATTTGGTTTACGGAAATTTTGTGGGCGGATATGAAAAATAATGACAATCTGAGGAGCAATGACATACAGGTATTTGGACAACAGGTTATATTTAAAAAATGATTAATCCTAATGGCTTTTGTATTTGTTTTGCTTGATCATTTAAATAGTTAAGATAAAAAATATAAATAAATCAAGTATATATGATGTGGTTATATTCTTCTTCTTAAAAATTATGTTATTTTATGTTTGATTTTTGAACTTGATTTTTGAGAATCAATATCCGAGAAATTCTCGGCTAGAATAAATATTAAATATTCTATTTTAAATGTATGTATATCTAAATTAAAGTTATCTGAAGAAGTATTTATGTGAACAAGTGCTAACACGCTAGCCAGACACTGCAATATTCCTCACAGCTTGACTGCCACATATCGTATACATAATAAACTCAAGCGACTTCTCCAATCCCAATCCCAGCTAAACCATGACCAAGAACAACAACCACAACCGAGCCATAAACTTGGCGCCAGTTGAAGCAAAAAAGCTGAGCTGCCAAAGCGAGATAGCAGTAGTGTTAAAGCGAGAAAGCAAACGCTAGAAGGACATTCGACGAGGAACTTCAATGCGACTTTGCATGCAACGTAATCCGAATCTGGGGCGTTGCACTTGCAAGCTACACTTGTTGCACTCACTTTGCCGTTGCCGCTGCCGCCGGGTTCCAGTGGCGGCTCCACTTGCATGTTAAGGTGCTGCTGGGAGGCGGCCGGGGTGGGCTGTGGCGTGGCGAGCTGGTCGGCGCCGCCGGCATAGTAATCCGCCACGCTGGGCACCAGCAGGACACCAACCTTGTTGCGTGCCACCTGCTGTTGGGTGGTGGAGCGGCGATGCCGCGAGGGCAGCATCATTCGGTGAGCCATCCGAGGATCGGATGGATATTCCGCTAACTCACTAAGTAGCACTCACTGCACGTTGGGATTTTTTTCTGACAACGGAACGAAAATCGTGCGGAGGACAAATCAAAGCCGCGTTTCCCTTAAGGAAATGCTCGCCGCCAACTGAAAGACAACCAAAAAGCTAAAAAAAATGGAGGAAAACCAGCGGCGAACGAAAAACGAAAGCGAAACTTTCAACGCACCGGAAAGAGGCGAAAGGAAATGGCCGTTCGCCCTCTAGCTCGCACTCATTTTCCGCCATTTGGAGCTCGTCGGTGGATTTTTTTTTTTTTTTTTTTTTTGGATTGCGCCATTGAGGTGGAAATCTATCCTAGATACTATTGGCCTGTACCAATAGCATGCATGATTCGTCGGCGTGTCTAGCCAGCGCCTACGTACTAAAACCACCCCCGCACACACCACAGACCCCGCGGAACCACTGTAAGGTATTATTTCGCGGGGAAGGGTTGCCTACTCTAGGCATTCTCCCTTAAGCGACGTTCATTTTCTTGTCTTCTTAAGTCGCCCTGCGTATAGGCTATAACTTGGTTTCCATTGCTCCTCTGAGCCGCACATATGCTTTGTTAATTGCTCCGGATCCGGTAAGGCTCTTGTTATTGACCGATACCTTCTACAGCTATAAAAAACGTGCTCTGGATCCTCTACTGCTCCTGGGCAATCGGGGCATTCAGGGCTTTCCCCGTACCCGATTCTATGGAGGTATTTTCTATACCCCCCGTGGCCTGAAAGGAACTGGGTAAGTTGGTAACTTACCTGGCCCTTGTCCCTTTCGATCCATTCTTTAATGTTGGGGATGATCCTATGCGCCGGTATGAAGCACCTAGCTTCCTCCTAAGCCCTTGATTCTCTCTGACTGATGCAGCCCAGATCGGCGCGGCATATAATAGGACCGACGTGACGACGCTGGCCAGAAGTCTTCTCCTGCCTTCCTTCGGGCCGCCAATGTTTGGCAGCATCCTTGAGAGTGCCCCCTGGATCCCCGATGCTCTCTTGGTCACGTACTCAACGTGAGCTCCGTATGATAGCCTGTTGTCCAGCATTAGTCCGAGGTACTTGGATCTTATTGAGCAATTTCCCACTTGTACGTCGATATATTCCACCTTCTTCCTGCTCGTGAAGAGGACATCTTCGGTTTTGTGTGCTGCCAAATCTAGACCCGAGTCCGACATCCACGACGATATGCGCCTTATCTCTTCGTTCGCCTTGGCCTCCACTTCCTTGGTTTCCTTGGCTACGACTACCAGGGCAAGGTCGTCCGCAAAGCCGATGAGCTTGCACCCCACCGGCAGCTCGATCCTGAGCACTTCGTCATACATGATGTTCCAAAGGAGCGGTCCGAGAACCGATCCTTGTGGAACGCCCGCGGTCACCTCATACCTTTTTGCTCCTTCGTCCGTATCATACACCAGGGTCCTGTCTGATAAGTAGCTGGATATAATTCTTTGCAGGTATGCCGGTGTTCCTGCTAAGAATACGGCTCTGTGGATGCGTGTCCAATTTGCCGAGTTAAAGGCGTTGCGGATGTCCAGTGTTACCATCGCACAGTACTCCTTGTCGCCCCATTTCCATCTGGATCCTGCGATGGCGGCCTCCGCCAAGCCGGTCACTGCCTTGATGGCATCGATCGTCGAACGCGCCTTCCGAAAACCATATTGGTTGGCCGAGAGCGCTCCTTTCTCCTCGATGATTGTCCTAATGCGCGTAGCGATGGCCATCTCGAGGACTTTCCCAACCGTGTCTAAGAGGCATATGGGCCTATATCCTGATGGGTCGTCCACTGGCTTATTTCCTTTCGGCAGCAAGATAAGGTTTTGGACCTTCCACTTTTTTGGAAAGGTCCCTTGCTGTAGGCACTTGTTGAAGGTCTCCGCGAAGACTTCCAGTTTTTCCGCCATTGCCTGTTTTAGGGCGACGTTTGGGACTCCGTCGGGCCCTGGGGTCTTCCTAGTGCCAATCTTCTTCGCGTACATCCTTACCTCTTCCTCCGAAGTGCTCCATGTCGCCAGGTATTAGTATTTCCCGTTTGGGCGGGTGTTTTGGGAAAAGCGCCTCTACTATTTTTCTTAGTAGGATAGGGCATGTTGGCCTTAGGTATACCTGCCCTTTAAGATGTTTCATTACAACTTTGTAGGCGGTTCCCCATGGATCCACTTCAGCCCCATCGCAAATCTTCCTGAAACACTCACGCTTTCTGGCTTTTATTGCCAGTTTCAGGGCCCGCTTGGCTGCTTTAAACTCTTCCAATTTGGCTGTTCGGTCCTCTAAGCCCCTTGCCCTTTGATAACGCCTCCTTGCGCGCAGGCAGGCCGTCCTAAGTCGTTGGATGTCCTGGTTCCACCAGTATACTGGGGCTCTTCTTCTACATGGTGACCTCTCCGGCATGGCGCAGTCACAAGCGGCTGCTAATGACCTCGATAGCTCATTTGCTGTATCCTCAGGGGAGGATGATGGGATCCCGTTGAGCGACTGGAGAGCTAACGAGAGTGTTTCTCGGTCCAGGGACTTGTCTTTCCATTTCGGCCCTGTCACCTTTGGGATCTGTTTCCTACTTACCGCTCCAAGGGTGAAATGTACGGCTTGGTGGTCCCTAAAAGTAAAAGAGTCGCTGACCTCCCAGTCGCACTTCCTAATAAGTCCGCTGCTGACGAACGTGATGTCGATGATCGACCCACGCCCTGCCGTCGACCATAGCGCCGCTCCCTTGCAGCTACTTGAGAGCCATCCATTTCCTGGAATGCTCCTGTATGGTTCTGAGATGAGAGCGACCTGTGTCCCCCCGTCCTTGACCGCCTGCCTTAGCAGCGATTGTGCTGCCTCGCAGTGATTGAGGTTGATCTGTTTGCATCTCATGGTTTTTTCTTATTTAAGAGAGCGCTCCTGAATATGGGACACTTCCCACTTCCAGCCACGTGTCCCGCCTCCCTCCCGGCGTTGCTGCAGAACGCGCACTTGGGATCCTCCGCGCAGTTATTGGCCATATGGCCGTCTTTGCCACATCTTCGGCACATATGTGAGCGATCGATGGCGCTCTGGCATTGTTTCGCCATGTGTCCAAACTCCAGGCACCTGTAGCATTTTGTGACTCGGATTCTTTCCCTGAGTCTGCATCTCACCCAGCCTACTCTAAGCCAGCCTTCCTTCCAACGACTTCCTTAAATGGATGTCGGTCGTCTTCAGTCCTGTCGTTTCCACCAGCTTCCCAATAGCCTCTGAGACTTCCTCCCTTGTGGTGATCTCGTCCAGGTCTCTGCACTCGATCTCTATCTTGTGGGACAGAGAGCGTACTTCCACCTGGTCCCCAATCGATTCAGCGTCCAGTGCCCTGAACCCATCTGTGTCCTCTCCAGCTTTCTTTAGTTGAAGAAATAGCTCACCCTTCTGAGTCCTCCTGATCTTTGTCACGGCCTCTCCTAGCTCCTGCAGCTTTTTATCCTGCTTCACCCGTCGCAGAATGTCGGCGTAGCTAGCCTCGCCCTTGGCTGTAATTACCAGAGCGTCCGGCTTTGGCTTCTCCTTGGACCCTGGGTTAGGCCTTCTCAGAATCTTCTGCCCCTTTTTGGGGCCTACTGTCCTCCACTCGGGGGCGTCTTTACTCTTTTGGGGTCCAGAGGCTACTTCCGTCGTTTGCTCTGGCTGTCTGGTTCCCGTCCTCGCTTGCTTCGCCGCCTGCGAAGATTCCCTCCTGCTTCTTTTGGTGTTCGGAGTATCGGGCCCTGTACCCTTCCTCCTGGGTTCTGCCGCCGGTCGGAATAAAGGTGACGTCTGGGATGCCTGGTGGGTTTTTGGCACTTCCTCGCAACCTTGTTCGTCCTTTTGGGCGGCCAATCGCTCGTAGAGAGTGCGGGTGCTCTCAATTACTTCCCTCATTGGCTGGTGGATGGACCTCCTCTTTCCATCCTCCAGCATCTCCACCAGCTGCGCGATCTCCTTCCCGAGGTCTTGCAGCGTTATTTTTTCCGTCTCCTGGGTTCTGATCCTGCTCCCGTGGTTCTGGTCGACGCGGATACCTGCAATTGGAGGAACAACTTCCAGCCTGCTGCTGGGTGATCGTACAAGTTTGCAGCTTTTCGCGAAAGCTGCCTCTCCGTCTACGTTATTGTTGATTTGGTTGTTTAGTTGGTTTGTTAAGCTCATATTGATGGGTCCCAACTCCTGGGCCGTTGTCCTTAGGTGTTGTGCAGTCGCGTGGTTGATCCCATGGTTACCTTTGCTCGCAGTGAGGTCCATGCTAGGGTTGACTCTAGCCCTTACGAGGTGTAGAGTTCAGAGCCAGATCCGCATTGGTCAGGTATGATCCATCTGAGCCTGCACGGCCAGCTTAGTGGCGACGCCTAAGGAGCGTTTCCTGGAGACTTGCTAGATTTTAACGGGACGGAGGCAGAAGCCGCATTAGCCTGACAGCCATTTCAGCGAGAGTTCACTCCGCGTACTCAGGTGCCAGAATACGGCTACCCGCCAGCCCAGGGTTCATAATTGTAGGTCTCGTTCTTCCAGTATCGTATCCTAGGGCTTTACTGGACTCGGCCCTAGTCGCCTTCTCGCTTTTCCCAGGGGGGGGGGATACCTTTCGTGATCCGAAAGGATGCGAGCTGCTCTTTCCATGCGTGACCTGAAAGTTTGGCCATTAAGTAGATGGCCTGGTTGGAAACCTTCGTCCCGCAGGGACATCCCCCAATCCTGTTAGTCGCCTCTTACGACAAACCAGGACGAGTCCCGGTAGTTTTCTACGCCCCGCTGCCGGGCGGGAGGGTGGTGAGGTTTGTGGCGTAGTCTCTCGGCGTCGCCGGCGATTCCTTTGAGCCTAATAGGGCCCCATACCCCAAATCCACCTCGGTGACGCTTTTATTGGTAGCGCCCTCTGGTGGTCACGATGCCGATCGTGATCTGGCTCAAAGCCCGATCTACGTGGATTGCACAACACTATTAGCGTTGCACCGTCGATCAGCTGGCCTTTCTTTGCAGTTCACAAGTGGCCACCCTCGTGATAGTTCCGGAGAAATAAAAAAAAAACAGGAAGAGCTAAAAAAAGAGAGTGACCGGAAGAGAAAGCACTCTCCCCGTCTCTTCGCCTCCTACCTTGGCATGGGCGCCATCAATCCGGGCGCGTCGGATGGACCCGGATTAGGGCTTTTCGCGGCAGACCTCGACCCAGCAGACCTAGGTACGGCCTTCGCCCGCCTGATGGACACCTTTTAATTTGTTTTGCAAACGCACAGGTACTGTATTCGGATTGCGCTTCGAGGAGCACCACACGGCACGTCTACTCACTTTCACTGCCACTTTCTCCATCTCGTCAGTGGATGGCTGTGTGTGTGTGTGTGTGTTTGCGTACTAAACGCAGCATGTTTGATGATCGTTTTTGTTGTTGCTCCTTTAACGTTAATATTAATGTAGGAATCACATTGCCTGCTTCGAGTGTATCCTTGTGTGTGTCGGCGAGTATTAGTGTGGGTGAGTGTGGCAGTGTGTGCGGGTGTAAAGCCACATTTGACGTGCCAGTGCCACATTCATTTGCATATTTGAGAGCCTTTTCTGGCTTATAAAGCGTTTGGTTGTGTGGGTATTGGTGTGTGTGTAAATGAGAGAGGGAAAGATGCGAAAGAGAGAGACCGCATCGCACACGCTCAAGTCTCATGTGTAAGGCATAGAGATAAGTTCAACTTAATTAAAATTTCAAAGAGGGACAAAACGTTGACTGCTTGGTTTTTCGGGTTTCTCGTTGCATAAATTATGACAATTGGCCATGCGGCTTACAAGATGCACCCGAGACCATGCTTATTTGCTTTTATCATCATTATCATCATGGTAATTGCCAGCAGTTGTTGGTGTAAAATTTATACCACCCACTCCCCATTCACACATAAATCCCTGGAAGCCTTTCAGTTATGAGGATGTTTTGGTTTTGCCCACGAGATTGGTCAGGGAAAATGAAAGGTGCACTGATACCCAGATAATCCCCTTTTATTGTTTCAGTGTAATAAGTTTGAAACGCACCAAGATTTTCACATCACGTTGAGATTGTTTTTCATTTTATTTGTCATAAATAAAAGCTTCATCAGAATATTTGATAATCCAAAGAGATCCTTTTGCAATTCAAATGCTTGAATAGCTTCTGTTAGGCTATTAATCGTTTTTAATAGCCGCCAAACGAATTATAATTCCAGAGGTTTATATTATTTATTTTATTTATTTTCGAGAGTTCAACTCTAACCCAACTTGGAATCGCTCCAATCAATAACAAAATTCAAGAAGTAAAGCTTAGCAATATGAACGCACACAAATGCAATATTTGCTAGTGTGCAGCAGCTCTACAAAAAAGCTCCCCCGCTACAAATACCACCAAAGCGCATGCGAATGGGGGAGAAGTAAACAAAACCAGAACTGTCGATAACCCGCCGCCGCTACTCAGACTTATAATATATATAGCTTATTTTACGCAGCTTCGCCCTTTTCTGCTTGGCTCAACATCCTCCCCCGTTGAAGGCTGGATCTTCAACCGAATCCTTGACAGGCAGCAGACACAACCGTGACACCGCACGCTTAGTCATTCCAACCGCTGTTTTGAGAACGGCTACACGGTTCACTCCGTCACGCTCAGGAACCAGCTCCAGTATCCTGGCCAGAGGCCACCTCATTGGGGGTAGATTTTCATCCTTCACCAGGACTATGTCTCCAACAGCAATTACAGGGCCAGGGGTGCGCCATCTGGAACGCTGCTGCAACAGCGTGAGGTACTCCTCCTTCCAACGAGCCCAGAAAACCTGCTGCAGGAAGGAGACTCTCTGCCACCCATCCAGCCGATTAAAGTTTAGCGCAGTAAGGTCCGGCTCGATGAATGTTGAAGGCGGTCCGCCATTTAAAAAATGAGACGGCGTCAGAACATCTAGATCCGCAGGATTCTCTGAAATCGACACAAGGGGCCGAGAATTAATAATTGAGGCGATGCGGCACAACAAAGTCCTTAATTCCTCGAAGCCAAGAACTGCGGGACCAACTGCACGATAAAGATGGTGCTTAGCCGTCTTCACTGCTGCCTCCCACAGACCACCAAAATGGGGAGAGCGTGGAGGAATAAATCGCCACTCGATAGACTCAGACAGGCAAATATCGTGCAGAGAAGCCTGATGATCCTGGCTGAGGAATCTTCGCTTCAACTCCATAAGCTCATTCTTGGCACCCACGAAATTGGTGGCATTATCCGACCATATCTGTCTGGGTTTACGTCGCGTACAAATAAACCGTTGGAGGGCGCTCAGAAACGAAGCGGTGGAAAGGTCCTTAACTAACTCCAAGTGGATTGCCTTCGTGCAGAAGCAGATGAATACGCTTACATAACACTTAATAGGGCCCTTATTCCGAGTCTCTGCCTTGTAGAAAAACGGTCCGCAAAAATCCACACCTGTGACATCAAAACATTGGAATCCTTTAACTCTCTCGGTAGGAAGATCGGCCATGACATGCTCCAGTAGACGAGGCTTTGCGCGAAAACAGCGTACGCATTTATTCACAACCCTTGAAACGGTCTTCCTCCCCCCAATGGGCCAGTATTGAGAACGGGTTTTTCGCAACTAGTGCCCGAGGGCCAGAATGCAGGTTCTTCTCGTGAAAGTGAGTTACTATAGCCGAAGTGACGGGATGGCCTCTGGGAAGAATGATCGGGTGACGTCCGTCAAAATCCAATGCAGAGTTCCGCAATCGCCCGTCAACACGAAGCAAACCATCATCATCCACAAAGGGAGCAAGCGAGGCCAGAGGGTTTGAGGGCGGAACCAATCTGCGTGACCTTAGTAAGCTTATCTCTTCCTTAAACTCGGTAAGCTGGACGACGCGCAACAGCAGATGGGTTCCTCCTTTGAGATCCTGAACAGAAATCCCTTCGTGACGGATGCGGCGGAAAAATTTGTAAATGTAGGCGAACACTCTCTGTAGGGAGGGAAACGAGTTGGCAAACCTTGACAATGCGGCGATATCCCTGGGTGGAGCCGTAGCCAATAAAGTCCTGGCGCGAAGTTCGATGGTTGCCTTTTCGGTCACAATAGCGATGGGCCAATCATCCTTGTAACCACGAAGAAATGGAGGGCCTTGGAACCAAAGCTGGGAATTTAATAGCTCAGTGGGAAGAGAACCTCTTGACAGTAGATTGGCTGGGTTGACGGCAGTAGGAACATAAAGCCATTTCATTGCCTTGGTGAGCTCCTGAATGGAAGAAACGCGATTAGAAACAAACACGTTAAACCGAGCAGGTTCATCTTGAATCCAGGATAGGGCAACCAAGGAGTCACACCAACAATAATAATCTCCTTTATATGTTCCAAGATCAGCAACTTCAGCCATCAGTCTTGCTAGTAACTCAGCTCCACATAGCTCTAGCTTCGGTATTGTCTGAGTTTTAATGGGTGCCACTCGACTCTTTGAGCATAACAGCCGACAATCAGAACCTGACACTACATACACGCAAGCTCCATACGCATCTAAGCTAGCGTCGCAGAATCCGTGGACCTCCAGCCTTTCTTGGCAGGGAATGACTAACCCAGGAAACTTAATTCGCTGAATTTGGTCAAAACTGGAGCAGAACTGTAACCACTCGGAAAGAAGGGATTGAGGAAGGCTTTCATCCCATGACAAATTTTCTCGGCACAGCTTCTGCAATAGGATCTTTGCTCTAGTGACGACAGGACCTACCAAGCCCATTGGGTCATAAAACCGAGCGACGGAAGATAGTATAGATCTCCTGGTTGGTTTGGCGGTGGGCTGAAGAGCTTCAAAGGAAAACAGCAGCAGGTCAGCAGAAGGCTCCCATGCTAATCCAAGAGTCTTTGTGAACGGACTGCCATCGTCAAATTTCAAGTATGACTCACTATCACTTTCGGGTACGCCTTCCAAAACCTCTGGGATGTTGGAGCACCATTTCCTTAATTGAAACTGACCCTTGTTCAACAGGCTCGATGTCTGAGCTATTATCTCAAGCGCTTCAGTCTTCGTTGGGGCACCAGATATAAGGTCGTCCACATAAAAATCCTGAAGGACAACACGAGAGCCAACGGGAAAACCGGCACCTTCATCCTTAGCCAGCTGGTGCATTGAGCGAACAGATAGAAAAGACGCTGGCTTTGTGCCATACGTCACGGTGTCGAGCTTAAAAACCTTCACGTCATCGTGGATAGAATCTCTCCAGAGGATGCACTGCAGAAAACTATCATCCGGAAAGACTCTTACGCAGCGGTACATCTTGCAAATGTCCCCAGTCAAAGCTACAAGGTGAGACCGAAACCGAAGCAATGTGTGAAAAAGCTTAGGCTGAATCACGGGGCCGGACATCAGGACATCATTGAGGGATTAGCCAGAGGCCGTAGCAGCCGAACCATCGAACACAACTCTCAGCTTAGTAGTGGAACTTTCTTCCTTCAGGACGCAGTGGTGGGGAAGGAAATACTGGCACTTACCTCGCAATTCCTGCGGCACCAGAGACATGTGACCCAGATCCAAGTATTCCTTGATGAAAGACGAATATTGGGTCCTTAAATTCGGATGACGATCCAGCTTGCGCTCAAGTGAATGGAACCGCCGCAAAGCCTGTGCGTAGGATTCCCCTAACAGCTCCACACTGTGCTTGATTGGAAGGCGAACTGAATAGGCACCTGATTCAAGCCGGACGTGGTGCATGACGAAGTGGGCCTCGCAATCAAGCTCCTCCTTAGTAGTCTGAACGATAGGCGCAGTGCAGGCATCCACTTCCCAGAATTGGCGGAGAAGATAATCGAGGCGATCGTCAAAAGAGTTTGCTGGGCCAGCAGGAATCATCTTAAATGAGGCGGCCAAGCGAGGGTTTCCCCGGGGTGCAACCTCCTCCAGAAACTACCCATCCAAAACGTGTCTTCTGCAACAGAGGCAGACCATCTCCTAGCTGGATTTGCCCGACTGAGAGCAGATCAAAAAACAGGCTTGCTCCAATCAGCAGATCCACACGCTGAGCTCTGTGGAAGTCCGGGTCAGCTAGAACCACATTGGCGGGAACCTTCCAATTGGACACATCTGAGATCAGGCCAGGTTGACGCTCTATGATGTGAGACGACACAATTGCCTCAATGTAAACGGAATACGTGGATAGGCGAGACTTCAGGCAAACTTCAAAAACCTGCCAAATTTCATAAGGTTGGGGCAATTACATTCTATAGCTGTGATTTAACTGATTGATCGGAAATGCCATAACTTTCTTTTTTATAAGTTAGAAAGGTGCAACTTTCTATGGATTCCATTTTGGGCAAATTTATACGACCTGCCAAATTTCGTAAGGATCGGCCAATTACATTCTATAGCTGTGATTTAACTGATTGATCGGAAATGCCATAACTTTCTTTTTTATAAGTTAGAAAGGTGCAACTTTCTATGGATTCCATTTTGGGCAAGTTTATACGACCTGCCAAATTTCATAAGCATCGGTCAATTACATTCTATAGCTGTGATATAACTGATTGATCGGAAATGCCATAACTTTCTTTTTATAAGTTAGAAAGGTGCAACTTTCTATGGATTCTACTTTGGGAAAAATAATCAGATCTGCCAAATTTCATAAGGATCGGCCAATTACATACAATAGCTGGGATATAACTGATTGATCGGAAATGCCATAACTTTCTTTTTTATAAGTTAGAAATGTGCGACTTTCTATGGATTCCATTGTGGGCAAGTTTATCCGACCAGCCAAATTTCATAAGGTTGGCGCAATTACATTCTATAGCTGTGATTTAACTGATTGATCGGATATGCCATAACTTTCTTTTTTATAAGTTAGAAAGGTGCAACTTGATTGATTGATCGCAAATGCCATAACTTTGTTTTTTATAAGTTAGAAAGGTGCAACTTTCTATGGATTCTACTTTGGGAAAACTAATCCGACCTACCGAATTTCATAAGTATCGGCCTATTACATTATATAGCTGTCATATAACTGATTGATCTGAAATGCCATAACTTTGTTTTTTATAAGTTAGAAAGGTGCAACTTTCTATGGATTCTACTTTGGGAAAAATAATCAGATCTGCCAAATTTCATAAGGATCGGCCAATTACATACTATAGCTGTGATATAACTGATTGATCGGAAATTCCATAACTTTGTTTTTTATAAGTTAGAAAGGTGCAACTTTCTATGGATTCCATTTTGGGCAAATTTATACGACCTGCCAAATTTCATAAGGATCGGCCAATTACATTCTATAGCTGTGATATAACTGATTGATCGGAAATGCCATAACTTTGTTTTTTATAAGTTAGAAAGGTGCAACTTTCTATGGATTCCATTGTGGGCAAGTTTATACGACCTACTGTGATTTAACTTATTGTTCGGAAATGCCATAACTTTCTTTTTTATAAGTTAGAAAGGTGCAACTTTCTATGGATTCCATTGTGGGCAAGTTTATACGACCTGCCAAATTTCATAAGGTTGGGGCAATTACATTCTATAGCTGTGATTTAACTGATTGATCGGAAATGCCATAACTTTCTTTTTTATAAGTTAGAAAGGTGCAACTTTCTATGGATTCCATTTTGGGCAAATTTATACGACCTGCCAAATTTCATAAGGATCGGTCAATTACATTCTATAGCTGTGATATAACTGATTGATCGGAAATGCCATAACTTTTTTTTTTATAAGTAAGAAAGGTGCTACTTCATAAGTATCGGCCCATTGCATTATATATTTGTCATATAACTGATTAATCTGAAATGGTATAACTTTGTTTTTTATAAGTTAGAAAGGTGCAACTTTCTATGGATTCTACTTTGGGAAAAATAATCACATCTGCCAAATTTCATAAGGATCGGCCAATTACATACAATAGCTGGGATATAACTGATTGATCGGAAATCGCATAACTTTTTTTTTCTTGTAAAAAGTTGCAGTTAGAAAGGTGCAACTTTCTATGGATTCCATTTTGGGCAAATTTATACGACCTGCCAAATTTCGTAAGGATCGGCCAATTACATTCTATAGCTGTGATTTAACTGATTGATCGGAAATGCCATAACTTTTTTTTTATAAGTTAGAAAGGTGCAATTTTCTATGGATTCCATTTTGGGCAAGTTTATACGACCTGCCAAATTTCATAAGCATCGGCCAATTACATACTATAGCTGTGATATAACTGATTGATCGGAAATGCCATAACTTTCTTTTTTATAAGTTAGAAACGTGCAACTTTCTATGGATTCCATTTTGGGCAAGTTTATACGACCTGCCAAATTTCATAAGGATCGGTCAATTACATTCTATAGCTGTGATATAACTGATTGATCGGAAATTCCATAACTTTGTTTTTATAAGTTAGAAAGGTGCAACTTTCTATGGATTCCATTTTGGGCAAGTTTATACGACCTGCCAAATTTCATAGGGATCGGTCAATTACATTCTATAGCTGTGATATAACTGATTGATCGGAAATGCCATTACTTTGTTTTTTATAAGTTAGAAAGGTGCAACTTTCTATGGATTCCGTTTTTGGCAAATTAATACGACCTGCCAAATTTCATAAGGATCGGCCAATTGCATTCTATAGCTGTGATATAACTGATTGATCGGAAATGCCATAACTTTCTTTTTTATAAGTTAGAAAGGTGCAACTTTCTATGGATTCCATTGTGGGCAAGTTTATACGACCTGCTGTGATTTAACTGATTGTTCGGAAATGCCATAACTTTGTTTTTTAAAAAAGAGAAAGGTGCAACTTTCTATGGATTCCATTTTGGGCAAGTTTATACGACCTGCCAAATTTCATAAGGTTCGCGCAATTCCATTCTATAGCTGTGATATAACTGATTGATCGGAAATGCCATAACTTTCTTTTTTATAAGTTAGAAAGGTGCAACTTTCTATGGATTCTACTTTGGGAAAACTAATCCGATCTACCGAATTTCATAAGTATCGGCCTATTACATTATATAGGTGTCATATAACTGATTAATCTGAAATGCCATAACTTTGTTTTTTATAAGTTAGAAAGGTGCAACTTTCTATGGATTCTACTTTGGGAAAACTAATCAGATCTGCCAAATTTCATAAGGATCGGCCAATTACATACAATAGCTGGGATATAACTGATTGATCGGAAATTCCATAACTTTCTTTTTTATAAGTTAGAAAGGTGCAACTTTCTATGGATTCCATTTTGGGCAAATTTATACGACCTGCCAAATTTCATAAGGATCGGTCAATTACATTCTATAGCTGTGATATAACTGATTGATCGGAAATGCCATAACTTTTTTTTTTATAAGTAAGAAAGGTGCTACTTTCTATGGTCATTTTGGAAAAATTTCATAAGTATCGGCCCATTGCATTATATAGCTGTCATATAACTGATTAATCTGAAATGGTATAACTTTGTTTTTTATAAGTTAGAAAGGTGCAACTTTCTATGGATTCTACTTTGGGAAAAATAATCACATCTGCCAAATTTCATAAGGATCGGCCAATTACATACAATAGCTGGGATATAACTGATTGATCGGAAATGCCATAACTTTCTTTTTTATAAGTTAGAAACGTGCAACTTTCTATGGATTCCATTTTGGGCAAGTTTATACGACCTGCCAAATTTCATAAGGATCGGTCAATTACATTCTATAGCTGTGATATAACTGATTGATCGGAAATGCCATAACTTTGTTTTTATAAGTTAGAAAGGTGCAACTTTCTATGGATTCCATTTTGGGCAAGTTTATACGACCTGCCAAATTTCATAGGGATCGGTCAATTACATTCTATAGCTGTGATTTAACTGATTGATCGGAAATGCCATAACTTTGTTTTTTATAAGTTAGAAAGGTGCAACTTTCTATGGATTCCATTTTGGGCAAATTTATACGACCTGCCAAATTTCATAAGGATCGGCCAATTGCATTCTATAGCTGTGATATAACTGATTGATCGGAAATTCCATAACTTTGTTTTTTTTAAGTTAGAAAGGTGCTAGTTTGTATGGATTCTACTTTGGGAAAACTAATCCGATCTACCGGATTTCATAAGTATCGGCCTATTACATTATATAGCTGTCATATAACTGATTAATCTGAAATGGTATAACTTTGTTTTTTATAAGTTAGAAAGGTGCAACTTTCTATGGATTCTACTTTGGGAAAAATAATCAGATCTGCCAAATTTCATAAGGATCGGCCAATTACATTCTATAGATGTGATATAACTGATTGATCGGAAATGCCATAACTTTCTTTTTATAAGTTAGAAAGGTGCAACTTTCTATGGATTCCATTTTGGGCAAATTTATACGACCTGCCAAATTTCATAAGGATCGGCCAATTACATTCTATAGCTGTGATATAACTGATTGATCGGAAATGCCATAACTTTGTTTTTTATAAGTTAGAAAGGTGCAACTTTCTATGGATTCTACTTTGGGAAAACTAATCCGAGCTACCGAATTTCATAAGTATCGGCCAATTACATTATAAAGCTGTGATATAACTGATTAATCTGAAATGGCATAACTTTGTTTTTTATAAGTTAGAAAGGTGCAACTTTCTATGGATTTTGGGAAAACTAATCAGATCTGCCAAATTTCATAAGGATCGGCCAATTACATTCTATAGCTGTGATATAACTGATTGATCGGAAATGCCATAACTTTGTTTTTTTTTAAGTCAGAAAGGTGCAAGTTTGAATGGATTCTACTTTGGGAAAAGTTGTGGCAACCCTAAGTGCTTACGATAGCACAATCGAACTCGATAACTCATGGGAGTATCGATATCGCTGGAGGCCATCTCAAAAAACATCTACACTTTTTGCGCCTAACGACATCGACAGCTTCATCCGCCGCTAGCCACGCCATTATTACTTTTTGTTAGTTTTAAGAAAATATATAGTGAATAAACAAACATTAAATTGGTGACCCCGACGCGATCACTATATAAACGCGAGCACCGGTGCTTACAATGGCAAACAACGACACCACACAAGACGACGCCGACGTCTTCCACGATACTGTTACTCACGGTTCCGACGCAGTTATTAACCGCGTAGCGGTTAAAATTCCCCCTTTTGGACCGAGCACCCAGAATTATGGCTGTCGCAAATCGAAGCCCAATTCGTTCTGGCAGGAATAACTGCAGACGACACGAAATTTAACACGATCCTGGCGTCAATCGAAGCACCGGTACTGGCCCGAATTGCCGACGCCATCGTCAACCAACCAGGCACAGGCAAGTACGAAAACTTAAAGTCGTGCATTTTGGAACGCTTCTGCGAAAGCGAGCAGAAGAAAATCCAGAAGTTGATTTCGGAGACTGACCTTGGTGACAAGCGCCCCACACAACTGCTCAACGAGTTAATCGCACTCGCCGCAAACAAAGTTGACGAAACTTTCTTAAAAGCACTGTGGCTGCAGCGCCTACCAACACAAGTGCAAGCGATCTTGCAAGCATCTGACGCCCACCTAGCAGACTTAGCTAAGTTGGCAGACATAGTGATGGAAGTCGGCGATTTTCATCATATACGCACCGTTGACGCCAAATCGGCGCCATCCAGCAGCACCGTTTTCGGCGAACGTCTAGACCGCATCGAGCAACAAATCAACGCGCTGTTCAAAAACCGTTACCGCAAGCATTAACGGATCGCAACAGCGTCACGACTTCAGGCTTGTGTTGGTACCACAGCAAATTTGGCAACGCCGCCAAGAAATGTCGCCAACCGTGCTCGTTTTCATCCGAACAAAAAAACTAAAACAGTCTTCTGATTCGGCGGACAAATTCGAAGAAGACCACAACACAATTGCCCGCCTCGCCATCAACGACAATTACTCCAAAACTCAATTTCTCATCGACACCGGCGCCGACATTTCAGTGATGCCACCCTGCAGAATCGCAAAAACTATGCTCACTCCAAAGCTTCTTTTCGCTGCCAATGGTACGAAGATACAAACCTATGGAGAAAAACGCATAACATTGTCGCTGGGACTGGGACGAAACTTCGTTTGGACCTTCGTATTTGGAGCCGATTTCCTTCAACATTTCGACTTACTCGTCGATATGAAACGACGCAAACTCATCGATCGAGCTACGCTGCACGAATCAACATGTCACGCGCCTCAACGTAAAATCAACGCGATTTTATCCTACGACACGAGCAACCAATACGCTAGGCTGCTTCACGAATACCGCGATCTCGCAACGATCAACCCGAACCGGCTGCCAGCAGAGTCCGAAGTAACGCACTTCATCTCGACCAACGGCCCGCCTACTCACGCCCGCGCCCGACGACTAGCGCCCGACAAACTCAAAGCTGCACAAACTGAGTTCTCCTACCTCATCGAAAAAGGAATATGTCGCCCCTCAAAAAGCCACTGGTCCAGTCCATTACACCTGGTAAAGAAAACAAACGGAGAGTGGCGACCATGCGGCGACTACCGAGCACTAAACAACGTAACAGTGCCGGATCGCTACCCTATTCCGTACATACTGGATGTAACGAGCATCCTACACGGTAAAAAGATATTTTCAAAAATCGACCTGCAAAAAGCGTATCACCAGATCCCTGTCGAACCGCAAGATATTCCCAAAACAGCAATTATCACGCCTTTTGGGCTATTCGAATTCTTGTTCATGACATTCAAACCTTTCAGCGTCACATAAACAACGTAATGCAGGATCTCGACTTTGTTTTCGCATACATCGACGACATTCTGATCGCTTCAGAATCCAAGGAGCAGCACGAGACGCACCTCCGTACGATCCTTGACCGCCTTCGAAAGGCGCACCTCACCGTGAACTTCGAGAAGTGCCAATTCGGCAAATCACAACTCACGTTCCTGGGACATGACATCAGCCAGCACGGCTTGAAACCATCTGAAGCCAAAGTGGAAGCCATCCGCCACTTTAAAAAACCGCTTATAGCTAAAGATTTGAAAAAGTTTCTGGGTATGATCAACTTCTATCGGCCGTTTATCCCACGTGCTGCGGATAACCAACACATACTCCAGACGCTAATCCAAGGCAATAAAAAGAACGACAAAACCCCGATACTCTGGTCTACAGAAGCCGACCACGCATTCGACGCCTGCAAGAATGAGCTCGCAAACGCTACGTTGCTGAACTACATGGCACCTAACTCGCTATTAACACTAACCACCGATGCCTCCGATGACGCCATGGGTGCCGTGTTACATCAGATTGTCAACGAGCAGACGCAACCCCTGGGTTTCTTCACCAAGAAATTCACACCGACGCAAAAGAAGTACAGCACCTACGATAGAGAACTGACTGCCATCTATCAGGCCATTTTGCACTTCAAGTTCGCTTTGGAGGGCAGAAATTTCATAATCTTCACCGACCACAAGCCGTTGATGTACGCTTTCAATCAAAACAGCGATAAAGCATCACCGCGACGCGCGCGCCAACTGGATTTCATCAGCCAATTCAGTACTGATATCCGGCACATCACAGGAGAGGAAAACAACGTGGCTGATCTTCTCTCACGCATCGAAGCCATCAAACACATCGACTTCGACGAGATGGCACTGGAACAGGAAAACGACGACGAACTACAATGGCTACTCAATTCTGATCCAGAAAATACCATCTCACTAACGAAATTTTCCCTTCCAGGCTCAAACAAGCAATTGTACTGCCATGTCGCCAATAACCAGATACGCCCGTTCGTGCCTAGATGCCTACGCTAAACCGTGGTTCAAGCCCTGCATTCGCTGAACCATCCAGGAGTTAAGGCGACGAATAAATTGGTCGGCAAACACTATGTTTGGCCCCACATGGCGAAGGATGTGGCTAAAATCGTACGCTCTTGCATCCCGTGTCAAAAAGCCAAAATCCAACGACACACCAAGTCGCCACTGGGAGAGTATGCCGCCAGCGACGCCCGTTTCGAACACATTAACATCGACATCGTTGGCCCACTGCCATCATCGAACGGATACCGATACTGCCTCACGTGTATCGATCGCTTCTCAAGATGGCCCGCAGCAATTCCCTTAGTCGACATCACAGCACAATCTGTGGCCAACGCACTGATTTCGGGCTGGTTCGCTCTGTACGGAATCCCTCTTCACATCACAACGGATTTAGGCCGACAATTTGAGTCCACACTGTTCCAAGAGCTCGCCAAAATTTGCGGTTTTAAGCACCTGCGCACGACGGCGTACCACCCACAAGCCAACGGGATGATCGAACGCTGGCACAGAACATTATAAGCTGCCTTAAAATGCGCCGATCCTATCAACTGGAGCAGTTCCCTGCACTTAATCCTCCTAGGACTACGTACAACAGTTAAAAGTGACATCAGGCTGAGCCCAGCTAAACCATAAAATGGTTTATGGCACCGCTCTACGAGTCCCTGGCGGATTTTTCATACCAAACACACAAAAACATACCGAGTCCGAGTTCGCCGAGGCTCTTCAAAAAACCATATCTCAGTTACCAACCACTAAGCCAGTGCACCATCATACACCGCAAGAATTTGTGCACCCGGACTTAAACCTTTGTACCCATGTCTTCGTCAGACTGGATCGAGTCAAAACCCCCTGGAAGCAAACTACGAGGGTCCGTTCGAAGTGTTAGCAAAGCACGACAAGTACTTTACGCTCAAAGGACACACAAAGGCTTCATCCGCCGCTAGCTACGCCATTATTACTTTTGTTAGTTTTAAGAAAATATATAGTGAATAAACAAACATTAAATCATTATAGTTTTGTTTATTAACAAAGTCATTTTTTTATTGACTTCATTATAGAATTCAGTAACTGTCATCCTACCTTGTCTAAGAATACTTAATTCGGACTCCAAAACATGAATTGGTAGTTTGTCATTGTATATGAAATCTAGTCTTGATAGGATTGCTTGAAAATTTAAAACAGTACCATGATTGGTTTAAGCGTCATGTGCTGCGCCCCTGATTTTATTCCGTAAAATTGTTAATGCAATAAAATACTGCTGACTCTGAATTTTGTAAAGGCTCATTACAGTCTCTGCTGCTTCTTTCCAACCTACGTATTGTGTTGGCTCTCCGGTAAACTCCGGTAATGATTTGAGTACTCCTAGAGTAGTTTCACATTTAACATTACTGTCGACCTCATGAAGTTTATAGTCTTCTACAATATTTGTTTCTGAAACTATCTTTAATTCTATCCCATCTATTTTTTTGTTCACTTCACTCAATTGGACACTAATTAATCTGTTAATTAATTCCACCGTTAAATTACTGGATGTAGCTAAGCTACCTGCAGAAACATTAGCCGAACCTCCAGTTGCCATGGTTAAGTTAAGTTCACTGAAACTATCTATTAAATTTTCCAGATTGTTTTTTTTTTTTTTTTTTGTGTTTTTGCTCTGATACTTTATTATCTAAACGGTTATCTATCTTAAAATTTATAGAAAATTTATATAGAACTAACTAAAAATTATAATTATCCTCACGATAATGTTGGATAAGGTCTTCCTTTAAATTGGGGATGTTCTGCAAATCTTCCTTCCGTCTTTGGATTTCCTTGGTAGTTTTTACGGTAGAGGGTGGTTTGTTTGGTTTTGTTGTTTAAAATATTTATTCTGCAAATCTTCTTTCCGTCTTTGGATTCCGTTGGTAGTTTTTACGATAGAGGGTGGTTTCTTTGGTTTTGTTGTTTAAAATATGTTATGCCGCTTCGAATTTTTAAGTGTCTTGATGTTTAATTGATTACTTTTTAGTCCACCTTTTAAAAAACTTTAATGGATTATTTCATTTATTGTTTTCCATTAATTTGTCGATGGATGTTTTAATTTTTCCACTAAAAATCTGTGTTCTTGACTGCGCGAGTTCCGTTTATTTATTTAACTTTTATTTCGTTAAATTTTTTATTTTTAGAACTTTTTATGACGCAGCCCCACGTTGGGCGCCAATTAACTTTGTCCTTATAGATTTATTTAAAAAAATAGAACATTTTTTATTTTATTTTTTTTTGGTGTTAGACTTTTATTCGTAAACGTATTAAAACATCAAGACACTTATTATTGCTGAATGCTTATGACCGATCGCTACTGCATCCAGGAAACGACTGACTTCTTAATTCTAAATTCTTCTCCAATAAACCTCGGCCAGAAGCTTTTCTTTTTTTGCTTCCAGAACTTTTCTTTTGTTTTTAATAAAAGTTTCTTATGCTGAAACTGTCGCATCTCGTTGTGAAATTGAATTATGCTGAGCGATGCAATTTGATTGAAAATCGGAACTCAATATTCTGGGCTTCGATCGTCAGAACGGAAGCTTGTGTTTACTTTACGATTGGTTTGTTTATATCTAGCCAGATGGTCAAGCGCGGCTCTTGAAGTTGCTGAGATTGAATTTTAAAATTTGTTTATTAATTCCATAAGTGGAATAAGCAAAGGCAAAGGCAATAAGCCGAGATTGAATTTTAAAATTTGTTTATTAATTCCATAAGTGGAACTGTTAGGAAAAATTCATGGGTTGGATAACTGTCCCCCTTCTAAAATGCATCGTCCCGATTCATTATGGATTTCGTTTAAATGATCTCTTAATTCGGTTATAAAAATGTCTTTGGTAAAAGGTTTTTCTAGTTCTGGCCGTTGTTTTTTGGTTACAAATATGTTTTTGTATTAAAAAATAGTTAGAGAAATCAAGTATATAATGATTAAAATTAATAATATAAATGATATCGATATTTTGGTATTCTTAATTTTAATGAATGGATTTAAAATGTTAATATTATCCAAAGACAGTTCCGAGTTATTTGATAATATATAATCGGATATTTCATAATTTTTGAAGTGGTTTGTAGTTACATAGCTTAGAATTTTGTTCTCTAGATTGGTATACGAAACATTATTAATTATGGTTGTACCATTAAATGTTATTAAAACCATTTAATTCGGAGTTGTTGGCAATATTGTTACCGTTTATGAGAATGGCACTGTTAAGCTATTAATCGTTTTTAATAGCCGCCAAACGAATTATAATTCCAGAGGTTTATATTTTTATCTTATTTATTTTTGAGAGTTCAACTCTAACCAACTTGCAATCGCTCCAATCAATAACAACATACAAGAAGCCAAGCTTAGCAATATGAACGCACACAAATGCAATATTTGCTAGTGTGCAGCAGCTCTACAAAAAAGCTCCCCAAAACGCATGCGCTACAACTACCACCAAAGCGCATGCGAATGGGGGAGAAGTAAACAAAAATCAGAACTGCCGATAACCCGCCGCCGCTACTCAGACTTATAATATATATAGCTTATTTTACGCAGCTTCGCCCTTTTCTGCTTGGCTCAACATCCTCCCCCCGTTGAAGGCTGGATCTTCAACAGAATCCTTGACAGGCAGCAGACACAACCGTGACACCGCACGCTTAGTTATTCCAACCGCTGTTTTGAGAACGGCTACACGGTTCACTCCGTCACGCCCAGGAACCAGCTCCAGTATCCTGGCCAGAGGCCACCTCATTGGGGGTAGATTTTCATCCTTCACCATCCTGCGGCACAACAAAGTCCTTAATTCCTCGAAGTCAAGAACTGCGGGACCAACTGCACGATAAAGATGGTGCTTAGCCGTCTTCACTGCTGCCTCCCACAGACCACCAAAATGGGGAGAGCGTGGAGGAATAAATCGCCACTCGATGGACTCAGACAGACAAAAATCGTGCAGAGAAGCCTGATGATCCTGGCTGAGGAATCTTCGCTTCAACTCCATAAGCTCATTCTTGGCACCCACGAAATTGGTGGCATTATCCGACCATATCTGTCTGGGTTTACGTCGCGTACAAATAAACCGTTGGAGGGCGCTCAGAAACGAAGCGGTGGAAAGGTCCTTAACTAACTCCAAGTGGATTGCCTTCGTGCTGAAGCAGATGAATACGCTTACATAACACTTAATAGGGCCCTTATTCCGAGTCTCTGCCTTGTAGAAAAACGGTCCGCAAAAATCCACACCTGTGACATCAAAACATTGGAATCCTTTAACTCTCTCGGTAGGAAGATCGGCCATGACATGCTCCAGTAGACGAGGCTTTGCGCGAAAACAGCGTACGCATTTATTCACAACCCTTGAAACGGTCTTCCTCCCCCCAATGGGCCAGTATTGAGAACGGATTTTCGCAACTAGTGCCCGAGGGCCAGAACGCAGGTTTTTCTCGTGAAAGTGAGTTACTATAGCCGAAGTGACGGGATGGCATCTGGGAAGAATGATCGGGTGACGTCCGTCAAAATCCAATGCAGAGTTCCGCAATCGCCCGTCAACACGAAGCAAACCATCATCATCCACAAAGGGAGCAAGCGAGGCCAGAGGGTTTGAGGGCGGAACCAATCTGCGTGACCTTAGTAAGCTTATCTCTTCCTTAAACTCAGTAAGCTGGACGACGCGCAACAGCAGATGGGTTCCTCCTTTGAGATCCTGAACAGAAATCCCTTCGTGACGGATGCGGCGGAAAAATTTGTAAATGTAGGCGAACACTCTCTGTAGGGAGGGAAACGAGTTGGCAAACCTTGACAATGCGGCGATATCCCTGGGTGGAGCCGTAGCCAATAAAGTCCTGGCGCGAAGTTCGATGGTTGCCTTTTCGGTCACAATAGCGATGGGCCAATCATCCTTGTAACCACGAAGAAATGGAGGGCCTTGGAACCAAAGCTGGGAATTTAATAGCTCAGTGGGAAGAGAACCTCTTGACAGTAGATTGGCTGGGTTGACGGCAGTAGGAACATAAAGCCATTTCATTGCCTTGGTGAGCTCCTGAATGGAAGAAACGCGATTAGAAACAAACACGTTAAACCGAGCAGGTTCATCTTGAATCCAGGATAGGGCAACCAAGGAGTCACACCAACAATAATAATCTCCTTTATATGTTCCAAGATCAGCAACTTCAGCCATCAGTCTTGCTAGTAACTCAGCTCCACATAGCTCTAGCTTCGGTATTGTCTGAGTTTTAATGGGTGCCACTCGACTCTTTGAGCATAACAGCCGACAATCAGAACCTGACACTACATACACGCAAGCTCCATACGCATCTAAGCTAGCGTCGAAGAATCCGTGGACCTCCGGCCTTTCTTGGCAGGGAATGACTAACCGAGGAAACTTAATTCGCTGAATTTGGTCAAAACTGGAGCAGAACTGTAACCACTCGGAGAGAAAGGGATTGAGGAAGGCTTTCATCCCATGACAAATTTTCTCGGCACAGCTTCTGCAATAGGATCTTTGCTCTAGTGACGACAGGACCTACCAAGCCCATTGGGTCATAAAACCGAGCGACGGAAGATAGTATAGATCTCCTGGTTGGTTTGGCGGTGGGCTGAAGAGCTTCAAAGGAAAACAGCAGCTGGTCAGCAGAAGGCTCCCATGCTAATCCAAGAGTCTTTGTGAACGGACTGCCATCGTCAAATTTCAAGTATGACTCTCTATCACTTTCGGGTACGCCTTCCAAAACCTCTGGGATGTTGGAGCACCATTTCCTTAATTGAAACTGACCCTTGTTCAACAGGCTCGATGTCTGAGCTATTATCTCAAGCGCTTCAGTCTTCGTTGGGGCACCAGATATAAGGTCGTCCACAGAAAAATCCTGAAGGACAACACGAGAGCCAACGGGAAAACCGGCACCTTCATCCTTAGCCAGCTGGTGCATTGAGCGAACAGATAGAAAAGACGCTGGCTTTGTGCCATACGTCACGGTGTCGAGCTTAAAAACCTTCACGTCATCGTGGATAGAATCTCTCCAGAGGATGCACTGCAGAAAACTATCATCCGGAAAGACCCTTACGCAGCGGTACATCTTGCAAATGTCCCCAGTCAAAGCTACAAGGTGAGACCGAAACCGAAGCAATGTGTGAAAAAGCTTAGGCTGAATCACGGGGCCGGACATCAGGACATCATTGAGGGAATAGCCAGAGGCCGTAGCAGCCGAACCATCGAACACAACTCTCAGCTTAGTAGTGGAACTTTCTTCCTTCAGGACGCAGTGGTGGGGAAGGAAATACTGGCACTTACCTCGCAATTCCTGCGGCACCAGAGACATGTGACCCAGATCCAAGTATTCCTTGATGAAAGACGAATATTGGGTCCTTAAATTCGGATGACGATCCAGCTTGCGCTCAAGTGAATGGAACCGCCGCAAAGCCTGTGCGTAGGATTCCCCTAACAGCTCCACACTGTGCTTGATTGGAAGGCGAACTGAATAGGCACCTGATTCAAGCCGGACGTGGTGCATGACGAAGTGGGCCTCGCAATCAAGCTCCTCCTTAGTAGTCTGAACGATAGGCGCAGTGCAGGCATCCACTTCCCAGAATTGACGGAGAAGATAATCGAGGCGATCGTCAAAAGAGTTTGCTGGGCCAGCAGGAATCATCCTACATGAGGCGGCCAAGCGAGGGTTTCCCGGGGTGCAACCTCCTCCAGAAACTACCCATCCAAAACGTGTCTTCTGCAACAGAGGCAGACCATCTCCTAGCTGGATTTGCCCGACTGAGAGCAGATCAAAAAACAGGCTTGCTCCAATCAGCAGATCCACACGCTGAGCTCTGTGGAAGTCCGGGTCAGCTAGAACCACATTGGCGGGAACCTTCCAATTGGACACATCTGAGTTCATGCCAGGTTGACGCTCTATGATGTGCGACGACACAATTGCCTCAATGTAAATGGAATACGTGGATAGGCGAGACTTCAGGCAAACGTTAACCGAGGCTCCATCCGTAGTAAACTCAGCGTCTCCAAGGCCAGTCACTGCTACAGAACATTTGGATCGATGAAGCTGCAGTTGGCTGGCCAGCCGCGATGTGATGAGGTGAACTTGGGAGCCGGAGTCAAGTAGCGCTCGACAAGGAAGAAAGGCTCCTGATCTGCCACGGACGAGAATGTGGGCGGTGGGCAAGAACACTATTTCAGCGCTGCGATCCTGTGCTACAAGAGCATTAGCAGGAGGAGCCTGAGAGGTCGCAACCCCAGCTACATTGGCCGGATTTGATCCAGAAGCAGGAACGGAAGTGGCGCTAGATAAACGCTCGCAAGGATGCAATAGCGCATGATGTCGGCGACTGCAAGTTGGGCAGCGGGAGGATGAGCATCCACGAGCTAAGTGATCAGACTTGAGACTTGAGGCACACAAAGCAGAGGGCAAGACGTCTGACCTCATCGTATCGTTCCTCAACTGACAAGGCGAGAAACCTTGGGCAAGAAGGCACAGCGTGTGCCAGGATGCCGCACAGGGCACACGAAGCAGGCGGAGCATTCAGGAGCATGCAGGATCGGTTGTTAAATGGCCTACGTCGGCCCGCTTGATTCGCTGACAAATGCGGAGCTAAGGCCAAATCCACCGTCTCCAGGGTACGGCACCTTTGTTCCAGAAACCGAGCCATAGATTCCCAAGTTGGCAGGCTATCATCAGTGCTTCCTGCCAGAGAGTCTTCCCATTTGGCCTTTGTGGCAGGGTCCAACTTTTGGAAGATGATCTGGATGAGGAGGCATCCTTGAATTTCGGCCGACGTCCCGGAACTCATAAGGGCCCGCATATGTCCATTGAATCGGTCGGATAATTCTCGAAGAGTAGCAACGGATCCCGGCTCAACCACCCTTAACTGCAGGATCTCGTTGATGTGAGCCTGGAAGATTAAGCGACGGTTGCTGAAACGGTTGCGCAAAAGGTCGAGGGCAACATCATAGTTCGCGTCGGTAATCTCAAGCGCCCTCACAGTCTCCAGTGCTGAGTCCCGCAGGCAGGAAATGAGCCACCTGAGCTTCTCCATCTTGGTCAGGTGCGGGTGGCTGTCAATGGTTGTCCTAAATAGGGCGCAGAAATCCGGCCACTCGGCATAGCCGCCGCTAAATGTTGGCATTGGCAACGGGGGCAATGAGGGAGCAGGCTTATATAAAGCGTTTGACATCCCAGCACCACTGGTAGCATCCAAAAGCGTAGAGTGAGCAGCAACCCGCATAGAACGCTTGGCCACCTCCAACTGGATGTCAACGTGCACGTCCGTAGCCAGCTGAGAGAATCGCCAATATAAATCGCTCCCGATCTCGCTGTAGTTTAGCTCCTCCAATTCCTCCTGCAGCGTGGTGAAACGGTCGCGCAGACGCTTCTCCATAGACTCGAGGGTCAGAATGGTTGAATCGTCGGTCTGCATCGCAGCCTTGACCTTCCGATGCAGTAACTCCATTTCCTGACATGTTACCTCGGCGCGTCTCCGCAGCATCCTTTCACGGCTTGACGCAGCAGATGCAGTAGCATCAGCTCCAGATTCCATTGTGCAATTAAATTGAAATGCAACTTTTTGACAACAAAACCAACAACGGTGTTTCAGTGGCACTTTTAATGCTGATCACGATAATTGAACGGGATGAAATCACGTCGGGGTCACCAAATGTTAAGCTATTAATCGTTTTTAATAGCCGCCAAACGAATTATAATTCCAGAGGTTTATATTTTTATCTTATTTATTTTTGAGAGTTCAACTCTAACCAACTTGCAATCGCTCCAATCAATAACAACATACAAGAAGCCAAGCTTAGCAATATGAACGCACACAAATGCAATATTTGCTAGTGTGTAGCAGCTCTACAAAAAAAGCTCCCCAAAACGCATGCGCTACAACTACCACCAAAGCGCATGCGAATGGGGGAGAAGTAAACAAAAATCAGAACTGCCGATAACCCGCCGCCGCTACTCAGACTTATAATATATATAGCTTATTTTACGCAGCTTCGCCCTTTTCTGCTTGGCTCAACAGGCACCATCTTGGATAAGGTCTTTTTTTTATTTTTTTCTCTTCATTTTTTTCAAATTGATTTTTCACCGTTTAATAATCGGGTAAAACATGTTTTTTCTAAACTTAAAGTGCAATAATTATTAAAGAGTTCTTTCTTAAATGTAGACATTTCATAATATGTATTGTCGCATTTTGCAACTTGATTACTTATTAATAGTTTTCCATCGGTTTGGGAAATGGATCGAGCGTAAAATATTTCACATCTATTATTAATTATTGGGTATTTTATATAAATTATTAATAGTTCGTTATGTAGTACGATTTTGAACACAGAGATATCCATTAAGTCAACGATAATTACTGGCTTTTGTTCGTGTTCTAATATTTTTTTTATATCTTCATTGTTTAAAATTTTTGTATTGAAAACATCAATTTTGGCAAGGGTAATGGTATCTATTAAATTTTGTAGGTCAAATGTTAACAATCGTAAGCGATGTTTTCTTAGTGGCAAATCTTGATCAATAAAAACTTTTTTAAAATCTTCGGAAAGTGATTTTATTTCTTTAAACAATTTGGAATTTATAATGAATTGTTTATTGTTATTTTCAATTAAGTCATTCATTTTATTTTGTACTTTAATGAAATCATCATGATCTGGAGTTCCAGCTAACCACTTCCACACGGTGCCCAACTCATTTATTCCCCTTTTTGGTCTAGCTGATATGAACTGGGATAAAATTAATTTGATTACTTCTATGTCGCATTTAATTTCCCATTGTGACCTTTTATTTGTGTGTCTTTTTATATTATCTGTTTCTATATTTATTATTTCTTTGTAAAAACTTAAGTTAGTAACGTGGAATAAATCGTTGTACGATTCGTAATTAAGAACATCCTTGTTGTCTTTAAACAGGAAAAATTCATGGTTTGAATAATCAATTATGTATAATATTAAATAATATATGTATTAAAGAATGCATTTTCTGTAAGTTAAAAAAAAATTGTTAATTCTTAATATTATCTTTATGTATTATTCTGTTCCTACTGTTTATTATTATTTTGTTAGGCATGACGTCATTAACTATTTCCTTTTTATATCTTGGTTTAAGTTTTTTTCTTTCTCCGTATTTCTTGTCCTACATGATATTGTTTTTCCTTCCTATTATCATTATGTGTTTCTAACATTTTATCTTGAGCTCTTTTTAATATTTGAGGAATATGATCGTGTTCGATTTTATTGTAAAGAATGTCAAAAGGTTTTTGATTTGTTGTGGAATGAATACTTTGATTATATTCCTTAGCGGCTCTTATTACAATTTCGGAATAATCGATTAGATTAAATTCTTCCTTTATACATCGTGCTAATTCTGTCAGTGTCGAATGTGCTCTTTCAACCTGTCCGTTTGAGGTACTGTGCCTTGGGTCTGCGTAGTGTAAAGTTAATCCGCACCTTAGTGCAAAAGATTTTAACTGGGCTGATGTAAAGCTAGGTTCATTATCTGTCATAAGTACTATGGTTTGGGGAAATTGTTGAATTAGTTCCATTACTTTATTTTCAATATTTAATTTGTTTTGAATTTCCTTAACTACGAGGAATTTAGAGTATGCGTCAATACAAGTTATAAAAGTTAGACTTTGGGCATAGTATATGTCAATATGTAAATTTTCTCCTTCTTTAGTTGGTATTGGGGATTCTCCTATTGGAATTTTAATGGGTCTGTTGTATTTGTTCTCATTGCAAATTTTACAATTTTTTATGTATTCTTTTAGTTTTTTATATAAATTTGGCCAATAATATAATTTACTGATTTGTTTATAATTTTCGTCTAGTCCCCTATGAGCTCGACTGTGTGTTTCTTCTATTATAATAGCTTTATCTTCGGTGTTTTCTACGTCTTGCAGAAATATTCGTGTAAACAGAAATTTGTTAGTAAAACTGTTTTTGAAAGGTACTTGAATGTGGTATAAATCTTCTAAGCTACAATGAATTCCAACCGTTATATTGGGTGGAAGATATTCTCTTAAAAATGTGTTGCTTGAATCAGTTATAGTGCTGGCTATAATAATGCCTTCATCTATACACTGATTTTTAATAAGGACTTCTTTGTGAGTGGTTGTTATATTAATTTGTCTCACGACTTCAGATCGTGCTGGGATAAATAAGTTATTATTAATTGAATGCGTAATTGGAATATTTATGTCTTGATTGAAATCTAATGGTCTTGCTATCAACCAATCTTGATCTATTTGAAAATCTAGTTGACAATTGAACTTTTTTATGAAATCCATTCCCAATATGCCATCACATGGTATTGGGAAGTCATTGTTTACTAAATGAAAATGAAAGGGAATCAAAAGTTAAAGGTTCAAGAATCAAGGTTTACAAAAGTTAAACCTTGAGAATGAATAGTACCTTCTCCTATACCAGACATTGTTATGGTTTTTGTTGAATCTACTTCATTATATTGATCTGAATTTATTTTTAAAATGCTAATGTTTGAGCCTGTATCTATTAACAGAGTTAGGGGTGTTTTTGTAACGTAATTTTTAATGTTTACATAGATATTGAGGCTGAGGTTTATTTTATACAGTTGTAAGTGTTGTGGCTTTTTCTTAAGGGAAGTCTTTAGTTTTCCGGCTGGGATTCAACAGTTCGAACTTAGGAATTGGTATTTCCACCAGTGTTACTGTTGTTGTAGCCGTTATTTCCACCACGGTTATTACCCCTAAAATTTCCACGACCTCTATAATTATTGGTGTGGTTATTATAGTTTGGGTTATACCCATTATTTTGGTTGTAACCGTTGTTTTGGTTGTAATTATTGTTATAATAACCTCTTCCATAATTGTATCTTCCAATAATTGTATGTATTTAGCTATGGCTTCGTTCATTGTTGAAAAGTTGCTTGCTTCTAGTACTGTTTTAAGGCGCCCATGTTTACAATTTTTTGTCATTGTGTTGATTGCCTCTTTTGTGCTGAATTTATCAGCATGTTCGGCAGAGCAATCCTTCATCGATATACGATGCTTCAAGAAGCTTTCGCAAGTTTTCGATTTCAGTTGTGAACTTTTCCGCCGTTTTACCTTTTTGAAGTGTTTTGGACATTTTTGCTTTGATGACATCTGATGTTTCTCCTATTATACTGTCTTTGAGTTTTTTAATTATTCCATTTATAGTGGTTTCATTTTGGACTTTATATAGGGTTGATCCTACAATTTTTGATTTGATTACTTCAACCGCTATATGTTCAAATGTGCCTTTTGTTAAATTCACCAAATTCAGGGCAGTGATAAAACTTTGAAGATTTAGTTTTTGGCCATTGAACTCTGGGATGGCATTTGAAATATCTTTTATGTATGCCCGTTGGGCAATTGTTTCGTCCGCCATTATAATTGGTTTTTGGTCTATTATGTTGTTTGAATCTATATGCTCTTCTTCTTGGTATGATAATTCAGATTGGAAAAGAACTGCGGGTATAGTTAGATTGTTTAAGTCTTTTTCTTCTATTTCTAATCTATCAGAATCTGAATCTTCCAACTCTACTTGTTCTGTGGTTGGTAGTTCTCGCGATTCTAATTCGTCCCCAGGTTCTACTGTTAATGGTGTATTTAAGATACTTGGCACTGAAATAGCCAAGTCATATCTTTCTTTTATATTTATTAGATTAGATCGCAATCTTGTTAGGAACTTTGAAACTTGTGACCATCGATTTTTATCTAGTCGATCTCTATGGTCATATATTAATATCCGTGCTTTATTGAAACGGGCTACTAATATTTCGGCGTGTTTGTGTATGGTATTCTGTTGAATTGTACGATTTTGAGTTAAAGATTTAAATGATTTGTCAAAATCGGTTTTTAATTTATTCAATTCGGTGTATAATTCTTTCCATTGCATTTTTGTTAATGTGGAGAATTATGTTCTGAATACTTTCATAACAAGTGTTTTGCCTAATGTTTCATGTTCTTCCAATACAGATTTTATTTGGACACCTGGAATGGTGCTTAATACAATCGCTTTTTGTGTTTTTGAGCAATGTATTAATGGTGAATTTTCGAAATTAAATGTTTCAATTAGAAGGTATTCTTTAAAATAAGCATCCCTTTCGTAAACCTTTCTAATGGTTTCTATGGTGGTCATCTTTATTGTTTTGTTTTGAATGGAGAGTATTTTTATACTTGTTAGCTTTAATCATAATTGAAGTTGCAATGTGTACTTTTAAAAAATTTTTGTTTTTTTTTTTTTTAGATTTTATCCAAGTCATTAGCTTGGCTTTGGAATATTTGCGCAAGCATTTATTATGTAGCTTGTATAATTTAATAAACACGTTTGCTAACATTACAACGACGATTATTATTAACAAAAGGGTAACCGTTTCCATATCTACTTTTTCTGATTCTATTTTGTTTATGACTTTTGCCGTGGAATCGACAGTTTTCGTCTCTATTAAACCCATATTTGGGGTTTGTTCTAAAATTCTATATTTTATGCCAAATATATGTGGCTTATTTTTATTATTGAAGTCTAGCTTATTAATGCTATTATTCATTAAAAAAAATTAAGAGAAAGACAAAGTCTTGAATTCCCGTGCGCAACTGCGTAGGGTTTATTTATAAAAAAATGAAGGAAAAGATAAAAAAAAATGTTAATTTACATATAACTGATTTACAATATTTTGCTCTATATAAATCAACATCAGTTATATGGTTTTAGTATACAACCTAACAGTGGTTAGTATTTTTCAAGCAGCGCTTTCGCGCATCGACAGTTTTTAGGTAGAGTTTTATTATAATAAAGGCCACTTGGGCATTGGCATAAATGCAGCCTGGTTGCGTTACTTCGCTCTTTTGCGAAGTTGGTCCTCGATGGTCTCCAGATTCCTCTCGTGCTGATTCCTTTCTTCGTCGTTTGTTGCCACTTTGATAAAGTCCTTGATTAATCGTCGCTGTTGGAGGAGTTTGATCCTCTGTCCACTCCTCTTCTTCTTTGGTGCCTTTTCGTTGTTTTTCTGCCGTGCCCTATACTCAGCTATTGTAAGTGGGCGTGGTCCATCGTATGGACACACCTCTAGTGCCTCTTGCAGGCTTGGTGCATCCCTTTGCTCGACAGGAGCAGTTTCTCCGAATCCCTCGCTGCTCATTAATTGGTTGCTTTTTAGTCGTTGTTTTCATTATTTATTTATTATTTTTTTCGTTGGCATAAAAAACGGGATGCTTTTCATGCATTTTTTTTTTGGTCTTTCTCCGAAATAATTGTTTTTATTTTTATATAGAACAATGTTGTTTTATTGTGCCTTTTTTATATATATAAATATTTCAATATATATATTTTAATTTTTCATTTTGTAATTTTCACTTTGTTTTTGCAGTTTTTTTTTTTGTTTTGTTTTTATTATTATTATTTTGTATTGTGGAATTGTGGAAACTTTTGTGTGTTGGTTTATTGAAGTTTTGTTTTTTATTTTCAGTGTCTACACCATTTTTCAAATATTTTATACTTAATATGGCGAAAGCAGGATATACTTGATTTGCATTTTTTTTTTTGTTGTTGTTGGTAGTTGCAGCTTCTTCGGCGATTAATGTAAATAAAGTTTTTGTTTTTTTTTTTTTTTTTCAGCGTCTCCTGGCAGGATCGGTGTCACGGTCGCCATGTAGATTTGTCGTACAATTTATGGTTTTTAATAAAAGATTGTATTTCGTGGCCCTTGGCCATGATGTTGTTTATTAGTTGAAAGTCAAATACAGAGTGAATTAATATTCTATTGCTCGCGGCTGCGCTGCCTACAAAAGCTCGGCAGCGATCAGTCGCGGCTATGTTCATATACATATATTTCTATGCTCGTATATAAGGCTGGTAGCGGCCCGAGCGTAAGGGTGTAAGTATGCATGGCTCACTTGTATGCGTTGTCAACTCATGGGAATTTGCTGACCAATGCACTTCCCAGGAGTGAGACTTTAAAGCATATATATGTGACTGGCTATTTGGCCGGGGCATTATGTTTATGTAACAACACTGTAGCACAATGTTGTATTGCTACAGTGGATGCTTCCTATAATGACCCATGCATACTAAAATCGGAAAATCGCGTTCACCGACGGCATCAACAAAATTATATATAATCCAAACAATTCCCACAAGACACGGGTTCGAAGGGATAACTACCCACTCTTGGGAAGTCAAAATTAGCATAGAACTTTCGAAATGAAACACAACACAAAGAAGTTTTGAAGTACTCTTTACTTTCAAATAAGTATAGTCTATAGAATTGTTGATGGTCATCTGCCCAAACAACTCCCATACACAAGGGGTAACAAATATAATAATATAAAGGACGAGACTCTTCTTAACACGACTGCTGAAGGCGGCTTGGGAACTCGGCTGAGACGTTTCTCCCTGCCATTTTATCAACCTGGCCCAGCTATTTCGGCCTACTACCCTACCCTGAAGGGCCTGAAGAGCTCGACCTGCACTTCCATTTATTAGCTGATGATGGGCGCCTTAATTAAGAAAGGTTTTAGCGTTTCCATCATTTGTACGGAGTGGCTTCATTCGAGACCGAGGACATCTGGGTGAATGTTTTAACTTTGCATAATTAAGTGCAATTTGCTATTAAGTAGCAGTTTCTTAATAGTTACTGAAGTGTTCTGTCACAAAACGAAGGCGCAAAAACCATAACTTGCCAGTAATTCAGGTCAAGGAAACAATCAAATTGAAGACTTCGAAACAGATGGGTAACAGGGGGGGACCAAGTACGGGGTCACGCAGTTCAAGTCAGGTGGGGAGAGGTGGAAAGTCTGGCATTAATTATTCTTACGCAGTTCAACGAGGAACCAAATAGGATAGGTTGTTTTTAATGCTACTTTTGATTGGAGTTTTTATTTTAATTTTATCAGATGTCTTTCTTATTAGATGACAGTATGCTTCTGTGTATAATTTTTAGTTATATCCTTTGAGAGCATGTTACACCTACTGTACGTAAACTATTCGAGCTCTGGTTTACTACGCCCATTCATTGGACTCGATTGCGTGTGAAATCAAAATTGGGTTAACCAAGTGCCAGCTGGGTGAGGGGAAAGTGCGAATAGTAACGACTTTCATTTGTAATACACCAACCCGGAAGCAAAAGTTCCTGTTAAACCTACACAAGCCTTAGGTTATTTTAAATTGAGGTTAATTATTGAATCGCCGCCAAATTGAATTGGTTCAGCCAGATTATAATAAAAAATTCGTTTTAACAACAGACGCATCAGACGTAGCTATCGGGGCAGTACTATCACAAGATGAAAAACTAATTACGTTTATTTCTAAAACATTAAACAAAACGGAACAACTTTATGCAACAAATAAAAAGGAATTGTTAGCCATAGTATGGGCCTTAAAAACTCTCAGGAATTATTTATATGGAGTAATTGGCATAGAAATACAAACGGACCATCAATCCTTATCATTCACTATTTCAGACAAAAATACAAATGTAGATATGAAAAATGGTATTCTTTTATTGAGAGCTTTACTCCAAAAAATAAAGTATAAACCTGGAACAACAAATGTTGTAGCCGATGCATTATCACGAATCCAAATCAATAATATTACAAATAGCGATATAGACGAATTCGAACAGTCAAACTCAGATCAAGACACACAGCACTCTGCTGAAAGTAGTTTTGAAAATGTAATACAAGAGACCCGAAAACCATTAAATCAATTTAAACAACAATTGTTATTAACAAAGGGGAGGTATACAATACATGAGTCACTGGTAGTTTTGGAAAAACAAGACACATCATCGAATATGATACAGTTGAGAACTTAGTAACTATATTAAGGGAATATCTTCCACCTAACATAACGGTTGGAATTCATTGTAGCTTAGAAGATTTATACCACATTCATGTACCTTTCAAAAACAGTTTTACTAACAAATTTCTGTTTACACGAATATTTCTGCAAGACGAAAAAAATTAACATTAACAAACTTTATGGCCTATGTATTAAAATCGCTGCATGATACAGCCGAAGCACTTGGAATCAGCTTACTATAATTATATATCTCTGTATGAGTTTCGTTACAAATCAAAGTGAATCAAGAATGGTAATTGTTTAATAATGTGAAGACTTCCGAGAGAAGTCAATTCGTTTTTGCTTTGATTTAAAAAACATTTAAGAAGGAAATCAATTTAAACATTTTTTAACTTTGTAAGAAAAAGTGCCATTGATTTCCTCTTAATAATCTTCTGGCTCGGCAACCTCGTCAAAGAAACGCGCAGCCTGCAACTGTTTTCGGATGGCTCCAACCTGGGTTAAGATTTTGGGGGACGTCGTTGAAACAGTGAACTTCTGCACAGCGGGAACCTGATTAGGATATAACTATTAGAGAAAATTGAACAAAATTAAGGATATATGCATCCCTTACCTCCCATCGCTTTTTGAGGTTGTCGATCTTCCGCTGGCCATTCCCCGCCAGCGTTGTGCCCGTCTCCTGGCGGGTCATTTTGGGCATTTCACGAAGTAATGGCATGGACAGATTGTGACCCGCGGCCTCTCTGAGAACCACATTTCTTCTGGCCAAGCTCTGCGGCAGGGTTTGAGTGCCCCGATTACGGGATTCCCTTTTGCTGCGCTGCAACTCCAGCTGCTGTTGTTGTTGCTGCTGCTTGGTCGCCAGATCACCGTAGTTTTTGAAGTAGCGCGACAAACGCTGATCTGACTGGCGGGCGCACTCGTTCCACGGCTTGCTCATCGGCGGTATCAAGCTCAAAACTGGTATTGGCACTTTCCGAGGCCGCGGGCAGCTTGTAGTCGGCGTGGAACTCGGAATTGCGCGCAATGTTGAGGGAAGTATGGCGGAGAGCCTTCTGCATTATTGCTGTCCGTAGAATCCTTGGCTGCCGGCACAGCATAGTTGAGTTCGAGCACTTGAAAGCATTATCCGAGGTCGCTTCCTTGTCATTAACGTGGGCTCGTTCAGCGTCCCTGCCGCACGCGATCTCCTCAAGGCAAAATGAGCACAGGATTCGGCGGCAGTTCGTGCAGACATTTCGCTCCCGTTGACAGGCCCGACACACATCGCTCTTGGCCAAACACTGGGCGCACATGGCGTACAGACGCTCACATTTGTGACTCACCAGGGCGTAGCTGCTCTGGCAATGGTGGCTGGCACTTCCTTCTTCCTCAGCATCCAGTTCGTCTTCCTCCTTGTCTCCACCAGCATCATCGCTATTTTTGCCTCCATTTTCCACGTCGCGACGCGGCTCCTTTTGCTTCATTTTCAGGGCGAGCTTTCGCTGGCATCGCAGACAACAGCTCTCGTAGCTCTTCAGCGGCTCATCACAAAGCGGATAGATCTTCTCACACAGATGGAAGCACTCGCGCTCGATCTTAGCCATTTGGGGCACCTCAAAGTCCAGCGCCACTGCCGGCGGCAAGGGCTGACCACGTCTGTATTCGTGGTGTGCCGAATTGCTGAAGTACTTATAGACCCTATTGGCGTTGGGTTCTGTGCTGATATTGATGTTTTGGTTGCTTTTGTTTGTAGTGCGCGATTCAGCCAGATTATTGATCTCCTTGGCGTGCAGCAAGTGAGCGTCCTGTTCCAGGTTAGCCAGCAACTGTTCCCGCATCAAGCGATTTTGTTCCGAGTCGATGCGAGCCTGCCAACACAATGAACAAAGTTGAGAGAATTTTAATTCAATTACAACATAGTGCCATTACGTGGCGAATCTAAATGACCTAATAATCCTATCAATATTACTCTCAATTACAATTAATTTTCCCTTTCAAATGATGTTGGTCGGGACCTAGTTCACAAATCGAATGGTAATACCAATCAGAGGCAATTAGGCCTAATTAGATCAACATTTAGTCATAAAAATAAACTCAAGGCTCCGCATTCAGTAGCGTTCCTGCCAGTTAATTAATAAGCATAGTAAACAATTGATTCAAGGAGATTATGTAGGCATTGCTTATAATAATAGGCCCTTTCTTTTATGTAATTGTAACTAGTGTCACTTTTTCAGCACGTAAACGTTCTTTTTCCAACTGTTCCTCCAGTTTTATGGTCTTCAGCTGGGCCTCGAGACGTCTGTTGATAGAAGTAAACATTATGTTAGATATAAAAAAATACAATAGCATTTAACCTAGAGTAGTACGTGGTCATAGCCTCCTCCTGTCGTCGCTCCTTTTCCCTCAGTAGTTCTATAAAGCGACGCTTCTCCTCAATCTGTTGCATGAGATCCCGCTGGTAGTCCTTTTTACGCGCCGTTTCCAGCTCAGCACTGCGTAGATTTCGTTCCATAATGCCGTCACCGGTTACAATATTTGATAGCTCAACATGTCCCAGGTCCTGGAGCAACTTGTGACGCGTGGTGCCTGGCCTAATTTTGGGCGGCACATAGTTGGGATTGCTATTTACAATTAACTTTAAGTCAGTCTTATCCGTTGTGCTGTGGTTTGAGGGGCTGGTGCTGGATGTGCTGGAACGTTTCTCCCCTGGACCCCCGCCGCCGCTGCCGCCAACTGCGATGGCTTCCTCACTTGTCCCGGTCTTTGATGCTTGGTGACCGGCGGATGGATCATCTGTCGGGGGGTGGAAATAAAAAAAATATTTACTATCTGGCCATAAATTTAACACTGCTTAGCGTAAGGAGAGTTCGCACATAATTGGAATATTTTAATGGTAATATCGAGGCGCTCACCTGGTGCTTAAGAAAGTTCTGCTGGTTCTCGCGCTGGCGCTCACGCAAATAATTCTGCCGCTTTTGATTTTCATTGGTAAAGCCGGGGAAGTACGAATAAAATGTGTCCGTAACACATTGCTCCATATCATCCTGTGTGGAAGAGAGAAAGCATTTGTGAACATTCGACCTCTGTGCTTTGGCGTATGCTTGCATGTATATATTTATTATATATTCCTTATCGCTGGACTCCTTTTTTCCAATCCCCCCCACTCCCAGTTTCCTTTGGCGACACTAACCACCAGCAAGAAGCTTGTATACATTTTTAGACGTGCGATTGAGTAAGGCAACAAATTATTCCAGCACCGTTCTGTTCTCCGTTCGTCTTTTTTCAGCGCTTCGCGAAGCAGAAGCTGCTCCAGCCAACACTCCACAATGCCTACTGCCATTTTTGCACACAATTTTTATGCCGTCGACGGGGAAAATCGCGTGCACCGACGGCATCAACAAAATTATATATAATCCAAACAATTCCCACAAGACAAGGGTTCGAAGGGATAACTACCCACTCTTGGGAAGTCAAAATTAGCATAGAACTTTCGAAATGAAACACAACACAAAGAAGTTTTGAAGTACTCTTTACTTTCAAATAAGTATAGTCTATAGAATTGCTGATGGTCATCTGCCCAAACAACTCCCATACACAAGGGGTAACAAATATAATAATATAAAGGACGAGACTCTTCGTAACACGACTGCTGAAGGCGGCTTGGGAACTCGGCTGAGACGTTTCTCCCTGCCATTTTATCAACCTGGCTCAGCTGTTTCGGCCTACTACCCTACCCTGAAGGGCCTGAAGAGCTCGACCTGAACTTCCATTAATTAGCTGCATGCATTAGTCCTGTTGATGGGCGCCTTAATTAAGAAAGGTTTTAACGTTTCCATCATTTGTACGGAGTGGCTTCATTCGAGACCGAGGACACCGGGGTGAATGTTTTAACTTTGCATAATTTAGTGCAATTTGCTATTAAGTAGCTATTAAGCAGTTTCTTAATAGTTACTTAAGTGTTCTGTCACAAAACGAAGGCGCAAAAACCATAACTTGCCAGTAATTCAGGTCAAGGAAACTATCAAATTGAAGACTTCGAAACAGATGGGTAACAGGGGGGGCCCAAGTACGGGGTCACGCAGTTCAAGTCAGGTGGGGAAAGGTGAAAAGTCTGGCATTAATTATTCTTACGCAGTTCAACGAGGAACCAAATAGGATAGGTTGTTTTTAATGCTACTTTTGATTGGAGGTTTTTATTTTAATTTTATCAGATGTCTTTCTTATTAGATGACAGTATGCTTCTGTGTATAATTTTTAGTCATATCCTTTGAGAGCATGTTACACCTACTGTACGTAAACTATTCGAGCTCTGGTTTACTACGCCCATTCATTGGACTCGATTGCGTGTGAAATCAAATTTGGGTTAACCAAGTGCCAGCTAGTGGGTGAGGGGAAAGTGCGAATAGTAACGACTTTCATTTGTAATACACCAACCCGGAAGCAAAAGTTCCTGTTAAACCTACACAAGCCTTAGGTTATTTTAAATTGAGGTTAATTATTGAATCGCCGCCAAATTGAATTGGTTCAGCCAGATTATAATAAAAAATTCGTTTTAACAACAGACGCATCAGACGTAGCTATCGGGGCAGTACTATCACAAGATGAAAAACCAATTACGTTTATTTCTAAAACATTAAACAAAACGGAACAACTTTATGCAACAAATAAAAAGGAATTGTTAGCCATAGTATGGGCCTTAAAAACTCTCAGGAATTATTTATATGGAGTAATTGGCATAGAAATACAAACGGACCATCAATCCTTATCATTCACTATTTCAGACAAAAATCCAAATGTAGATATGAAAAAATGGTATTCTTTTATTGAGAGCTTTACTCCAAAAATAAAGTATAAACCTGGAACAACAAATGTTGTAGCCGATGCATTATCACGAATCCAAATCAATAATATTACAAATAGCGATATAGACGAATTCGAACAGTCAAACTCAGATCAAGACACACAGCACTCTGCTGAAAGTAGTTTTGAAAATGTAATACAAGAGACCCGAAAACCATTAAATCAATTTAAACAACAATTGTTATTAACAAAGGGGAGGTATACAATACATGAGTCACTGGTAGTTTTTGGAAAAACAAGACACATCATCGAATATGATACAGTTGAGAACTTAGTAACTATATTAAGGGAATATCTTCCACCTAATATAACGGTTGGAATTCATTGTAGCTTAGAAGATTTATAGCACATTCAAGTACCTTTCAAAAACAGTTTTACTAACAAATTTCTGTTTACACGAATATTTCTGCAAGACGAAAAAAATTAACATTAACAAACTTTATGGCCTATGTATTAAAATCGCTGCATGATACAGCCGAAGCACTTGGAATCAGCTTACTATAATTATATATCTCTGTATCGTCGTTACAAATCAAAGTGAATCAAGAATGGTAATTGTTTAATAATGTGAAGACTTCCGAGAGAAGTAAATTCGTTTTTGCTTTGATTTAAAAAACATTTAAGAAGGAAATCAATTTAAACATTTTTTAACTTTGTAAGAAAAAGTGCCATTGATTTCCTCTTAATAATCTTCTGGCTCGGCAACCTCGTCAAAGAAACGCGCAGCCTGCAACTGTTTTCGGATGGCTCCAACCTGGGTTAAGATTTTGGGGGACGTCGTTGAAACAGTGAACTTCTGCACAGCGGGAACCTGATTAGGATATAACTATTAGAGAAAATTGAACAAAATTAAGGATATATGCATCCCTTACCTCCCATCACTTTTTGAGGTTGTCGATCTTCCGCTGGCCATTCCCCGCCAGCTTTGTGCCCGTCTCCTGGCGGGTCATTTTGGGCATTTCACGAAGTAATGGCATGGACAGATTGTGACCCGCGGCCTCTCTGAGAACCACATCTCTTCTGGCCAAGCTCTGCGGCAGGGTTTGAGTGCCCCGATTACGGGATTCCCTTTTGCTGCGCTGCAACTCCAGCTGCTGTTGTTGTTGCTGCTGCTTGGTCGCCAGATCACCGTAGTTTTTGAAGTAGCGCGACAAACGCTGATCTGACTGGCGGCGCACTCGTTCCACGGCTTGCTCATCGGCGGTATCAAGCTCAAAACTGGTATTGGCACTTTCCGAGGCCGCGGGCAGCTTGTAGTCGGCGTGGAACTCGGAATTGCGCGCAATGTTGAGGAAGTATGGCGGAGAGCCTTCTGCATTATTGCTGTCCGTAGAATCCTTGGCTGCCGGCACAGCATAGTTGAGTTCGAGCACTTGAAAAGCATTATCCGAGGTCGCTTCCTTGTCATTAACGTGGGCTCGTTCAGCGTCCCTGCCGCACGCGATCTCCTCAAGGCAAAATGAGCACAGGATTCGGCGGCAGTTCGTGCAGACATTTCGCTCCCGTTGACAGGCCCGACACACATCGCTCTTGGCCAAACACTGGGCGCACATGGCGTACAGACGCTCACATTTGTGACTCACCAGGGCGTAGCTGCTCTGGCAATGGTGGCTGGCACTTCCTTCTTCCTCAGCATCCAGTTCGTCTTCCTCCTTGTCTCCACCAGCATCATCGCTATTTTTGCATCCATTTTCCACGTCGCGACGCGGCTCCTTTTGCTTCATTTTCAGGGCGAGCTTCCGCTGGCATGGCAGACAACAGCTCTCGTAGCTCTTCAGCGGCTCAAAACAAAGCGGATAGATCTTCTCACACAGATGGAAGCACTCGCGCTCGATCTTAGCCATTTGGGGCACCTTAAAGTTCAGCTCCACTGCCGGCGGCAAGGGCTGACCACGTCTGTATTCGTGGTGTGCCGAATTGCTGAAGTACTTATAGACCCTATTGGCGTTGGGTTCTGTGCTGATATTGATGTTTTGGTTGCTTTTGTTTGTAGTGCGCGATTCAGCCAGATTATTGATCTCCTTGGCGTGCAGCAAGTGAGCGTCCTGTTCCAGGTTAGCCAGCAACTGTTCCCGCATCAAGCGATTTTGTTCCGAGTCGATGCGAGCCTGCCAACACAATGAACAAAGTTGAGAGAATTTTAATTCAATTACAACATAGTGCCATTACGTGGCGAATCTAAATGACCTAATAATCCTATCAATATTACTCTCAATTACAATTAATTTTCCCTTTCAAATGATGTTGGTCGGGACCTAGTTCACAAATCGAATCAGATCAACATTTAGTCATAAAAATAAACTCAAGGCTCCGCATTCAGTAGCGTTCCTGCCAGTTAATTAATAAGCATAGTAAACAATTGATTCAAGGAGATTATGTAGGCATTGCTTATAATAATAGGCCCTTTCTTTTATGTAATTGTAACTAGTGTCACTTTTTCAGCACGTAAACGTTCTTTTTCCAACTGTTCCTCCAGTTTTATGGTCTTCAGCTGGGCCTCGAGACGTCTGTTGATAGAAGTAAACATTATGTTAGATATAAAAAAATACAATAGCATTTAACCTAGATTAGTACCTGGTCAAAGCCTCCTCCTGTCGTCGCTCCTTTTCCCTCAGTAGCTCTATGGAGCGACGCTTCTCCTCAATCTGTTGCATGAGATCCCGCTGGTAGTCCTTTTTACGCGCCTTTTCCAGCTCAGCACTGCGTAGATTTCGTTCCATAATGCCGTCACCGGTTACAATATTTGATAGCTCAACATGTCCCAGGTCCTGGAGCAACTTGTGACGCGTGGTGCCTGGCTAATTTTGGGCGGCACATAGTTGGGATTGCTATTTACAATTAACTCTAAGTCAGTCTTATCCGTTGTGCTGTGGTTTGAGGGGCTGGTGCTGGATGTGCTGGAACGTTTCTCCCCTGGACCCCCGCCGCCGCTGCCGCCAACTGCGATGGCTTCCTCACTTGTCCCGGTCTTTGATGCTTGGTGACCGGCGGATGGAGCATCTGTCGGGGGGTGGAAATAAAAAAAATATTTACTATCTGGCCATAAATTTCACACTGCTTAGCCTAAGGAGAGTTCGCACATAATTGGAATATTTTAATGGTAATATCGAGGCGCTCACCTGGTGCTTAAGAAAGTTCTGCTGGTTCTCGCGCTGGCGCTCACGCAAATAATTCTGCCGCTTTTGATTTTCATTGTTAAAGCCGGGGGAAGTACGAATAAAATGTGTCCGTAACCCATTGCTCCATATCATCCTGTGTGGAAGAGAGAAAGCATTTGTGAACATTGTGACCTCTGTGCTTTGGCGTATGCTTGCATGTATATATTTATTATATATTCCTTATCGCTGGACTCCTTTTTTCTAGTCCCCCCCCACTCCCAGTTTCCTTTGGCGACACTAACCACCAGCAAGAAGCTTGTATACATTTTTAGACGTGCGATTGAGTAAGGCAACAAATTATTCCAGCACCGTTCTGTTCTCCGTTCGTCTTTTTGGGGTCAGTAGCACCGTAGCACCAGTGCTTCGCGAGGCAGGAGCTGCTCCAGCCAACACTCCACAATGCCTACTGCCATTTTAGCACATAATTTTTATGCCGTCGACGGGGAAAATCGCGTGCACCGACGGCATCAACAAAATTATATATAATCCAAACAATTCCCACAAGACAAGGGTTCGAAGGGATAACTACACACTCTTGGGAAGTCAAAATTAGCATAGAACTTTCGAAATGAAACACAACACAAAGAAGTTTTGAAGTACTCTTTACTTTCAAATAAGTATAGTCTATAGAATTGCTGATGGTCATCTGCCCAAACAACTCCCATACACAAGGGGTAACAAATATAATAATATAAAGGACGAGACTCTTCGTAACACGACTGCTGAAGGCGGCTTGGGAACTCGGCAGAGACGTTTCTCCCTGCCATTTTATCAACCGCCCAGCTGTTTCGGCCTACTACCCTACCCTGAAGGGCCTGAAGAGCTCGACTCTAAGAAAGGTTTTAACGTTTCCATCATTTGTACGGAGTGGCTTCATTCGAGACCGAGGACATCTGGGTGAATGTTTTAACTTTGCATAATTAAGTGCAATTTGCTATTAAGTAGCAGTTTCTTAATAGTTACTGAAGTGTTCTGTCACAAGGCGCAAAAACCATAACTTGCCAGTAATTCAGGTCAAGGAAACTATCAAATTGAAGACTTCGAAACAGATGGGTAACAGGGGGGGACCAAGTACGGGGTCACGCAGTTCAAGTCAGGTGGGGAGAGGTGGAAAGTCTGGCATTAATTATTCTTACGCAGTTCAACGAGGAACCAAATAGGATAGGTTGTTTTTAATGCTACTTTTGATTGGAGTTTTTTTTTTAATTTTATCAGATGTCTTTCTTATTAGATAACAGTATGCTTCTGTGTATAATTTTTAGTCATATCCTTTGAGAGCATGTTACACCCACTGTACGTAAGCTATTCGAGCTCTGGTTTACTACGCCCATTCATTGGACTCGATTGCGTGCGAAATCAAAATTGGGTTAACCAAGTGCCAACTAGTGGGTGAGCGGAAAGTGCGAATAGTAACGACTTTCATTTGTAATACACCAACCCGGAAGCAAAAGATCCTGTTAAACCTACACAAGCCTTAGGTTATTTTAAATTGAGGTTAATTATTGAATCGCCGCCAAATTGAATTGGTTCAGCCAGATTATAATAAAAAATTCGTTTTAACAACAGACGCATCAGACGTAGCTATCGGGTCAGTACTATCACAAGATGAAAAACCAATTACGTTTATTTCTAAAACTTTAAACAAAACTGAACATCTTTATGCAACAAATAAAAAGGAATTGTTAGCCATAGTATGGGCCTTAAAAACTCTCAGGAATTATTTATGTGGAGTAATTGGCATAGAAATAAAAACGGACCATCAATCCTTATCATTCACTATTTCAGATAAAAATCCAAATGTAGATATGAAAAAATGGTATTCAAGGAAATGGTATTCGGAACACTTCCTTCAAGTTTGCCATATGCTCCTCCCTTGTGCGTCCGATCCCGATGATGTCATCTTGATACGCAAATGCGTGCGGCGCCATATCCGGGCCTATAACCTGGTCCAAAGCCCTTTGGAAAGTTGCCGATGCTGAATGTAAACCGAACGGCATCACCTTCCACTGGTACAGACCTTTTCCTGGTACCGTTAAAGCCGTGTACTTTCTGCTTCCCTCATCCAGTGGGATTTGCCAATAGCCGTCCTTAAGATCGAGGCTGCTGAAAAACTTTGCTTCCCTTAGTTGCTCCAGTATAAAGTTTATTCGTGGCATTGGGTACGCATCTTTTACCGATTTTGCGTTTATTTGTCGGAAATCCACGCACATTCTCCATTGACCCGTTTTCTTTTTCACCATAACGATGGGTGAGCTATAAGCACTATTTTAAGGCTCGATGCATCCCTTTTCCAGCAGCTCTTCTACCTTCGCATTTATCTCCCCTTGTATTTTGGGGTTTTTCGGATAGTACCTTTGTTTTATGGGGATGTCGTCCTTCATAGTGATCCTGTGCTGCGTAACTTCTGGCTTGTGAACGCCACTAGCTCCTCCTCAATGAACCTTTTGTCCCGCTCGCTCTCCCATTCCTCCGAGGATCCAGTCACTGCTACTGACAGCCTATCCTCCAGGCATCCGCCCCATCGTTCTCTTCTCGGGATCGTGACTTGGTGGCCTGCACATGTTATTGTTGTGCCAAATCCTGCGAGGAAATCCCATCCTAGCACCGCGCTGTCTCCCATGCCTGGCAACACCAACATATTTAGTTTGTGTTCCATGTTGCCAAAGCTTACCGTCGTCTGGAGTACCGTTCGAGTCTCCGTATGGCTCCCATTGGCCAATTTTATCAGTCTCCTTGTTGTTTTTCGCTCTCCGGCGATTTCTGGGTTCTCCGCTAGCTTCTCCGAAATGAAGCTAGCCGTTGCCCCGGTGTCTATCATGGCCTTAACTTCTGCTCCTCCGACCTTGACGACCGCCGACAATTGCTGATCATCTCCTGATAATCCTCCAACTAGTTTTGAGAGGCAGCACCTCGCGATCGCTGCCTTTCTCTCTACGGCTGAGATCGCTGCACGTTTCCCGATCTTTGGCAGCACTCTGTGCTCCTTACCCCTATTGCTCCGCACAATCTGCAGAACAATATTCTGGGGTTCCTGCACCCACTAGCCCAATGGCCCATGCCTACGCACCTGTTGCATGCCTGCGCCGGGTTCTCGACATGTCCTTGTCTCGGCGTTGCTGCCCATTGCTGATTTGGCTGTTGCTGTTCGCTGTGGCTTGTACCCCATTGCTGGTAGGTTTGTTGCATTGGGCTCCCAGCCCAGTGTAGATTCGGTTGTTGCTGTCTGGGGGTTGCAACCCATTGCTGATTCGTCTGTTGCTGTACCCTTTTTCTCTGCCCTTCTGCCTGCCATTTCTGCCTCCATCCTTGTCCTGGGGGGCTCTGTCGCTCTGGCGGGTCCTGATTCATTTCATCCTTCTGCCATTTATTTTCGGTCGCCGGCTGTTTGCGATCCCATTGTGTTTCCATGGAGGCTTGCCTGTTAAACGCCTCTTCTTCTTGGGCTAACTCCTCGGCTAGGCCCATTACTTCTTCCAGCGACGCGCATGCATATGGCCTCATAAACATTTCCATGCGTGGTATGCAGTTCTCCACCAGTCTCTCTATTATCTCCTTCGTGGATTTCCCTAGTGGCTTCATTAGAGTCTGAAGGTCCACCATATACTCTTTGAAAGGTACTCCTCGTTTCTGCTTCCGCTGCCGAACCTGGTCTGCCAATTTCTCAAAGTAACCTTTCGGCAGAAAAAAGGACTCGAAGCTCCTTCTGAACGCTTTCCAAGTTGGCCATTCCTCATCGTTCATTATGAACCACTTCTGTGCTCTGTCATGGAGTAATTCCGGCATCGCCCGGGGGAAGCTTGCGTTATTTTTAGCCTCGAAAACAGTCACGTAGTTTGGGCGCCAGGTGTAACGAACTTTTCTTGCTGATCGATGCTCGCAACAAAAGCCGCGGCTAGCTCAAAGAGTTTATGGATCGTTCCACCGAATTTATAGATTCGACGTGACTGCCCGAGCCCAGAAATAACACCGGATTGCTTCTTTTACAAAATATACCCTTTATTTACACAATATTTGTACAAAGTTCATGAAAGGGTGAATCTCACCGGCTGCTCGGCTCGGCCGATCGAACGCTCGTCCTCCCCTCGGTCCCCGGTCACCGTTCCGGGTTGGTGCCGATACACACGCCCCCCCCCCAAAGCTTTCGCCCAGCAGGACGTGTGGTCTCAGTGCCTGGCGCCGGTTCGGCTCACGGTTTCCTCCGTTTGGACTCACGTGCTCCAGTTGCGGGGCCTATGTTGCCCCTCTCGTGCCGGTGACGCTGTCCTTCTCTGATGTCCTTCTGACGCTGCTTCTGTTGACGCTGCCCTCGTTGTCGCTGCTCCTTTCGTCGCTGTCGCTGCTCCTCTTCAGTGGGTGTGTGTGGATCGCTATTATCCTTGGCTCACTGGGATTGCCCTTTCGCCGTGGCCGGCACCTGACCCGTGTTGGCGGACCAATAGGCTCACCTCCCAGGCGTACGCCGGGCAGGCTACGCATCTTAGTGCCTGGCGGCCGGATCAGGGCACGAAGGGCCTACCTACCCTACAGGACACGCCCCCGGTTGCGTCTGCCACTCGCCTCCAAACACCGGCGTGCATATGCTCCGCAGGATTTATGGGCGACCAGAGGTTTGGCGTCGCGCTTCCTTTAACTCCAGGCGATACGCTGTGCATACGCTCCAGCGCCTGGATCAGGAATATTCCGACCTTACCGGGACGTTCCTGTTTGGTTTTATCTATTGGGCTTGAGTTCCCAAGCTGGCTATCCCTCGCTTTACAGGATCATACCTGGTCACAACGGGAAGGAATCTGTAAGGCGTACGCCAGACCGATCCGACGCCCTTGCTATCACACCAGGATACCTGTCGTGTCCGGGAGCAACCCAACCCGACTCTATTTACCCTTGGGCTTCAGTTCCGCCGCGGATCCTGGATCCTTTTCCTATTTGCTCCTTGAGTTATCCCGATGATTCGCGTACAGCCTCTGGACTTACCCACAGGGGGTCCTTGAGCCAATGATCGTATGTCTTTACGCACTCGCTTTTATCCTCGCACTTGTGACTGTCGGACTTACCCACGGGAGGTCCTTCAGCCTTTACTCCTAATTCCTCCAAGGAAACTTTCTCGTGAATGTTAGACTTACCCACGGGGGTCTTTCACTCAACTCTGCCAGCTTCCCTAGAAGACTCGGTCTCGATTTACTCCAGGAGCCCTCCTTATATAGCTCCAGAGGCGCCCGTTAATCCTTGCAACTCTTTCTTCCTGCCGTTAATCCTTCGGCTTTCTATTCCCGCCGTTAATCCCACTTTCCAATTAGTCGCACCGGCGGCTCCCGTTCACACCCCCCTTTTCCCCCTTTGGCCACCGGACTGCATCGTTATTATGGCGGGCATTGGCTCTTTTACCGGCGCTTCCCCCGCGCTCCCCTTTTTTTTTTTTTTTTTTTTTTTTTCCTATTGCTCCGCTTGGGAGCTTAGGGCATCCACAAGTGCATTCATCCACCGGACCCTATTCTGCCAAATCCCAGGTGACAGAGAGAACGCGCGGCGTAGTGCTGCTCTGCGCTGGGCTAAGCTTGGGGCGTCCCATTCTTCTTCTTCTTTGCGGGTTTCACTCCAAAGCCATCCTTATGCTGTCTCGCTCTGACCAATCCATCCATTTCCATTTCTTTTATCTGCTGCTGGAGAGCGGGGGGTCGTCATCGGGTTGGGGGGTGATTGTTTTTTTCTGATCTTGTGTTTGTTTCTTAATCTTAATTTTTCGCTCCCCTTGGCCACCGGTTATTATTCCGGCCCGCATTGTTATTATTCCGTGCTTTCTAAATGTTCCCCGCCCCCTTCTCTTTCTCCTACATCCGCGCACGGCTGTCGCGCAGGCCCGACCGGAACCGTTACGTTCCACGTTGTCTCCGCTTTCTCCTGCATCCGCGCACGGCTGTCGCGCAGGCCCTTTCCCCGCTGCTGCCCCTGCATCCGCGCACGGCCGCGCGATCCCTTTCCCCGCTGCTGCCCCTTCTTGCCACCGGTCTTGGTGTGTGGGAGATTTAATCTCCTCACAGAAGTCGGTTGAGTTTATTATGTATACGACATGTGGCAGTCAAGCTGTGAGGAATATTGCAGTGTCTGGCTAGCATGGTAGCACTTGTTCACATAAATACTTCTTCAGATAACTTTAATTTAGATATACATATATTTAAAATAGAATATTTAATATTTATTCTAGCCGAGAATTTCTCGGATATTGATTCTCAAAAATCAAGTTCAAAAATCAAACATAAAATAACATAATTATAAAGAAGAAGAATATAACCACATCATATGTACTTGATTTATTTATATTTTTTATCTTAACTATTTAAATGATCAATCAAAACAAATACAAAAGCCATTAGGATTAATCATTTTTTAAATATAACCTGTTGTCCAAATACCTGTATGTCATTGCTCCTCAGATTGTCATTATTTTTCATATCCGCCCACAAAATTTCCGTAAACCAATTAAATACAACTGATTTTGATTGGTTTTTTTATTGTTTTTATTGTCGCCGCAAGGTGCGTGTCAAGTCAATCTTAATGCCTAGAATGTTTAACGCCTCCCTTGTCACGACCTTAGGAAACTAATGGAATTTTTAATCCTTACTGTTAAATGGATTGGTGTAGGCCATAATTGAATAGCTGCTTTCGACTGTCTTTGTTTTGGTTTTCCAACTCAATGACACCTACAATTATTGCGATGTCACGATGCGTTACGAATTTGACGCTGACCGATTGTAACCGCAAAAGGCCATAATTTATTTAATGCAGGAGCCCGCTCGGGGTGTTGGGTCCTGCGAACGGCTACACTAATCAATAAGTTCTAATGCGTGTCCTTGACATGTTATAAATAGCAAGGAGGCTTAATTTGGCGTAATTCGTATGCAGGTTGTGCAATTTAACCTGAAGTTAAGAAATGATAAGTGGTTACTGGCTTTCGGTTTGAAAGCTTCTTTAATGGGTTTAAATATTAATAAAGATTTTAAAGGCTTTACTTAATGTTCCTCATTACGCCGATAAAGATTACTAAGCTTAGCGTTGATTTCTGCAGTTATTTTTCTATTTCAAAACCTTTCTCACCATAAAGGACCCAAAGAGAAACTCACCTCATTGAACACAAAAACCTTAAAAGCTTTTTGTTTGGTCATTGAGCCTTTTCAATGACCTTTTCCCTTTTTTCCAAATAACAAAAAAGAGGAAATTATTTATTTCACAACGTTATAAAATGTTTATTTATTCGCATAGGAAATGGAGTGCGAGAAAGCTCCGATCTATGATGCGTATGCACTGAGATAGAGAGTTCAAGTGGGCCCGCCTTAGATCATAAGCCGGGCGAAAGCTCGTTAACTTAATGCTAAAGATAAAGCCCGTTGAAGCCGAGCGGCCGAGAAGAGTCGGCTTGCGACCAACAATAGCGATAAGATAAATAGGACAAATATGAAATGACAAACTATAAATATTATATATTAGTGATAGCTGTGACTGCTGCCTGACCCGACACTTTCCGCTCTTTAAAGCTTTCAACACCGTTACCTTTTCAGGAAGGTTTGTGTCTCGTCTATGTGATTTATAAATTTTATAAACATTTCAAAATTGTATAACCAATCATTTATAAACATTCTAACATTCCAAAATGTATTTTTTTTTTTTTAATTTTGTACGAAATTTCCATTATAATAAAAAAAGGGCCCTGCAATTTAATTGGAAAATGATCTCTTTGGATTGTCAAATTTTAAGACAAAGCTTTTATTTTTGGCATATTCAATCAAATGAAATAAAATTCGACGTGGTGTGAACATTTTTGGCAAATTGCAAATTATTTCAAGTGTGGCAATAATTTATCAATACTTATGTACGTATTTTCGGTCCGAGGAGTTTGTGAGATGACTCCGAGGCTACCTAGCTTAGGGCTACCGAACGGGTCGCAGGTTGCGGATAGCGAAAAACCTTTTTCTATTTAAGGTTAGCTGTGAATAAAGCGAAGGATTCCACTGCAGGCCCTCCTCGGGGATCCTCCTCGCAAATAAACAGCCCCGGACAGCTAGCGGGTATCCGCGCCGTAAGCGGTGCCGACGATGCGCTTGTGTTGCCGCCTCTAAAAAGTAGCCTCACACAATTTCCCTTCCTACACAAGTTACCTACCCACCTCCCTTCCCAAACACCATCTCACACCGGGCCGGACTAAGGTGTCACTCGACCCGTGCCGAGAGTCAGCCTGGCTGGGGGCCCGGTATATAAACTCTGCCCAGTCTTAAACGGAGGGCTCAGGGTACCTGGCGACCCCCTGTTCTAATAAGCCTTACCTTACTAAGTGGACCGTCCCTTCTCCGCAACTCGTGGGAACTAATTATGGAGAAAAATATAATATATAGCAAAAAAAACACAAAAAACAATCAAGGAGTCGGGATCTCCCAAAAAACGCGAAAAACTGGCATTGACGAGTGAGTCTGGCCAAAAGTCGACGACGGTGCAGATGGCGAGTGAGCCCTCCCGTCCGACCACGCTAGCTTGGCAGGGTCCGGGCGGACCTCACCCCCAAAAACCCCGATACCACGGTTTTTAGAAATCTCAGGAAAACCAACTGGATCAAGTACCATCAAGTCCTCTCAAACAATATTGCACCACAGCCACCTGACTATCCCCAAACCGTGGAAAGTCTAAACACTATGGTACAAGTCTTCACTCAAGCCTGTAACAATGCCCTCAGAAGAGCATGCCCAAAAACCAAACCACGCAAGCGAAATAGGCCACCCTGGTGGTCTACGGAGCTAGCAGCCCTACAAGCAACAAGCAGAACCCTGTTCAACAGGGCCAAAGCCGGTAGCGAAGAGGCACTCTGGACCGAATACAAGGTCTCTCTGGTCTCCTACAAAAACGCCATCCGAAAACCAAAGCGCTCCTCATGGAACTCCTTCTGCTCGGATATCCTTAGGTCAACTCTAAATCCCACCCACATCTCCAATGCTCAGCATGCATACAAAAAGGGTAAATCTACCGAAACTGCCCTTCACGCGCTCATATACAGAATAGAGAAAGCCTTCCTTCAGAAGGAATATGCCCTAGTAGCCTTTCTTGACATAAAGGGGCTTTCAATAATGTTCTCCCAAACACCATAACTAGCTCACTAAGAACTCTGGGGGTAGATGAACACCTGATAGGACTCATTGACCAGCTGTTAACACGCAGAACAGTGACGTCCTCTCTGGAAACATCTTCCCTAACAAAGGCCGTCAATAGAGGCACACCGCAAGGAGGGGTCCTATCCCCTCTCCTATGGAACATAGCAGTCAACTCAATTCTATGCAAGATGGAAGAAGGAGGCTGCAGGATAGTGGCGTACGCAGACGACGTCGCAATCCTGTTCACAGGTAAATACCCTCAAACGCTCTGCGATCTCATGAGCGAGAAACTGCAAACCCTAGCCGAATGGACAAGCAGTAATGGCCTAGGAGTAAATGCGCAGAAAACGGAGCTAGTCCTCTTCAGCAGGAAATACACACTCCCACCCCTCGTCCCACCAAGACTAAACAACCAAAGGCTCTCCTTCAGCAGCAGTGCCAAATACCTAGGAGTAATTCTGGATAGGAAGCTAACCTGGAACTCTAACGTAGAAGAAAGGTCAAAAAAGGCTGCTACAGCCCTTTTTACCTGCAAAAAAGCCATAGGAAACAAGTGGAGCATGTCCCCTAACATAGTAAGCTGGATCTACACTGCCATAGTCAGACCCATACTACTTTACGGAGTTCTGGTATGGTGGCCAGCCCTCAAAAAGAAAAGCACACTTATAGAACTGGAAAAAATCCAGCGATCAGCAGCACTATGCATCAGCGGTGCACTAAGATCGACACCAAACGAAGCACTAAACGCCATACTTAGCTTACAAAATCCAGGTCGAGCTGGAATATAACAAGCGAAAGTATCGGCAATCAGGCTTAGGGAAACTCAGCAATGGAGCCTCCTAAATAAGGGCCACTCCACCATTCTTCTGAACGATCCTCTCATTCCCAGTAGTACAGACTACTGTATTCCAAGGGAGTACACACAAACAACTTTCCAAGCCCTCATTCCTAACAGAGAGGAATGGGGAGACCAAATACCAGGCCCAGAGAACGCAATATGCTTCTATACTGACGGCTCCAAACTAAACAACAGAGTAGGAAGGGGAATATACTCCGAGCAACTAGGCATTAAAACCTCTTTCAGACTCCCAGATCACTGTAGCGTATTTCAAGCAGAAGTGATTGCCATAAGGGAAGCGCTAAAACTCCTAAACCTACACAACTCCACACAAAGAGGAGTCAACATATACAGCGACAGCCAAGCGGCTATAAAATCGATCAGCTCGATCACAAGTAACTCAAAAACTGTCTCAGACTGCAGATCATCTCTTCACGAGATGGAAAACCAGTATGACATAAGCCTCATCTGGGTCCCAGGTCATAGGGACATCACAGGCAACTGCATAGCAGATGAACTGGCACGTAAAGGCACCACCACACCACTCCAGGGAGAACTGGAGGGCACTGGTGTACCACTAGCCTCATGCAAGCTCCAACTTAGGGAAGCAAATAAGGAAAAGAACCAGCTTAGCTGGGAAACCGTCCCAAACTGCCGGTTGGCCCGCCAACTATGGCCCATAATCTCTACAAAAAGAACATCCCAACTACTTAGGATGGATAGAACCCGAATCGGCACGGCGATAAGAGTCATCACGGGGCACTGGCTAGTGGGAACACATGCTAGGCGAATGAACTCACCCCACAACGACTACTGCCGCAGCTGCAGGGACGAAGAAGAGGAAGAAACAGTAGAGCACCTTCTCTGCCACTGTCCAGCGCTGCAGTCTCTTAGACTTAAGCACCTAGGCGACAGATTCCTTAACAGCATCTCAGCGATGTCAGAAATAGACCCGAACAGGATAGAAAGGTTCACCAAAGCCTCAGGGTGGGGGAACTGCTAAACCATAAGACCTTCTGCGTGAAAAGGGATTTTTAGATCTAGGTCACGGTATCACAAGGGACCGAACACGGTCTAAGTGTGGCGGATGCCTCCACCAGGAGGTGAATGCCAGCCGTCTAACCTAACCTAACCTAACCTATGTACGTATGAATTGCTTTAATCGAAATGAATCATGACATGAATGAAGCTATTCAATCCATTAAACTGCAAAAGGATCTCTTTGGATAATCAAATATGATGATGAAGCTTTTATTTTTAACATTTTCAAAAACGTAGCTTTGGGATTGTCAAATACCAAGATGAATCTTTTAGTTTGGAGATCATCGATTAAATCAAATAAAATGGCCAGGTTTTATTTTCAATTTTATTGGAGTAATGAAATAATACAATTTAAAGAATTCAAGATACAAAAGAATTCAAAAATACATGCAAATTAACTTTGTCCTTATTGATTTAATAAAAAAAACAGAACATTTTTTATTTTATTTTTTTTGTGTTAGACTTTTATTCGTAAACGTATTAAAACATCAAGACACTTATTATTGCAGATTGCTTATGACCGATCGCTACTGCATGCAGGAAAGGACTGACTTCTTAATTCTAAATTCTTCTCCAATAAACCTCGGCCAGAAGCTTTTCTTTTTTTTGCTTCCAGAACTTTTCTTTTGTTTTTAATAAAAGCTTATGCTGAAACTGTCGCATCTCGTTGTGAAATTACATTATGCTGAGCGATGCAATTTGATTGAAAATCGGAACTCAATATTCTGGGCTTCGATCGTCAGAACGGAAGCTTGTGTTTACTTTACGATTGGTTTGTTTATATCTAGCCGGATGGTCAAGCGCGGCTCTTGAAGTTGCTGACATTTAATTTTAAAATTGGTTTATTAATTCCATAAGTGGAACTGTTTCATGGATTGGATAACTCTCCCCCTTCTAAAATGGATCGTCCCAATTCATTATGGATTTCGTTTAAATGATCTCTTAATTCGGTTATAAAAATGTCTTCGGTAATAGGTTTTTCTAGTTCTGGCCGTTGGTTTTTGGTTACAAATATGTTTTTGTATTAAAAAATAGTTAGAGAAATCAAGTATATAATGATTAAAATTAATAATATAAATGATATCGATATTTTGGTATTCTTAATTTTAATGAATGGATTTAAAATGTTAATATTATCCAAAGACAGTTCCGAGTTATTTGATAATATATAATCGGATATATCATAATTTTTTGAAGTGGTTTGTAGTTACATAGCTTAGAATTTTGTTCTCTAGATTGGTATACGAAACATTATTAATTATGGTTGTACCATTAAATGTTATTAAAACCATTTAATTCGGAGTTGTTGGCAATATTGTTACCGTTTATGAGAATGGCACCATCTTGGATAAGGTCTTTTTTTTATTTTTTCTCATTTTTTTCAAATTGATTTTTCACCGTTTAATAATCGGGTAAAACATGTTTTTTCTAAACTTAAAGTGCAATAATTATTAAAGAGTTCTTTCTTAAATGTAGACATTTCATAATATGTATTGTCGCATTTTGCAACTTGATTACTTATTAATAGTTTTCCATCGGTTTGGGAAATGGATCGGGCGTAAAATATTTCACATCTATTATTTATTATTGGGTATTTTATATAAATTATTAATAGTTCGTTATGTAGTACGATTTTGAACACAGAGATATCCATTAAGTCAGCGATAATTAGTGGCTTTTGTTCGTGTTCTAATATTTTTTTTATATCTTCATTGTTTAAAATTTTTGTATTGAAAACATCAATTTTGGCAAGGGTAATGGTATCTATTAAATTTTGTAGGTCAAATGTTAACAATCGTAAGCGATGTTTTCTTAGTGGCAAATCTTGATCCATAAAAACTTTTTTAAAATCTTCGGAAAGTGATTTTATTTCTTTAAACAATTTGGAATTTATAATGAATTGTTTATTATTATTTTCAATTAAGTCATTCATTTTATTTTGTACTTTAATGAAGTCATCATGATCTGGAGTTCCAGCTAACCACTTCCACACGGTGCCCAACTCATTTATTCCCTTTTTTGGTCTAGCTGATATGAACTGGGATAAAATTAATTTGATTACTTCAATGTCGTATTAAATTTCCCATTATTTATGGAAAAGGCTGTCTTTTCAATGTCTGAGTCCTTCATTAAAATTTTGTGGAATCCTGATTCCAAATCGATTGTTGAGAAATACTTAGCCTTTCCTAAATTTGCTAATATTACAGACGGATCTTGCATCGGATATCTGTCTGGAATAGTATTCTCGTTTAATTTTTTATAATCTATAACTAATCTATGTATGGGTGTTCCATCTTCATTTTGACCCTTTTTTGGTACTACCAATACTGGTGAATTATAAGGACTTCTACTTGGTCTTATTATTTGATCATTTAGCATTCGATTGTTTTCGTTGATAACAAAATCTACAACCGACAAGGCGTAAGGATATTGCTTACTATATATAGCCCTGTCATTTATCGTATTTATTTCACTGCGAATGTCCGTTCTGAACGGTATTTGTAAATTTATTTTCGAGTGTTCTTCTTCAATTTTGTTAATTATTTTTCGTCCCAAAAACTCTACTCGATTTTCGTTTGCAATATGAGTATTATTTATTTTGTCTCGATTGGACCCTCTTGTTCCTACCTTTTCTAATTTCTTATTGACGGATAATTCAACGTCGGGGTATTTAGGATTTGTTGATCCTAAAAATGTAACTTTTTTGTTGACGGTAATATCATCGTCGGCGTGTTCGGGATTTGTTGATCCCAAACTTTTCTCACTGCATTCCACGAATATTGAATCCGTGTTTTTGCAACCTTTATCGGCAAAATATTTTTTTAAAATAAATTCTTTTAGCGGAAGAGTATTCTTTGTCTCGATTAAACTTGTTTCATCTTTTTCTTCACTATCATGATATATCAATTTTTCTGTTTTTCCATTATACTCCAACACTCCCTTCTCTGTATTTATTATAGCTCCAATTTTCCTTAATAAGTTAATTCCAATTAGAAGATCTGATTCCAACCCTTCTATTTCATAAAACAAATGTCTTGTTTCGAATATATTTATATAATGGTAATATTTAATAATTGAGTACCCATGAACTGTAGATACCTTTTTGTAAATTGGTAATTGATTTTTATTTTCGAAAATTCCCTTCCTAATATAACAAGCTGTGGCTCCCGTGTCTATTAAAATGTTTAACTCCTTCTTAGTTTTTCTATCTACTCTTTTTACATAAGGCATTCCTCCGTAGGGGTCTGATCTAAAAAATGATCTTCATTTATATTGTTTAATCTTGTCACTTTATTAGCAGGTTGGTTAGATGATACTTCTGGATCTCTTTTTTGAGCTTGAGTTTGCTCCCTGGTTTGGTTCGGGCGATAATAGTTTGGGCGATTATTATTTTGGTAATAATTATTATTATACCTGCCTTGGTTGTTATTCGTCTGCCAATTATTTCCAGGCCTATTTTGAATTTGGAATGATGGGTCAACCTCCATTGGCTCAATAGTGTGCTGTTTTGAATTGGTATTTTGGTTTTTTGTTTGCCAAAAATTCCTGTTCTGTGGCCAATTATTATTTTGGTTATGGTTCCAATTATATCCTACCCCCTTTGTATTATTATTTTGTATAGAATTTACTGGATTGAATCTTAAATGGTTTCCCTGATTTTTATTTTCATTTTTAAATCCATAATATCTGTGACGAATTGAGCACGGAAATTGTTTGATTCTAATTCCTGGACCTTTGCCAAAGCATTGGGTAAGTCCGGTGGATTTAATGAAAAAAGTGTTTCTGATATTGAACCATTTAGTCCAGATATAAAAATCCTTAGGGCATTGCTTCAAATCGTTTTGTTTGTTTCTTTGGTAATTACATTGTCCTTCCCGTATGTCATTGTTTTGTTTATTATCATAGTCATTTTTTTATTCACTTCATTATAGAATTCAGTAACTGTCATCCTACCTTGTCTAAGAATACTTAATTCGGACTCCAAAACATGAATTGGTCGTTTGTCATTGTATATAAAATCTAGTCTTGATAGGATTGCTTGAAAATTTAAAACAGTACCATGATTGGTTAAAGAGTCATGTGCTGCGCCCCTGATTTTATTCCGTAAAATTGTTAATGCAATAAAATACTGCTGACTCTGAATTTTGTAAAGGCTTATTACAAAATGCTGCTTCTCTCCAACCTACGTATTGTGTTGGCTCTCCGGTAAACTCCGGTAATGATTTGATTACTTCTAGAGTAGTTTCACATTTAACATTAGGGTCGACCTCTTGAAGTTTATAGTCTTCTACAATATTTGATTCTGAAACTATCTTTAATTCTATCCCATCTATTTTATTATTTCACTTCACTCAATTGGACACTAATTAATCTGTTAATTAATTCCACCGTTATATTACTGGATGTAGCTAAGCTACCTGTAGAAACATTAGCCGAACCTCTAGTTGCCATGGTTAAGTTAAGTTCACTGAAACTATTTATTAAATTTTCCAGATTGTTGTTTTTTTCTTTTTTATGTTGTGTTTTTGCTCTTATCCTTTTTTATCTAAACGGTTATCTATCTTAAAATTTATAGAACTTACTAAAAATTATAATTATCCTCACGATAATGTTTGATAAGGTCTTCCTTTAAATTGGGGATGTTCTGCAAATCTTCCTTCCGTCTTTGGATTTCCTTGGTAGTTTTTACGGTAGAGGATGGTTTCTTTGGTATTGTTATTTAAAATATGTTATGCCGCTTTGAATTTTTAAGTGTCTTGATGTTTAATTGATTACTTTTTAGTCCACCTTTTAAAAAACTTTAATGGATTATTTCATTTATTGTTTTCCATTAATTTGTAGATGGATGTTTTAATTTTTCCACTAAAAATCTGTGTTCTTGACTGCGCGAGTTCTGTTTATTAATTTAACTTTTATTTCGATAAATTTTTTATTTTTAGAACTTTTTATGACGCAGCCCCATGTTGGGCGCCAATTAACTTTGTCCTTATTGATTTATTTAAAAAAACAGAACATTTTTTATTTTATTTTTTTGGTGTTAGACTTTTATTCGTAAACGTATTAAAACATCAAGACACTTATTATTGCTGATTGCTTATGACCGATCGCTACTGCATCCAGGAAACGACTGACTTCTTAATTCTAAATTCTTCTCCAATAAACCTCGGCCAGAAGCTTTTCTTTTTTTGCTTCCAGAACTTTTCTTTTGTTTTTAATAAAAGCTTATGCTGAAACTGTCGCATCTCGTTGTGAAATTGAATTATGCTGAGCGATGCAATTTGATTGAAAATCGGAACTCAGTATTCTGGGCTTCGATCGTCAGAACGGAAGCTTGTGTTTACTTTACGATTGGTTTGTTTATATCTAGCCAGATGGTCAAGCGCGGCTCTTGAAGCTGCTGAGATTGAATTTTAAAATTTGTTTATTAATTCCATAAGTGGAATAAGCAAAGGCAAAGGCAATAAGCCGAGATTGAATTTTAAAATTTGTTTATTAATTCCAAAAGTGGAACTGTTAATGGGTTGGATAACTTGCATATGTGTGTGATGAGTAATTTTAATCTTAGTGAATCATGGCATAAATGAAACTATTTAAGCATTGAAACAGCAAGTTCATCTCTTTGGATTGTCAAATATTAAGATGAAGCTTTTATTTTTGACATTTGGATTTTTATACCATGTAAACTTAACATGGTATAAAAATCGTAGCGGATTACAAAAAGTGTCAAGTGTGTCAACAATTCAAGAATACCATACATACAATACATACATAATGGTAATTTTAATCTTAATGAATCCTGGCATGAATGAAGAAATTTAAGCAATTTAACTGATAAAATATATCTTTGGCTTGTCAAAATATAAGAAGAAGCTTTTATTTCACATATTTGATGAAATCAAATTACACCTCGAACTCAAAGGTTTTTACAATGATATGGCGCATTTTAAACTAATCACACTGAAATAAATAGGATTATCGAGGAATTAGTACAGCTTTTATATTTAATTTTATTGGATAACACATACATATATATAATATATGTTCATACATGCATACATAAATATGTATGAATGTAATTTCAAGTCATTTCAACAATTCAAGACTACATCGTAGCGTGTTAATCTTAGTGAATCGAAACATGAATGAAGCTATTCAAGCATTTGAATTGCAAAAGGATCTCTTTGGATTATCAAATATTCTGATGAAGCTTTTATTTATGACAAATAAAATGAAAAACAATCTCAACGTGATGTGAAAATCTTGGTGCGTTTCAAACTTATTGCACTGAAACAATAAAAGGGGATTATCTAGGTATCAGTGCACCTTTCACCTATACCGTGCAGTTGGTCTCGCAGTTCTTAGTTTCGAGGAATTGAGGACTTTGTTATGCCACATAGCCTCAATCGTCAATTCCAGACCCCTTGTGCCGATTTCAGAAAATCCTGCTGATCTCGATGTGCTAACTCCGGCTCATTTTTTTAATAGCGGTCCGCCTTCAACATTCATTGAGCCAGACCTTACTGCCCTAAACTTCAACCGTCTAGATGGGTGGCAGAGAGTCTCCTTCTTACAGCAAGTTTTCTGGGCGCGTTGGAAGGAGGAGTATCTTCCTCTGTTGCAGCAGCGTTCCAAATGGCGCTCCTCTGGTCCCGTAGTGTCTGTCGGTGACATAGTCCTGGTGAAGGATGAGAATATACCCCCAATGAAGTGGCTCCTCGCCAGGGTAGTGGAGCTAATTCCTAGACGTGACGGAGTGAACCGTGTAGCCATATTAAGGACTGCTGTTGGAACGGCTAAGCGTGCCGTGTCAAGGCTGTGTCTGCTGCCCCTTAAGGATTCTGTCGAAGGGCCAGCCTTCAACGGGGGGAGGAGGTTGGGCCAAGCAGCCAAAGGCGAAATGTTAAAATGATATAAAAGACGCTGAAACGGGGGAGCACCGGCGGATTATCAGCAGTTTCTATTTTGTTTTGTTTCTCCCAGTTTCGCATGCGCTTTGCTGGTGTTTGTAGCGCATGCGCTTTTGAGAGCTTTGTAAAACTGCTGCTCCGCCCTATGCTTACTTATACTACACTTCAAAAAATTCAAACTTAAAATTCTACATTAATTCTACACCGGACCCGTTGAAGGCCTCCATCAGGCTTCAACCACTGGCAGCCTCGCCAGCTTGAGGACTGCTCTCTTGAAGACCGCTCCTGAACTAGTCCTTACGACGGAGCGACCTTACGGGAAGGATTGCAAGATGGGTATTTGAGCAGCAACAATACGACTATGTTATCAGCTACAGGAAAGGTAAGCTGAATGTGGTTGCAGATGCACTATCCCGCCAGCCGATGATGGAGAAGCTGAGTTGTGCCACAAGCGAAAACGTCGAATGCATATGGACAAGCGACGTACATGCGGTACAAACCAAATCAAATGCAGACTGCAGGGAAAATGCTGACACAGATCCCAGAGGAACCATGGGCGACGGTATGTGCGGATTTCGTAGGACCATTGCCTAGGTCCAAGCATGGAAACACCATGCTGTTGGTTTTGATTGATCGATTCTCAAAATGGACGGAGATGCGGATCCAATGCGGAAAGCAACCACTGAGGCGCTGCAGAAGGCAATCCGCGAAAGGATTATCGCTAGGTACGGGGTGCCAATGGTGATGATAACGGATAATGGGATCCAGTTCACCAGTAGGAGTTTCAAAAAATTTCTCGAGGTGCTCGGAGTTCGGCATCAGTTTACCGCACCATACACGCCGCAGGAAAATCCAACGGGAAGGGCGAACCGAACGGTCAAGACAATGATCGCCCAGTTTGCAGGCGAGGATCAGAGGACATGTCATGGGACAATTGACGCTTGAAAACGAAAATTTAAAAAAAAACGAAGTGAAAAATTTAAAATAAATACTAAATAAATAAATGCGAAGAGTTATAATAAAAAAAAAACACACACACACAAACGGGGAAAGGAGGGGTAAATAAATAAAAAAAAAATGATAAAAAAATGGATTTAAAAAAAAAAATGTGTAAAAAAAATAAATATGTATATTATTATACACAAAAAAAATAAACACAAAAAAAAAAAAATAAATAATATGTACAAAAAAAAAAACAAAACCAAAAACCTAAAGGAAGAAAATAATAATATGTACATAAAAAAAAGGAGAAAAAAAATGAACATATGTATATAAACACTGGGATTTTTCCATGTGTACAGAAAGATAAGGATGTTAAGACATAATGAAGAGGAACGACCTGTCCGTTTCCCGAAGAAGGGGGGAGGTGGATAAGTTTATCCACGCAGAAAAAAAGGAGTCAACACAAACACAGGAGACGGAGTAAAAAAAAAAAAAAAGAAAAAAAATTATATAGAAAAAAATCTGAGATGAAGAAGCTGGAACCACGTCACTTCTGTCGTTCCCGAAGAAGGGGGAAGTGTGAGGAGATTAAATCGGAGGAAGCGGAGACAACGTGGAACGTAACGGTTCCGGACGAGCCTGCGCGACGCCCGTGCACGGATGTAGGAGAAAGAGAGATGGGGCGGGGAACATAGCGGCCGCGGTGGCCGAGGTGTTTTGAAAGTACGGAAGGAGAGAAATGCGGTTGGAGCGACTAAACGGGGACCGCGGGGGAAGTGCCGGTAGAAGAGCCAATGCCCGGCATAATAACAATGCGGGCCGGTGGCCAAAGGGGGAGCGCGGGGGGAGCGCCCGGAAAAGACGCTGCCGCGGCATAATAACGATGCGGGCCGGTGGCCAAAGGGGGAAAAGGGGGTGAGAACGAGAGCCGCCGGTGCGACTCATTGGAAAGTTGGATTAATGGCGGGAATAGAAAGCTGAAGGATTAACGGCAGGAAGAAAGAGTTGCAAGGATTAACGGGCGCCTCTTGAGCTATATAAGGGAGGGCCCCTGGAAAAAATCGCGGCCGAGTCTTCTAGGTAAGCTGAAAGAGTTGAGTGAAAGACCCATTCAAGCGAGAAAGTTTCCTTGGAGGTATTAGGAGTATAGGCTGAAGGACCCCCCGTGGGTAAGTCCGACAGTCTCAAGTGCGAGAATTAAAGCGAGTGCGCAAGGATCTATGATCATTGGCTCAAGGACCCCCTGTGGGTAAGTCCGGCGGAGGTACGCGAGTCATCGGAAGAATCGAGGAGCAAGTGGGAAAAGGATCCAGGATCCGCGTCGGAACTGAAGCCCAAGGGTAAACAGTGTCGGGTTGGGTTACTCCCGGACACGACAGGTATCCTTGTGTTATAGCAAGAGCGTTTCTCTTGATCGTTCTGGCGTACGCCTTACCCATTCCTGCCCGTTGTGACCAGGTGTGATCCTGTAAAGCGAGGGATAGCCAGCTCGGGAACTCAAGCCCAGCAATAAAACCAAACAGGGACGTCCCGGTAAAGTCAAGAGACTCCTGATCCAGGCGCTGGAGTGTGGAGGCGAGTAGCAGACGCAACCGGGGGCGTATCCTGTGGAGTAGGTAGGCCCTTCGTGCCCTGATCCGGCCGCCAGGCATTAAGAAGCGCATCCTGCCCGGCGTACGCCTGGGAGGTGAGCCTATTGGTCCGCCAACACGGATTAGGTGCCGGCCACGGCGAAAGGGCAGTCCCAGTGAGCCAAGGGTAACAACGATCCATGCACCCACAGAAGAGGAGCAGCGACAGCGACAAGAGGAGCTGCGACAACAGGAGCAGCGACAACGGGAGCAGCGTCGACGACGGGAGCAACGACGACGACCAAGCGGCGGCGACACGCAAGAGGGGGACGTCGGGAGCAGCATCACCGGCACGAGAGGGGCAACATAGGCCCCGCAACTGGAGCACGTGAGTCCGAACGAAGGAAACCGTTAACCGAACCGGCGCCAGGCACCGAGACCACACGTCCAGCTGTGCGAAAGCTTTTGGGGGGAGTGTGTATTGGCACCAACCTGGGACGGTGACCGGTGCCCGAAGGGAGGACTCGAGATTCACCCTTTTGTAAACTTTGTTTCCAACCTGTGCAAATATCGTTTAAATAAAGGGGACATTTCTGAAACGAAGCGCCCTGTGTTATTTCTGGGCTCGGGCAGTTACGTCAAATCTATAAATTCGGTGGAACGATCCATAAACTCTTTGAGCTAGCCGCGGCATTTGTTGCGAGCACCGATCAAAAAGAACAGTTCGTTACACCTGGAGTAGGAGTAGGTGCTTTGCGGACTTCACATCTGCCTCCCATAGTCCGCCCATTTGCGGAGCCCGCGGCTTAATGAATGCAAATACGCTTCCTTTTCTTCCTGGTCCGCATCGTCTTCGATTTGGTTCCGCAGTGCTACGAAGTGGCGACTCGCTCCTACGAAATTCTTCGCGTTGTCGCAGTGTACAATCTGCGGACATCCTCGCCCAACGTAACTTTGAAATGCCAATAAAAAGGAATCAGTTGACAAATCGGAAACTACTTCTAATTGTACTGCTTTGGACGCAAAACAAACAAACAGGGTAATGTAGGACTTGTATGGTGGCCTACGACGAATTTTCAATGTCGTCTCAATAGGGCCACAGAAATCCACGCCACATATGGAGAATGGAATTAAATTTAAATTTCCTCTTGATACTCGTGCTCTTGGACTATCTGGACAATTTTGTTAAAAGCTTCTTGATATTCGAAAGGTTAAGGTACACTATCGGAAGTAACTACTCATTTTTTACACTTCTTTATAAAGCGGACCAAGTAAACGAACACTCGCAGCAGTTTTAAGTGAGAGGAAAATCCTTCTATCACTTCCAACAAATATGAGGTGGAGACCATTGCGGTCAGTCCGACCGCATTCTTCTTTGCTTCCATCTGCAAATCTCGAATCAAACCGGGGACTCGTTGGCCACTTATCATCCGGCTCCGTTAAAAACGATGGACCTGTGAACCTGATCGATTCTACCGTTTTCTTTACGTCCCCACATCTTGACACAATATCTGCCTGGTTCTGTTTAGTTGGTACATGCCGCCACGTGCTATCCTCTGACCACTCTTGAAACTCAGCAACTATGTTTGATACGAACGTTGACAACGACTTTGGATGGGAACGAATCCAATGAAGACAAACTTCTGAATCTGACCAATATACACTTCGATCGATCGGTGCTTTGATAAGAGGTTTTATTTTACGGCAGAGGTCTGCGAGAAGGTGAGCGGCACATAACTCAAGACGGGGGAGCGTCTTTGTCTTGAGCGGCGCTACTTTGGATTTTGCAGTCAACAATGAGACTTTAATACCTTATTGTATCTTGTATGTGGTGTATAAATTTTTCTTTACTTGTGAATTAGTTTGACCAATTCCAAGCAAATTGATGCACGATTCCTCCCTACGGATCTGTAAGCGTGGAGCAAGATCTTGAGTAAAGAAATTCATTTGTGACCCTGAGTCAAGTAATGCTCGGGCCAATATATGCTCGCCATTTTTTGTTCGATCGCTTACGATCGACGTTGCTAACAAAACCATGGAATGGCTTTGTAAGCCATTCCGGAACCCATCCATGACAAAAGATGTTAGCTCCAATAATTTGGTGGTGATGCGGCGGTGGAGCGCCGCTTCATAAGGCGCTTCATAAAGCCATGTTGGCGCGGGGATATTATTGAACTACATAGTTGTTGCAAATGTGGAGGGATAAGTTTTTCGAAAAGCTTTGGAATTGCTGACAATTTAAAAATGCCTCTATAATTGGCAGCATCGGTTTTTTTCCTTTTTGTATGAAGAGGAATAATGTAGGATTCCTTCCACAGCGAAGTCTCCAGCGATAGATTAAAGAGTTTAAGGAGCGGTTTGCACAGTGCCTCGGCGCAGTTCTTCAAAACGCATCCTGGTACTCCATCAGGGCCTGGCGAATACACGAGCTTGACCTTAAGAAAAAGATGGGCAAAATATCTGGTTGGCTGATTGAATCTTATAAGTGTAAGGCTGAGTTGGAATGGTGCTATATGAATAAGTTGTTTGAAAAAACTTTGCGAAGAGATCGGCCATTGCCAGATCAGTGTTCGCATATGAGTTCTCAAACGTAAGCAGAGGAGGAAAATATTCATGTTTTCGCTTAGTGTTTACGAAGTTATAAAACTGCTTCGGGTCCTGAGTAAACTGAATCCGGCAGCGGTGAATATAACTCCTATAACATTCGGCGTTATGCACGGTGAAATTGGACCGAGCCACTAAGTATCTTGGATAACTAACTGTACATCCAGATAATTTGTTTATTTAAAAGTCTATTATTTCCCCGCTGCTGCCCCCTTCTTGCCACCTGTCTTGGCGTGTGGGAGATTTAATCTCCTCACACTTCCCCCCTTCTTCGTGAACGACAGAAGTGACGTGGTTCCAGCTTCCTCATCTTTGGGATTGGGTATAACATTTTTTCCTTGCGTGGATAACCTTATCCACCTCCCCCCTTCTTCGGAAAACGGACAGGTTGTTCCTCTTCACTTTGACTCTAATGCTCAGAGTCTCGATCCAGATTCCGAAGTGAACAGACGTGCCTTCCGTGCGCTCCGTGTGTAAAATCGTTTCCGGCCGAACTACGCATCTAAGAAAGTCGTGCTGTGTTGGATCGCGTGCGCGAGCTTCGGCTCCACCGAACAGACATATTTTTGTGGCAGCCACATTGACAATACGCTGTTTAATTGCGTTTTTTTATATGAATAAAATTTTGACAAGTGCCGTAAAGACGAGAAAAAAAAAAGTGTGACCAGAGGCCAAAGTCTTGAAAATACATCTAGCAGAGTCCGGTTCGGTATATCGATATATCGATATATTTATCGGTTCATTTTATACCGTTTCAACCAAGTATCGAATCAACTTTAACTCGATATCTTATCGATAACTTTGGTAGTTTGGCGAATTTCGAGACTCATTTTAAAACTCAAATTCGCGCCCAAGCCCAAGGATGGACTGGCAAGGATTGCCCAGTTCATCTACTCAACCGCCAAGAAAAAGAGGCAGCGGTAGAATTGCCAGTACTGACTCCAATGACTCCTGCGAGCCTTGGGATATCAGAAGGAAGACAGCCAAAAAGAAGTCGGATGACGAAAAACCCAGCACCAGCGCGGCAGCTAGAGCCGCTATTTTTACCAAGCTCAAGCTCAAAGGTAATTCCTTTGCCCTTCTCTCGTACGACGATGAGCTTTCGGACTCCGAAGCTGAAATAGAAACTCCTCCAACGGCTTCAAAGACCGACGCTCCCAAGAAGACCCCCAAGGAAATAAAGCCGCCTCCGATTTTTATACCAGACGTGACCAACATTAAAGCCTTTTCTAAAGCCATCTACGACGTCCTCGGCGATAACGTTGACGTCACTTTTAAGACCAGCATGAACAACACCACAAGGGTTATGACTCCGAACAAGGAGACATACACTAAATTGAAGCAATTCCTAAGTGAAAACAACAAGCGATACCACACTTTTCAGCCCAGAGACGAACGCGCCTACCGAGTAGTCGTAAAAGGCCTTCACTTCTCCACTGTCCCGGACGACATTAAGGAGGGCTTCAGCTTCCACGGGCACAACGTCAGGGACATACACAATCCCACACAAAAAGGAACGAAGAAGCCGTTGAACCTCTTCATCGTTAACCTCGAGCCTGCGAAAAATAATAAAGAAGTCTTCCAAATTAAACGGCTATGCAGTACCGTTGTCACCGTCGAGCCGCCAATCAAATTCAATGACGTGCCTCAATGCTATCGTTGCCAGGCGTTCGGCCACACTCAGCGCTACTGCCAAATGGAACACCGATGCGTCAAGTGCGGAGATCGCCACCCCACCGCTGAGTGCACTAAGGCCTCTAGCGAACCAGCCCTTTGCCTCCACTGCAATGGGCCTCACACAGCCTCATACAAAGGTTGTCCAACCTATAAAAGGGCCAAAGGCGCGTTCGCCCCAAAGCCGACAGTACCACGAGTCCAGCAACCTCATTTCAGCAAGGTCAACCCAAATATAAGCTATGCCAGCGCTGCCAAAAGCGGAGTTCCACAGATGGACTTCAATGCCAATCCCGACTTTAGTCCTACAGGCAATCTGATGGACGCCTTAATGGCCAGAATGGAATCAATGTTTGAGCGCATGATGGAGAAGGTCATGAGCCAAATGACCAAAATGATGGCCACCATCTGCAGCTCCCTATGCAAACGGGACTAGATGTCACAGTTTGGAACGCCAACGGTCTGGTCAATTCCAGGCCAGAAGTCGAACTCTACTGTAGGACCAATCAAGCCGACGTTCTCCTAATTTCGGAAACGCACTTTACCACCCGATCATATTTAAAAATCAGAGGATACGACATCATGTCGTTGTCGCCAACCACCCCAACGGCAGAGGTCGTGGGGGCGCCGCTATTCTGATCCGAAGCAGTATAAAATATGAGGCCCTTCCTGCCATCACAGAAGACTGGGTCCAATGCGCCCAAATTCAGGTCACCACCACCAACGGAGACATCACCATTGCTGCTACCTACTGCCCACCCAGACACAACGTTAGCGTCGAGGACTTTGGTTTGCTCCTTGATTGTCTTGGTCCCAAATTCATCATTGGCGGGGACTTCAATGCCAAACACCCCTGGTGGGGCTCTAGGATCAGGAACCCGAAAGGCACTGCACTGTACAGGCAAATACAGTCCAGAAATCTGAGTTGTCACGCGACAGGGGCACCCACATACTGGCCCACGGATCCACATAAGATCCCAGACGTGCTGGACTTCGTAATCTCAGGAGGACTGGATTCTGCTGGAATCCAAACCAGAGAAGTGGTCGATCTCATTTCGGACCACAGCGCTTTCGCCGTATCACTCTACAGCCCTGCCCTGCTCAGGTCAGCCCGTAAAAGGCTAATTTTTAAAGCAACAGATATTGGCAAGTACCAATCTCACCTAAACACCTTCACCGACCCCAGCCTGCCTCTTGACTCTCCTCATGACATCGAAACGGCCGTGGAAACAATGACCGCTTACATCCAACAAGCAGCCTCAGTAGCTGCACCAAGACCCTCCAACCGCCCAAGAGCTAGCGACAGAGATATTCACTTCTGGAGCCCGGAAGTCGAAGAGCTCAAGCTCGAAAAGCGGCGACTCCGGAGAGTATGGATGCTTTCAAGGAACCCCAGAGATAAAACCGCCCTTAACAGAGCGTCCAAACTTCTGTCGGATACGCTGGCGAGGGTAAGGAAGGAAGCTTTCGACGGGTTCGTTGAGCAACTCGAGCCAGGTGACCCTCAGCACAACCTATGGCGTGCTGGAGTTTCAAGGAACCCCAGAGATAAAACCGCCCTTAACAGAGCGTCCAAACTTCTGTCGGATACGCTGGCGAGGGTAAGGAAGGAAGCTTTCGACGGGTTCGTTGAGCAACTCGAGCCATGTGACCCTCAGCACAACCTAAGGCGGGTCACAAAAAAGCATCAGACGGCCCCTGAAAAGGATCCCACCCGTAAAAAGAACCGACGGCATCTGGTGCAGATCTGAGACTGACAGGGCCAATGCCTTCGCCGAACACCTAGAAGAGGTCTTTACGCCCCACAATCGTTGCTCAACTGAGGACGCAGCGGAAACAGCGCGGCTACTAGCTGAGCCTCTCCAGGATGCCGACCCGATTCGTCCAGTCACTACTGAAGAAACAGCCGAGCTTATCTCCATCATGAGCAACACCAAGGCCCCGGGCGATGATGGTATCAATGCAATTGCATTAAAGCTTCTACCACCTCCAAGCATCCAGCTAATCACCAGAATCTACAATAGATGCTTGGAAATAGGATACTTTCCGTCTTCATGGAAACGTGCCCAAGTAGTCATGATACCTAAGCCTGGTAAACCTGAAGCCAACCTCGCATCATACCGCCCAATAAGTTTGCTTCCAATGCTCTCCAAAATACTCGAAAGAGTGTTTTTGAATAGGGCATTGCCTGTACTGGACGAGGCTGGACTGATCCCTGATCACCAGTTTGGCTTCAGGCGGCGACACGGAACACCTGAGCAGTGCCATAGGGTCGTGCAGTACATTCTGGACGCCTTTGAAACCAAAAAGTACTGCATGGCCGTCATGCTGGACGTCAAGCAAGCCTTCGACCGGGTCTGGCATCCCGGACTCCTCTACAAACTCAAGACAGCCCTCCCCCGACCATACTTCCTATTCTTGAAGTCATTTTGGAAGACCGTAAATTTGCGGTAAGATGCGGCGAAGCCATCTCACAGCTCAGAGTGGTTCACGCCGGAGTGCCCCAAGGCAGCGTTCTTGGTCCACTGCTCTACAATTTATACACGGCTGACCTCCCCGTTCTACAGAACCGGGACCTGATGGCTGCAACTTATGCAGATGACACCGCATTTTTGACCGTTTCGGACAGCGCCATAGAGGCTGCCGCCGTCATGCAAACACAGCTCGACCTGCTCAACAGATGGCAAACGCGGTGGAATATTGAAGTTAGCAATGAGAAGTCCACCACCACCACATTCTCCCTCCGGCCAGGCAACTGCCCTACAGTCTACCTAAACGGCTTCCCAATCCCGCAGGTGGACACTCCCAATTACCTGGGGTTCACACTTGATAGGAGGCTCACCTGGAGGCCGCACCTACAGAAGAAACGTAAGCAGGCCTGCGAAAGACTTCGTTCCTTCTACTGGCTTATGGGCAAACGATCGAAGCTCCGAACGTCTTCGAAGCTTCTTGTGTACAAGGCCATAATACGTCCAATCTGGACATATGGCATCCAACTCTGGGGCACTGCTAAGCCATCGAATGTACAAATCATTCAAAGGTTTGAAAATAGAGCTCTGAGGATCGCCACTGGGGCCCACCCCTTCCACGACAACCACACCATCCACGAGGTCCAGAAGTTCCCATGGGTGAGAGATGAAATCAAGAAAAGCAGCGAGCGCTACATACAGAGGCTGCACGACCACCCAAATCGGACGGCCATCGCCTTGCTGGACAACTCAGAGCAGCCCAGAAGATTAAAAAGGAAGCACCCAATAGACCTCGCCTGTACTTAACATAGATGTAACAGATTTATACTAAACTAGAATAACGGCCTTGTGCTCCTACATTTATAGCTCCACATTCTACATTTTGTTAATATACCCTAATGTACCCTAGTCTCGAATTACTTAGTTCAACATGTATTGCTAATGATGAGTGAAGTCGATGTAAAACAATTTAATGGTTGTCCGCAACGGACAGTTTTAAATAAAAATATGTACCCTGCTAAAAAGAAAAAAAAAAAAAAAAAAAAAAAAACTTCCAACAAATATGAGGTGGAGACCATTGCGTTCATTCCGACCGCATTCTTCTTTGCTTCTTTGCATAATCTCTGGTGACGGATCAAACCGGGGACTCGTTGGCCACTTATCTTCCGGCTCCGTTAAAAATGATGGACCGGTGAACCAGATCGATTCTACCGTTTCCTTTTCGTCTCCACCTCTTGACACAATATCTGCCGGGTTCTGTTTAGTTGGTACATGCCACCACGTGCTATCCTCTGACCACTCTTGAATCTCAGCAACTCTATTTGATACGAACGTTGACAACGACGATGGATGGGAACGAATCCAATGAAGACAAACTTCTGAATCTTACCAATATACACTTCGTTCGAGGTATCTTCTAACTGTGACAAGGCAAACTGAATTTTGTTCCACGAGGTTTCCGAATGCAGGGGAATCGACCAATCTTTCCTTTAATAAGGATTGGGCTTAATAAGCCAAGGGGGTTGAAGAGCTTTGATGTCACCGACAGAATATTCCGCTTAGTCGCCCTTTGACCCATGGCTGACATATCAATTTCAAATTTAAACACGTCATTTTTAGGAACCCAAACGATTCCTAGTGTTTTTGTTAGCTCTGAGTCCGAAAGTGTTATTGGGTTAACCGTGCTCTCGGATGCAGAAGCTTCAGGCGAGTTTGAAAACCACTTACTCAATTCAAACCCAGCGATTTGAAGAACCCTAGTTACTTAAGACTTAATTGTCTTTAGCTCCTCCACGCAACCAGCACCTGTTTACATGTCGTCGACGTAAAAGTCTGACCCAATAACTTTAGCAGCTCGAGGGAATGTATTTTTCGCGGATTCACTCAACCTCTTCAAACACCTTATGGCCAGGAATGGGGCTGGTGCAGTGCCATAAGTAACGGTGTTGAGCTTGCACAACTTCAATGACTCAGATAGGTCTTTTCTCCACACTATCAACTGGTATCGTCTATCTGCTTCATTCACCATTACTTGACGATACATCTTTTTTATGTCGGCTACCAGAGCGAATTTGTTTAGCCGAAATGTAAGAAGAGTTGAGTAAAGCTCTTCCTGAATTGTTGGACCCACCATCAACAACTCATTTAAACACTTCTGTGTGGATGTCTTACGGGACGCATCAAAAACAACTCGTAGTTTCGTCATTGTACTTTGTCGATCTAAGGGTAAGATACACTGGTGGGGTATAACTTAGTGTGGAAAAGCAAGAACATCATTGCTTGCAGGGGACATATGGCCTAGGGATTCGAATTCTTCCATAAATTCCAAATACATTTTCCTTAAGTTCGGATCTCGAGCGACAGAAAACGGCGATTGGCTATCTCGATTGAGTTTCCCAAAACGCTTTGATCCGACTTATATGGAAGTCTAACTTCAAATCGACCTGAAGGCAGTATTCTTGTAGTCTTCCGATAATGTTCCTCACATAGTTCTTGTTCTGGCGACAACATCTTTTTAGAAGATGGAACTTCTTCCAACGACCAGAATTTTTTCAAATTGTTGTCTATTGACTCTAATATTTCTTCTTGGCAATTCAGGCTAGAGACCTGCTGTTGAGGAGTTGAGGAATTTGCCATATATTTTCCCGATAGGAGGGTTTTTTGAAGAATGGGATGGTTCGGACCTTGCTTTATTTGACCAACGGACAAAAGTTCGAAAAATGACTCAGCTCCAATTAGCATATCTATCCGCTGGGGTTTATAAAAATATGGGTCTGCTAATGGTAAGTTCTTTGGTAGGGTACAATCTTTCACGTACACTGACTGGTCAGGGTGATAGCCTGAAATTGTTTTCAAAACCCAAAAATCGAACGGAAACTCACTACCATTGATTCTCGACTTCACCACGGTGTGTATCTTTTTCTTTACTTGTGAATTAGTTTGACCAATTCCAAGCAAGTTGATGGACGATTTTCCCTACGGATCTGTAAGTGTTGAGCAAGATCTTCAGTAATGAAATTCATTTGTGACCCTGAGTCAAATAATGCTCGGGCCAATATGTGCTCGCCATTTTTTGTTCGAACGCTTACGATCGACGTTGCTAACAAAACCCTTTCTAAAGACGACGCATGCAAAGCCAGTGAAGTAGAAGGGCCATCATTCGTTAACGCTGGAGGAGGATTTTCAGTAGGTGGTGGTAACGCTAAGTTATTTTCAGTCACTGTAAATCGGGGCAGACGCGTATGGTGCGATCTTGCACAGTTTTGAAACCTAGTCGATTTGCACTTCGCTACCGTGTGACCTTTTCGCAGACAAATTAAACAGAGGGAGGGAGCAAGGCGAGCGAACGGACTGCACTGGGCCAAAAAATGGTCTTGAGCGTTACAATAACTGCCAACGAACTTCTATTAAGTTGCTTGCTAAACCCAGTTTTTTCCTGTTTTGGTTTGCCAGTCTCTTCAGCGGACAGGTGCTGGTACCTAAAACTTAATGTTTTTTCGAAATCGGACCACAGTATCAATTCCTCATAATCTAGTGACTCTTGCCATTTTTTCTTGGTCACTGAAACCACTCTACTCAAAACTAAATGTATAATCATTGAGTTTGCATTTTAGTATCATCTCCTCTGGATAATAGTGATCCATAAATTTATAACATAGTGTCGATGAGACCCTCAACGACGACGCAGATGGCTGGGAAATTTTCGGAAGGCTGAAAAGTTGACTTATTTGGTTCGCAAAGATGAGACGAGATAAAATGAGATAAAATTTATTAAAATATTTTTAAATTAAATAAATTTTAATTTTAATTTCGATAAAAGGCGAAAACGAAAATAATTAATTAATCTTATTTTTTAATATAATAAAATAATTTATTAAATTTAACCAAAAAATCGAAATTGATTTATTAATTGATAGTCGAGGCACAGAGGATCCAAAAAAATAGTTGGTCGCCAATGACACCGAAAACAATATACCCAACCTAGTTGTAGGGTAGCGCGTCCGTTGTCGTTCCGTAAAACTAAATGCGCCAAAAAATGCATATACGTACAAACATACTTACAACAGCGGATAACGGTAGGAAGCGAAAACGATAATATTACCGTTGCATCTATTTGTATTTACACCAAATATTTGTGCACATTTATTATATCAGAAATATATAAAATAATTTTTGGCTGCACTTTAATTTATTTATTTGGCAAGTTTGCATAATCAAGAACGAGGTGTAGGGGGCGACAGTCCTTGCAAATAATATGGATATAATTACAAGATTTGACTTTGAATTATTAAAAAATATAACTTTATTTTTACTTTTCAATATTATTCAAAGTACAAACTTATGTTTTATTGAAGATACACCGACTTTAACATTAGGGAAATCGGATACGTTCCACATTGAGGAAGCCGAGAGGGCTGCTTAGGGATCTTGGCTGATCCATGATTCTCTTTCTTTAATTACTCTTAAAAGACAAGTGCGTTCGTTCTCTTGAATGTACTTGTTTTTTATGACATTTGAAATTTGATTTTATGTCTGGGATCCAAAATTTGTTATTGATTTCGGACGTGGGAACGTGTCAGAATTTTCGAGTTGGTATTCGGTTGATTAGTCTAATAGTCTAGGGTTTCTTATTTCGTCTTTTACGATTTCTTTTAGACTCTGACTTTTGTCTTTAATTGCAAGGCTTGCTTGTTTATAAGGGTGTCTCGGGTATGAGTAAGATCGAATGATCCTCGAATCGTTATGGGAGTTTGGTTTATTAGTAAATATGCATATAGTGCATGGGATTGTGTGTGGCGTGGATGTAGGCATATACATAGGCTTACTTGCTACTGTGGATATGTCACTCCCCCAACCTTTGAATCTTGCCTGTCCTCAGGGAGAAATTTTTGGATATAGTGTTAGATTTTCTTCTGTGTTAATTTGAGTTAGTATATCATCAATTACAATTTTAGGCGTGTTTTCGTTTTGCTTAGTATACTTTACAATAAATCGTTTAGGAATATTTTTGAACTTATAGATAAGATACAATATTATGCTTAAGATTATTAGTACAAATGATGTTATGTAAGCCAGTGTTTCCAATTTTGTTACATTGTTACTGACATAAATAGTTTGTGTATAATCTGACATAGTGTTTGATAATGTAAACTCATCTATTTGAATAGAACAATTTATAATTTTGATGATATTATTACGTTGTATAGATACTTCTTTATTAATACAATCATGATTTATAATGGTTTTTGGAATATTCCAAGTAAGTAATATATTGGGTTCAACATAGTTTAATTAAAAGTTTTTATGAATTTTTACGTATTTGCATTCTGTTGTTTCTTGCTTAATTATACCTATAATGCAATTGTCGAATATTATTTTTTCCGTATTCTTACTATAAACTTTGTTTTCAAAAATATAAAATTTGTCAAAAGTGTTTTCTGTTAAAATATTATCATGTTCATCTGGATATGGGATTATTTCATACACAGGTGTGTCAATCATTTCATTTGGAATATGGGAAATAATCAGAATTTCATTAGTATCTTTTCTTAGCCAAGTGGATGTTTTAATTTTTAATAATCTCTCAGAATTCACATGTTTTAAATAATCATGTTTTAAAAGTTTTGGGTTAAAAATCCCTAATCTGGTTAACTGCATTCCTAATTCAATGTCCTCAATATATTCCGTGAATTGCTGTAAATTAAAGATAAAAACTGATATCTGTTGTTCTTTTTCATCATCCTCTTTAAGTTGATTTATCACAGTAATACCATTGTTAATGACATCAATTATTTGATTTAAATCATGATTTTGAATTAAATTTTCTGCTAAATTATTAATTTTACTTTCTATTTCTTCTCTATCATCTTGATCTAAAGTTCCAAATAAGTATTTATATGCTGATCCTACAATGTTTAAAAGACCTCTTTTTACAATGTTTATTCCATTTATTTCCCTCTTTAATTTATCTGCGAGATATTGGATTTGAGATATATCTTTAAATTCTTTTGTTTCTAATAAACGGTTATTAAAAATCGATTCTGTTTTTGTTAAGTTAATGCTTAAGACATGATATTCATAATTAGTAGGTATTTCGATTTTTCCCGTTTTGAATATTATATTTTATATTCAAATATATATTATTTATATATATATAAATAATATTGTTATTTTTCTTTTTCTTTTTGTATTTTGATTTATAATGAGTAATTTTTCTGCCCCTATTTATTTCCTCATAATGTTTTTCATCTAACTGTGTTACTTGGCCTGTTTTCTTGAAAGGGTTTGTTACTTTAGATTTTACTAACGGTGAGTGTTTGTAACGAGTGTCTATCTCATAGTCATGTCGGTTTTCATTTAATTTAATTATTTTTTTTCTTTGTTTTCCTGCATGTTTACATTTGGAGCTCCTGCATATATGAATATGTCTGCTGGGGTACGGTCAGTCATATTGTGTTTGGTTTTATGGTTGTATATGTAAAGAATCTTTTCAAATTTTGTACATCGGCCTTCTATATCTTGTTCACCAGTTATAATTCTTAATTTTTCGTTCACTGTTTTATGGAATCTTTCTATGTCTGACACACCATTTTTACTGGTTGTAACGCTTATATTAACACTTTCTGATTCTAACCAATTCTTTAATGCTAGGCACATGTAGTTCTCTGTCTGTTTTCCATCTCTGTAGTTTCATATTTGGTTCTTTTATGTTGTTCAACCATACTAGTGGTTTATGGTCACTTAATATTTCAAAATGTCTTCCAAAAAGGTATGATCTGAAATATTTAGTTGCCAATACTATTGCTAACAATTCCTTTGCAATTGTAGAATAATTTATCTCATGTTCATTTAATGTTCTACTAGCATAACATACTGGTTTATGATTCTGCAAGAGTACGGCTCCAATTGCTATGTTACTAGCGTCAGTTGTCAACGAGAAAGGCTTATTAAAATCAGGGTAGATTAATATCGGATCTGAAGTTATAAGTATCTTTAGCTTTTCAAATGACTCTATGTAATCTTGACATTTAGTATAAATTATTGCTCCTTTATTTAATCTAGTGGTCAAGGATTTTACTACATTTGCGAAGTTGGGTATAAATTTTCGTTAAAATCCACACAATCCTAAAAATGATTTAATTTGTTTTTGGTAATGGGAATTTGATGATGGCATCTGTTTTATTTGGGTTAGGTTTTATGCCGTCTACTATAATAATGTGTCCTAAGAATTCTGTTTCTTTCTTTAAAAATTCACATTTATCAAGATGGAGTTGTAAGTTTGCATTCCGTAACTTTACAAAAACTTTCTTTAGAGACAAGATGTGTTCCTCTAATGAAGTGGAAAAAATTATTATGTCGTCTAAATAAACAAAACTGTCTTTATAGATTAAGTCTTCTAAAAGATTTAAGATTTGGTTTATTAGTAAATATGCATATAGTGCATGTGATTGTGTGGCGTGGATGTAGGCATATACATAGGCTTACTTGCTACTGTGGATATGTCACTATACATATGTTTTTGATTTTGTCCACAGGCAGAACATTTATGTTAGCATACATATATTTGTCGGAGGTGAGTTAGATTTAATTTAAAATATTATTTACTGATTGGTTATAAGTTAAGTGTATAGTCTAAGACGAAATAAATGAGCATTGCAAATGAAGAGAGAATGAAGAGAGAGAAGCTTATTTGAATAAGAGCGCGGTAGGGAAGGAGAGTAAAGCCCTGCTGAGCGTGGCGCAATGAGGGAAAGAAGGAAGAGGAAAGGGAAGGCAATCAAGAACAGCCATCCGAGGTGAACGGACAAAAAAAGAATATCGTTGCGACTCGCTGCGCGTAGTGAAATAGAAATTGGCTGAGAAAAATACCACCATTTCCCGACATCAGAAGTGGGATCACCGCCCCTACAAGATAACTCGGAAAATAGCTGGCGCAGACTATTAGAATCGCAAAATAGCACTCTGTTAACCGAACTACTAAAAGCAACGCCGCAACCTGACACGCGCGCCGCATCCGCGATGTTACCGACATTCAACCCCGAAGCTGCAGAAGCCGACGCGGCAGCATGGTGCAAAACGGCGGACATAATATTAAATGAACATCCACAAGAAGGTGCATCATTGGTGATGACGCTCAGCAAATCGCTGCTCGGTAATGCATCGCAATGGCTGTCGCAAATTTGTTTTCCTGGAATGAGCTGGTCCCAATTCCGAGAATTGTTCATGGAACGCTACGAAGGCAACGACCCATGGGGAGATCGCCATATCCCTAGTCTTGGCTCATGCATCCCAAATTGACCCCAGACTGCAGCGTGTAGCGTTCACTACAAACATAAACAACAACTCAAGGCGCACACATTCAGCAGAAATGTAGAATTTTCTGGAGCAGAGGGACCCGAATAGAAGAGATTCAAAATGCAGATGCCGATTAGCTGCCATAATTGCGGGAAACTTGGACATAAGGCAATGGAGTGTCGCAAGAGGAGAACAGAAGAACGAAACGAGACTAGACCACGCCAAAACAACAATAGAACAACGATGGCACGAGAGAGATCAACAGTAACTTGTTTCAAGTGTGGCGGCGTTGGACATATCGCGTCAGTGTGTACGAGGGGAACAGCAACAGCGAGCCGAAGCAGGAACGAAAGAAGAGTAGACATGTGCGCAGTTCATCAGCCTAACGGGACTGCAATTCAATTTGGTGAGAAGTTTTCATTTTTCTTTGATTCTGGATCAGAATGCTCTTTGGTGAAAGAAACAGTCGGCGCCAAGCTGGCCGGTAAAAGAATCCATAACATGGTTGTTTGAGAGGCATAGGCGACAATATTGTCAAGAGCAATATGCAAATTCTGTCCATCAAACCTTATTGTCTTTAAACAATGATAAAAATGTAAATGCGATAGATCATAAAAGTAATGTTAATTTGGAGTTAAGTAATAGTGATAAGTTAAAATTAAACGACATACTAGCCAAATATTCCAAATTTCTCATTGATGGCATTCCAAATAGACGTGTTACTAGAGGTTCTTTAGAAATCCGTTTAGTGGACTTAAACAAAACAGTACAGAAACGACCATATCGTCTTAGCGAGAGTGAGAAAGTAATAGTAAGAGAAAAGATTCAGCAAATGCTAGAATCCAACGTAATTAGACCAAGTAGCTCCCCTTTCTCTATAGTGCCATAGTTCGAGCATTAGGGGATTTGGTTAATAAATACGCAGTAGTCTACATCGATAACGTATTAATTTTTTCTAGTACTATATAGGAAGCATTTAACAGATTGGAAACAGTTCTAAGCGTGTTAACAAAGTCAGGCTTTTCCTTTAACATTAAAAAGTGAAAATTTCTGCAAACGGAGATAGAGTACTTAGGTTTTCTTATAAGAGATGGCAAGCTAAAACCCAACCCTCGCAAAATACAAGCACTAACCCAACTGCCCAAGCCAGAATCAGTCACACAAACTAGACAATTCATAGGTTTAGCATCTTACTTTAGGAAATTTTTCCCACAGTTGAGTATTACAGTAAATGCACCACAATACCCGAGTCAAAATATCACTCGTATGGACTCGAGACATTGGCGGTGAACAACGCGATCAGAAATTTCCGACATTATTTAAGTGGCAGAAAGTTCACAGTGTATACGGATTGTAATTCTGTTAGTGCAAGTCAAAAGAAAGCGGCATTGACACCGCGGGTTCATCGTTGGTGGTCATTTCTGCAGACATACGAATTCCAGGTGGAATACAAGAAAGGGAGCCAAATGGCTCACGTTGACTGCTTGTCTAGAAATCCCGTCACTATAGTAGAGCAGGAAAGTTTGAGTAAGGTAGTGGAGGTACGAGTTGACTTGGCAACTATAACCCACAACTGGCTTATATCAGAACAGAAGCGTGATCAAGACATATCGCAAATCATGACCGAGTTAAATAGTGTTGAAATGCAGAAAGAAATAGCTAATTCTTATGAAATCAGGAATAGTTTGCTGCATCGTAAAATTCAAAGATATGGGAAGACACGATGCTTGCCAGTCGTACCCAGGGCATTTATGTGGTCGGTGGTTAATCATGTTCACGAGGCTGTAATGCACTTGGATTGGCAAAAAACCCTAGATAAAATTTTCGAGCAATATTGGTTTGATGGAAGATTTGTAGAAAATTGTGTGACATGTAAATTGTCAAAATCGGTGTCAGGTAAAATCCAATCGGAGTTACATCCCATTCCCAAAGTAGAGATACCATGGCATACGGTACACATTGATATTAGTGGAAAATTAAGCGGAAAAAAGGACGAGAAGGAATACGTCATAGTTCAAATTGATGCCTTCACCAAATTTGTTTACCTGTACTACACGTGGAACTTGGTCACGGTGAACTGTATACAGTCAGTAAAGTCTGCGATATCAATATTTGGTGTTCCTAACAGAATTATAGTGGACCAAGGTAGATGCTTCACGAGTAGCGAGTTTCGAAAATTCTGTTCCAATAACAAAATTGACCTTCATGTAGTAGCAACGGGAGCCAGTAGAGCAAATGGCCAGGTGGAGCGAGTCATGAGTGTGCTAAAGGGCATGCTAACGGCTGTAGAGTCGAGTGAACGAACATGGCAAGAGGCATTGGGCGAAGTTCAATTGGCAATAAACTGTACCATGAACCGAGTAACTAACCATAGTCCATTAGAGCTGATGATTGGCAAAGAAGCAAGGCCCTTGGGAATGCTCACTGTAAATGAGGAAGAGCGCGTAGACCTGAATAAGGCTAGGAAGGAAGCAAAGGAAGGCATATGTAAGAATGCTCAGTAGGATAAGGCAAGAGTGGATGCTCAGGTGGTAAGGCATAAAATTGGCGATCATGTATTACTGAAAAACGAAGAGCGGCACCAAAAGAAGTTGGATCCAAAATTCAAGGGACCATTCGAAATTATACAATTGCTAGATGGTGACCGATATTTGTTAAAATCATTGACGACTAGAAGAGTGTATAAATAGAGAGAGACTTTGGAATTAGAAGAAGAGTTTGACGACGGCAAAAAAAGTAGTGCGTGCAAGCAAGAGATCTGTGACCTAAGAGGGGTGCAGAGGAAAGATTTTATGCAGAAGAGAGCGTAGTACTCTGATTTGTATAAGAGAAGCCTGCTAAAATTATAATTTGATGATGAGTGAATTGGTAACCAGATGAATGAGCTTGAGCGGAAGAGAGCGTGTACTCTAAAATATGTGAAAGAGAAGAAAGTTATCCTGCTAAGCGAATCTCTGATGGATATCCAAGTGGTTGTGTTTGTACGGAAGAGAGCTTGTACTCTAGAGAATTTGAGAAGTTTTATTCCGTCAAACTAACGCTTGAAGGCACAAGAAGTGCAATTGAATTTGTTTTGATGTATAAGTAAACTTTGTAATCAAAGGGATAAGATAAGTAATATAAGATAATATAAGATTTATTATTTATTTTAGATCTTCTATTCCAATATTCCAGCAAGTTTTGTTTCGCGACGTGGAATTTTTTTTTTGTATATTTTTATTCATCATAACCGTCGCGAGCAACTCTTTTATTTTATTTATATGTAGATATGTATATACATATGTATTGTGTCACTGTCACTTTTTTTGCTGCTTTTTAATTTAATAATATTATAGTTGGCGTGAGGCATATCTTAAGCTTTTCTTAGAAGATGGCGATCTGTGGAGTTACCACTCTCGACTTAAGCATCGCTTTTCAAGAACGAGCTCCTCGATTTGTTTTCTTTTGGTTGCATTGTATATTTGTAATTTGGGGGGTTGAAACTCGAGCTGCAGACACGAGTACAGACTCCAATGAATTAACAAAGCGGTCCACATTGGCTTCAGCGTTGAGGTGAGGTCTTATCAGAATTTTATACCATTGCAGAGGGTATTATAATGTTGGTCCAAAGTGTGCAACGCAGTGAAGGAGACATTTCCGACCCTATAAAATATATATTCTTGATCAGGATAACCTCCTGAGTCGATATAAGCATGTCCGTCTGTCTGTCTGTTTCTACGCAAACTAGTCTCTCAGTTTTAAAGCTATCGACTTCAAACTTTGCACACATCCTTCTATATTCTTCTATATCCTAACAATATTCTATAGCTGCCATATAACTGATTGATCGGAAATGCCATAACTTTGTTGTTTTTAAAGTTAGAAGGATGGAATTTTCTATGGATTCCCCTTTATTGATTTGCCAATTTTCATAAGAATCGGTCGTGAAGAAGACTTCAGGGTTTGATCTGGAGGCTGCAAACTGTTTATTTTGGGTGCGGGCAGTAATTCCTCTTAGGTGGATGCGACTTTTCAGCTCCTTGTAGACTGGGCAACCCCTATAGTTAGAAGTGTGATTGCCGCAGCAGATGCCGCACTTTTTCGATTTGCAGTCTTACACACACGCAGTGTGCGTAGTGTGACTTGCAGGCCCTTGCTGCTTTTTAGCTGATGTAAGCGTGTAAGAGTTCTTTTTAGTCTCTCTGAAATAATTCGATAACGCTCTGTAATTATCTTCTGACTTCATTTCAACTTTTTTTCCTGAATGTTGCCCTTTACAAGGGGTATTATGTGGAAGTTGTCCTTGCCAATAAGCTCAATAATTTTGTTGACAAGAGCATTGGAACTTTTTTCTCGTATATAAATAGTGAGAGGCTTTGGCTTCCTTTTCTTGACTTCAGTACATACGGCCGCCTCAACATCATACGCGTCTGCCGAGATTTTAAATCGGTTCGAGCTCGTGGGCGTTTATGCGTTAAGCGGCAGGCGTTTATGCGCTTCTAGCTGATGATGTGGTTGACGTTGTTAAAGAGATTGGAGTGCTATTTATGGCTGACGAGAGTAGGTCAGTGCATACCTGCGATGGTAGATGTTCAGCGCTCTTCGGCTGCAGAGACATCGATGGTATCGAGGGGGAGCAAGATCTCTCTCGCTCTTTACGTTTAATTGTTCGGTCAAGTATGGGGTAATTGACCGCGCTTGCATTATTTTCGGTTGCTTAAAAAGTGAAGTACACGTTGTTTCTTTGTACTTTTCCGGAGACCAATCTATTGGTACACTAATGCGATTTGCCAAATTTCATTGGGATCGGCCGACTATTTCCTATAGCTGTCTTATAACTGATTGATTGGAAATGCCATAATTTTGCGGTTTTTTAAGTTGGAAGATGCCAAATTTCACAATGATCAACCTACTATATCCTATAGCTGTCATATAACTGATTCATCGGAAATGCCATTACTTTGTTAAAATCGGTCGACTATTTCCTTTACCTGCCAGTTAACTGATTGATTGGAAATGCCATAACTTAGTTTTTTAAGTTGGAATGATGCCAAAATTCATAAGGATCGGCCGACTTTATTCTTTAACTTTGTTTTTTAAGTTAGAAGGATGGGACTTTCTAAGGATTTCACTTTGGGCAAAATAATCCGATCTGCCGAATTTTATAAGGATCGGCCGACTATATTCTATTGCTGTCATATAAACGATTTATCGGAAATGCCATAACCGTGTTGATTTTTAAGTTATAAGGATGGGACTTTCCATGGATTCCATGGGCAAAATAGGATCGGCCTATACCATAGGTTAGGGATGGTTAGGGAAATTTCATAAGGATCGGCCGACTATATCCTATAGCTGTCTTATAAATGATTGATTGGAAATGCCATAACTTTTTTGTTTTTAAATTTAAAATGATGCCAAATTTCGTAAGGATCGGCCGACTGTCATCTGCCAGCGGTCATATAATTGATTGATCGGAAATGCTATAACTTTGTTATTTTTTAAGTTAGATGGATGGGACTTTCGTTGGGTTCTACTTTCGTCAAACTAATTCGATTGCCAAATTTCATAAGGATCGGATGACTATTTCCTATAGCTATCATATAACTGATTGATCGTAAATGCCATAATTTTTGTTTTTTTTTTAAGTTAGGGATGGGACTTGGCCGTCAGCCAACGGGTACTACAGGGGGAGATACGCACACCGCTGGTAGTGCGTCTATACTCTCCACGTGAGGGCGGCTGGTAATAGGTCCCGGTAAGTTCATGTCTCTGCCCTGGGTGCAGAAGGGCAGGACCATCATTGGGGTTGTTGACAACGGCTCAGGGATGGCCTGATCCCCAAGGAGCTTTGGCGAAAGGTGGTGAATGAGCTGTATGGGCGCTTCATGGAGGAGATGCTCAAAAGCGGAGGACCTCCACCATACTGCGATGATGCAGGGTAGCATCAAGGTTATCACCTTCACGCTATCGCGTGCCAAGATGTGAGATCAGTAAGCCTATACAAGCGAATGATAGCGTCGGGAGAGGTTTACACAGGAGCCAGTTTGGAGGCGGTAGACTGGGACAAGATCCCCAGCAAACCGAGAGCCCGCGTATGGCTGACAGAGAAGCCTGCGGACCCTGCAACTATTCTGGGAGGATGACATCCCATGCTGAGGATGTGCAACCCCTCACTCCCCACGGCGGATTGGAGAGTCGCCAAGGTAGAGGAAGCAGTGGGGCTTAGGAGACAGGTACCAGGAGCCGTATAAAGTACGGCATTGAGCACGTAGCAGTGAGGGTTTACAAGTCGGATGCGAAGGGCAAGTCAGGAGGCATCGACTTGGAGATAGACGCACAGGAGCCAGAATTGGAGGAACCGACCGAAGAGGTTCGCCCGGAAGGAATGTCGAATGTAGAGGAGGACTTTCTGGTAGGTTATACCTTCAGGAAGGGTACAAGGGAGGAGCATGGAGGAGGACTCACTGCTAGGCTCCGACACCGAGGCAGAGGTGACTTTGGTCAGAATCCAAAGGATGTCCCTGACACTCCTGCAGATAAATCTCCACCACAGTAAGGAGGCATCTGCCGCCCTCCTGATCCATCTCGCAGAGAGTGGAGCTGACGTGGCCCTCATCCAGGAACCCTGGATCCACGGAGACAGGATTCTTGGTTTGGGGGCGTCGGAGTTCAGGCTTTGCACAGCCGATGTAACAGGTAAAAAGCGAGCTTGCATTCTCGCAAAAAAGAACCTTAACATTTTCTTGCTACCAAATTTCAGCAACGAAGATCATGTAGCCGCAGCGATAGAAGGCCCAGGCGGACCTCTTAGGATCACATAGGACCTACCCCGCACTTGCTACTCAGGCGGCTGGTGGAAGATAGCGAAAGGAGAAAGATCAACCTATTAATAGTATGCGACGCCAACGCTTATCACATTTAGTGTCCCCACAGTAACCAGCACTGACACAAACGAGAGAGGTGAGACAATCTTCGATTTTATTCTCAGCTCTAAGCTTCTAGTGGGTAATAGAGGTTCAGAACCCACCTTTATCGTCAAGAACTGAAGAGAAGTTCTTGATATTACCCTATTCTTGTACTTCCTGGCTGATGCAGTCACCAGCTGGAGGGTCCTAGATACGCACTCTTTTTCAGACCACCGCTACGGCGAAATAGCGGTCAATATTGAAAACTTCACTTAGCAAGCGGTGTGCAATCCTAGGAATGCAAACTGGGAGCTCTATAAAAAGGCACTAGATAGATCTTTAAGGAAACCACCTTCAGGGATTATCGAGACCTACGGGGCGCTTAACGCCATGGTAGAAAAGCTTACTGTGGCAGTTTCCAAGGCGTACCAAGAGCCTGCCCCAAAAGAAGAATAGGTAGCAGCAGATCAAAGAAAGAAGCCTCCATGGTGGAACTCGGCGTTAGTTCCCTTCAATAAAAATGCACGTAGGGCCTTTAATCTCGCACCAACACGGACGAGTTATGGGGGGCCTATAAAGCTGAACTCAGGCTGTATAACAAGGAATTGCGTAAGGCAAAAAGGGTTGCCTTGGCCAGTTTCTGCACCAACATCCAGGAGACATCAGAGGCCGCCCGCCTAAGAAAGATTCTCTCTACTACAGCCCCCAACGTAGGTTATATTAAGAACCCGGATGGGCGGTGGACGACATCAAGCCAGGAATCCCTTGAGACCCTGATCAACGCACACTTCCCAGGCTGCGTAATGGAAGGAACAATCCAGGTGTTACGAAGCCAGGGCTTTCAAGGCTCACTCAATTACCTCCTAAGTAAAAGGAATCTTAAATGGGCAATAGACAGTTTCAAACCCTTCAAATCTCCGGGCCCGGACGTCATTTTAGCCGCTCAGCTATCTATGGCCGGAATTAATCTAAGGCAATGGATCAAGAAGACCTTCAGCACAGTTTTCCAGAGTCAGAGTCGTGGCTGTGTACGAAGGTTGTATTTATACCCAAGGCGGGCAAACCCTTCCACTGCACCCCCAAGGACTACAGACCTATAAGTCTCTCATCCTTCCATCTTAAGACTATGGCGCACAGCATGCCTATAGGAAGGGCCGATCGACAGAAACAGCCCTGCATGAGATCGCTTTGATCGCTGAGCGGGCGATCAACCTTAAGGAATATGCACTAATTGCATTGCTGGACATAGAAGGGGCCTGCCATCAACAACATCCTGCCATGCTCAATAATCGATGCACTGACGGGACTTGGAATAGACGACCGATCAGTTCACCTAATACGGCAGATCCTGGTCAACAGAAGTGACGAGGCGACGCTTGGAGGTTCCCTCTAGGGGAACCTCTAACTCTTAGTATTAGTGCGAAGTACCTGGGCATCACATTAGACCGGAAACTGGACTGGAAACTGAACACCGTAGACTGGACCAATAAAGCGGCAATAGTCGGATAGTTATACACGGCGATCATCAGACCAATTTTATTTTATGGGTGCCCAGCCCTGGACAACTCCTTATGCATGCAAAGGTTGAGGAGGACGCAGCGCATGGCGGAAGTCTGTATTACAGGCAGTCTTCGCACTACGCCTAGCGACGCCCTAGACTTCATCCTTCACCTACTACCAGTGGAGCTAATAGGGGTCAAGATAGCCACACTTGCGGCAATAGTTTTGGTCGGTTAAGACAATGATCGCCCAGTTTGCAGGCAAGGATCAGAGGACATGGGACGAGCACTGGCCTGAGTTGATGCTGGCAGTGAACTCAAGCGTGTCCGACTCGACGGGATACTCGCCTTGTTTCATAACCCAAGGCCGAGAGCCGAGAATGCCGAAGGCGTTATACGATGAAGAGGCATTGGGGACGGGAGCATCACAAACCACGCCCTCAGAGAATGCAAAGAAGCTACAGGAAGTGTTTGAGCTGGTACGGAGGAACATGGAGAGAGCGGCGCAGGAGCAAGCTAGGCACTACAATTTGAGGAGACGGCAGTGGAGCCCAAAAATTGGTGACATAGTATGGGCAAAAGAGCACCATCTATCCAAAGCATCTGAAGGGTTCGCGGCGAAATTAGCGCCAAGATACGGCGGGCCATACACGGTGGCGAATTTCATTTCGCCAGTGATTGTTGTGCTACGTAGCGTCGGCTCAAAGAAAGAAAGAAGGGCACACATAAGTGAGCTAAAAGCCCAAAAAGAGGAGTCGGCGCCACAGGCGTAAACAAAGAAGTAAACACAAAAAAAAAAATTTTTAAAAAGAAAAATAAACAAAAAAAAAAAAATGGAAGTTAAAAAAAAAAGGAATATAAAAAGAAGAATAAACAAAAAAAAAATGGAAGTTAAAAAAAAATATGGAATATAAAAAGAAAAACAAATGGAATAAAAAAAAAAAAAAAAGGGAAATAAAAAAAAAAAAAAATATATATATATAGAAAGGAAAAAAATAGAATATTATACACAAAAAAAAAAAAAAAAAAAAAAAAAATAATAATAATAATAAATAAATATGTACATAAAAAAAAAAAAAAAAATCAAAAATATATGTACACAAAAAAAATTTAGAGTCATAATGCAGAGGAACAACCTGTCCGGTTCCCGAAGAAGGGGGGAGGTGGATAAGTTTATCCACGCAAAAAAAAAAAGGAGTCAAAACAAGCACGGAAAAAAAAATGTATAGAAAAGAAACCCAAAGGTGAAGAAGCTAGAACCACGTCACTTCTGTCGTTCCCGAAGAAGGGGGAAGTGTGAGGAGATTAAATCTCCCACACACCAAGACAGGTGGCAAGAAGGGGCAGCAGCGGGGAAAGGGATCGCCAAGACAGGTGGCAAGAAGGGGGGCAGCAGCGGGGAAAGGGATCGCGCGGCCGTGCGCGGATCAAAGCGGAGACAACGTGGAACGTAACGGTTCCGGACGAGCCCCTGTGACGGCCGTGTGCGGATGCAGGAGGAAGCGGAGACAACGTGGAACGTAACGGTTCCGGTCGGGCCTGCGCGACAGCCGTGCGCGGATGCAGGAGAACGAGAAGGGGGCGGGGAACATTTAGAAAGCACGGAATAATAACAAGGCGGGCCGGTGGCCAAGGGGGGAGCACGGGGGAAGTGCCGGTAGAAAAGTCAGTGCCCGGCATAATAACAATGCGGGCCGGTGGCCAAAGGGGGAGCGCGCGGGGCGCGCCTGGAAGAAAGCCGCTGCCGCGGCATAATAACGATTCAGGCCGGTGGCAAAAGGGGGAAAAGGGGGTGTGAACGGGAGCCGCCGATGCGACGATTTGGAAAGTAGGATTAACGGCAGGAATAGAAAGCCGAAGGATTAACGGCAGGAAGAGAGAGTTGCAAGGATTAACGGGCGCCTCTAGACCTATATAAGGAGGGCCTCTGGAGTAAATCGAGACCGAGTCTTCTAGGGAAGCTGGCAGAGTTGAGTGAAAGACCCCCCGTGGGTAAGTCTAACATTCACGAGAAAGTTTCCTTGGAGGAATTAGGAGTAAAGGCTGAAGGACCCCCCGTGGGTAAGTCCGACAGTCATAAGTGCGAGGATAAAAGCGAGTGCGTAAAGACATACGATCATTGGCTCAAGGACCCCCTGTGGGTAAGTCCAGCGGCTGTACGCGAATCATCGGGATAAATCGAGGAGCAAGTAGGAAAGGATCCAGGATCCGCGGCGGAACTGAAGCCCAAGGGTAAATAGAGTCGGGTTGGGTTACTCCCGGACACGACAGGTATCCTGGTGTGATAGCAAGGGCGTCGGATCGGTCTGGCGTACGCCTTACAGATTCCTTCCCGTTGTGACCAGGTGTGATCCTGTAAAGCGAGGGATAGCCAGCTCGGGAACTCAAGCCCACAGATAAAACCAAACAGGAACGTCCCGGTAAGGTCGGAAGATTCCTGATCCAGGCGCTGGAGCGTATGCACAGCGTATCGCCTGGAGTAAAGGAAGCGTGACGCCAAACCTCTGGTCGCCCATAAATCCTGCGGAGCGTATGCACGCCGGTGTTTGGAGGCGAGTGGCAGACGCAACCGGGGGCGTGTCCTGTAGGGTAGGAAGGCCCTTCGTGCCCTGATCCGGCCGCCAGGCACTAAGAAGCGTAGCCTGCCCGGCGTACGCCTGGGAGGTGAGCCTATTGGTCCGCCAACACGGGTCAGGTGCCGGCCACGGCGAAAGGGCAATCCCAGTGAGCCAAGGATAACAGCGATTCACACACACCCACTGGAGGGGAGCAGCGACAGCGACGGAAGGAGCAGCGACACCAGGAGCAGCGACAGCGACGGAAGGAGCAGCGACACCAGGAGCGGCGACAGCGAGGGCAGCGGCAACAGAAGCAGCGTCAACAGGAGCAGCGTCAACAGGAGCAGCGTCACCGGCACGAGAGGGGCAACATAGGCCCCGCAACAGGAGCACGTGAGTCCAAACGGAGGAAACCGTGAGCCGAACCGGCGCCAGGCACTGAGACCACACGTCCTGCTGGGCGAAAGCTTTGGGGGGGCGTGTGTATCGGCACCAACCCGGAACGGTGACCGGGGACCGAGGGGAGGACGAGCGGTCGATCGGCCGAGCCGAGCAGCCGGTGAGAGTCACCCTTTCATGAACTCTGTACGAATATTTGTGTAAATAAAGGGTATATTTTGTAAAAGAAGCAATCCGGCGTTATTTCTGGGCTCGGGCAGTCACGTCGAATCTATAAATTCGGTGGAACGATCCATAAACTCTTTGAGCTAGCCGCGGCATTTGTTGCGAGCATCGATAGACAAGAAAAGTTCGTTACGCCTGGAAGAAAGCCGCTGCCGCGGCATAATAACGATTCAGGCCGGTGGCAAAAGGGGGAAAAGGGGGTGTGAACGGGAGCCGCCGGTGCAACGGATTGGAAAGTAGGAATAACGGCGGGAATAGAAAGCCGAAGGATTAACGGCAGGAAGAGAGAGTTGCAAGGATTAACGGGCGCCTCTAGACCTATATAAGGAGGGCCCCTGGAGTAAATCGAGACCGAGTCTTCTAGGGAAGCTGGCAGAGTTGAGTGAAAGACCCCCCGTGGGTAAGTCTAACATTCACGAGAAAGTTTCCTTGGAGGAATTAGGAGTAAAGGCTGAAGGACCCCCCGTGGGTAAGTCCGACAGTCATAAGTGCGAGGATAAAAGCGAGTGCGTAAAGACATACGATCATTGGCTCAAGGACCCCCTGTGGGTAAGTCCAGCGGCTGTACGCGAATCATCGGGATAAATCGAGGAGCAAGTAGGAAAGGATCCAGGATCCGCGGCGGAACTGAAGCCCAAGGGTAAATAGAGTCGGGTTGGGTTACTCCCGGACACGACAGGTATCCTGGTGTGATAGCAAGGGCGTCGGATCGGTCTGGCGTACGCCTTACAGATTCCTTCCCGTTGTGAACACCAAATATGTTGGTGTTGCCAGGCATGGGAGACGGAAGATTCCTGATCCAGGCGCTGGAGCGTATGCACAGCGTATCGCCTGGAGTAAAGGAAGCGTGACGCCAAACCTCTGGTCGCCCATAAATCCTGCGGAGCGTATGCACGCCGGTGTTTGGAGGCGAGTGGCAGACGCAACCGGGGGCGTGTCCTGTAGGGTAGGAAGGCCCTTCGTGCCCTGATCCGGCCGCCAGGCACTAAGAAGCGTAGCCTGCCCGGCGTACGCCTGGGAGGTGAGCCTATTGGTCCGCCAACACGGGTCAGGTGCCGGCCACGGCGAAAGGGCAATCCCAGTGAGCCAAGGATAACAGCGATTCACACACACCCACTGGAGGGGAGCAGCGACAGCGACGGAAGGAGCAGCGACACCAGGAGCAGCGACAGCGACGGAAGGAGCAGCGACACCAGGAGCGGCGACAGCGAGGGCAGCGGCAACAGAAGCAGCGTCAACAGGAGCAGCGTCAACAGGAGCAGCGTCACCGGCACGAGAGGGGCAACATAGGCCCCGCAACAGGAGCACGTGAGTCCAAACGGAGGAAACCGTGAGCCGAACCGGCGCCAGGCACTGAGACCACACGTCCTGCTGGGCGAAAGCTTTGGGGGGGCGTGTGTATCGGCACCAACCCGGAACGGTGACCGGGGACCGAGGGGAGGACGAGCGGTCGATCGGCCGAGCCGAGCAGCCGGTGAGAGTCACCCTTTCATGAACTCTGTACGAATATTTGTGTAAATAAAGGGTATATTTTGTAAAAGAAGCAATCCGGCGTTATTTCTGGGCTCGGGCAGTCACGTCGAATCTATAAATTCGGTGGAACGATCCATAAACTCTTTGAGCTAGCCGCGGCATTTGTTGCGAGCATCGATAGACAAGAAAAATTCGTTACAACACTTTGTTGCAGTATAAACAAAACTTAAATGGTCAAAACATGAACCGATCGCTATGCACAAAAAGTGCTAGCGCCGGCAGAATTAAAACATGAACGGACCTCATGTGCATATACCTCGCGCTCCCGCTTAAGGGAGCATAGCATACATATATACATAAGCACATACATAGCCGTCTTGCTGCAGCCGTCTGTGGGCAGCGCAGCAAGAGACTTAGCCTTACTTAGACTTAAAAGAATAATGTAAATTCAGATACAATCGAAGCGTTGGAGCGGCACCATTGCTGCTCCTACTATTAAAAAAAGAAATAAACAAATAAAACACTTTTATATCAACGGACTATTTTAATTGCATCGTTAATTACATCACTATAAATATTGAACCTTTATATGAATAAAGTCAGTCTCAGACAAACCTATTCTGAACTCATTTCTTTCTCCACGTCCAATTTGTTCAAGTGCAAGTTCAAGTGCAAGTGCAACAACCCAGCAATCGGTTTATGTACCTTTTGCTTATATTCAAACATTTCAGATTAACAAACATTTTTATATCGTTGTGCAAATAAATAATTCCGTCTTGTCATTTTGGAAAAAGGTCATTGAAAAGACTTAATGACCAATCAAGGATCACCTCCTGAGTCGATATAAGCATGTCCGCCTGTCCGTCTGTCTGTTTCTACGCAAACTCGTCTCTCAGTTTTAAAGCTATCGACTTCAAACTTTGCACACATCCTTCTTTCCTTTGCTGGCAGTATATAAGTCGGAACGGCCGGGATCGGTCAACTATATCCTATAGCTGCCATATAACTCATTGATCGGAAATGCCATGTTGTTTTTAAAGTTAGAAAGATGGGACTTGCTATGGACAGCCTATACTCCTAATACGTCGTAATACCTTTCCTGCTTGAATATCGGACTTACCCAAGGGTGGTCCATCAACTCAACACTTCGAGCTTCCCTAGAAGACTCGGTCTCGATTTGCTCCCGGGGCCCTCCTTATATAGCTCCAGAGGCGCCCGTTCCTTGTAACTCTCGCTTCCTGCCGTTAATCCTTCAGTTTACCTTTTTCGCCGTTAGTACTAATAGTAGTACTACTATTTACTACTAGTAGTACTACGCCGCAATTAGTACTAACTAATTAGTACTAACGCACTGCGGCGATTTAATCTCCTCACAGTTTTTATTTTTTGTTTTTTTTTTTCAAAAGGTTTAAAAAAAATTCTTGCGATTCTTATTCGTCCCCAGGTTCTACTGTTAAGGGTGGGTTTAAGATAGTTGGCACTTAAATAGCCAAGTCATATCTTTCTTTTATATTCATTAAGTTTGATCGCAATCTTGTTAAGAACTTTGAAACTTGTGACCAACGATTTTTATCTATTTAATAAATATGACCAGCGCTTTATTAAATCGAGCTACTAATATTTGTCCTCCTACTGTCCTATAACTGTCATGCATTTTCGTTATGAGTTGGCAAACCATTTCGATTCCCTGCCCCCCCCTTTACTCATTTTTTTTTTTTTTTTCGTATCCTCACCTATGCCTGTGACGCCGACTCCTCTGTTTGGGCCTTGAGCTCGCTTAGATGTGCCCTATTCCCTATTTTTGTGCCAACATGCCGTAGCACCACAATTACCGGCGACACGACCACCACGACCGCCCGTAGTACCGTGGTGCTTATTTCGCCGCGAAAGCTTCGGCCGCTTTGGAAAAGTAGTGCCCCTTTGCCCATACCCTGGCACCAATTTTTGTCCTGCTCCTGCGCCGCCCGCTTGATGTTCCTCCGCACCAGCATAAACACTTCTTGGAGTTTTGCTGCGTTTTTTGGAGGGGTGGCTTAAACCGCTTCTGTCCCCAATGCATCCTTGTTATACAATGTTAGGTAAAACTTTTATTATGGTAGTATTCAGAAAATAACTCTCCATATTAACAAAAATGCAATGAAATGTATTATATATCGAATTAAATAAATTAAAAACCGATTTTGATAAATCAAATAAATCCTTAACGCTGAAAAAAAACATGCTGAAATATTAGTAGCTCGATTTAATAAAGCGCTGGTCATATTTATTAAATAGATAAAAATCGTTGGTCACAAGTTTCAAAGTTCTTAACAAGATTGCGATCAATCTTAATGAATATAAAAGAAAGATATGACAAATATATAACAAACTATAATTAATATGACCCGATCAGAACCTGACCCGACACATCCCTTTCGTAAACCTTTCTAATAACTTCTATGGTGGTCATCTTCGGTGTCTTTAAAATGGAAACATATTTTTTTTTTTTCTTACCTTTAACAATAATTGAAATTGCAATGTGCAGTTTTTAATCTAGGGTTATTAGATTTTATCCAAGTCGCTGGCTTGGCTTTGGAATCTTTTACGCAACCATTTGCTGTGTAGCTTGAATAGTTTAATAAAGTCTTTTGCTAACGACTTTTATTATCAACAATATTGTAACTGTTACCATGCCTATTTTTTTCTGATTCTATTTTATTTATAACTTTTGCCGTACAATCAAAAGTTTTCGTCTCTATCAAACCAATGTTTGGAATTCGTTTTTTTTAATTCTATATTTTATGCAAAGTATATGTGGCTTATTTTTATTAAGAAAGTCTAGCTTATTAATGCTATTGTTAATTGGGGAAAATTTAAAATAAAAAAAAATCTTGTATATATAAAAAAATTGAAGGACGAAAAAAAATGTGTAAATTTACATATATTTCATTTACAATATTTTGCTCTATATAAATCAACATCTGTTTTATGGTTTTAATACAAAGCCTAACTGTGGTGTTTCTCAAGCAGCGCCTTTGCGCATTGGCTGAGGTAGAATTTTATTAAAAATATTGGAAACTTGGGCATTGGCATAAATGCAGCCTGATTGCGTTACTTCGCTCGTTTGCAAAGTTGGTCCTCAATAGTTTTTTAGTTCTGCATATGTTGTTCCTTTTCCTGGTCGTTTGTTATTGCTTTTATGAAGTCCTTTAGATGTGGTCGCTGCTGGAGCAGTTTTAACCGCTGTCCGCTCCTCTTCTTATTTTCTGTGTTTTTCCTGCCGTGCCCTGAGCTCAGCTATTGTGAGTGGGCTGGTCCATCGTACGGAAGCTTCTCTTGCAGGCTTCTTGCGTCCCTTTGCTCGACAGATACAGTTTCCCCAAATGCAACGCTGCTCATTACTTGTTGTCTATTCCCGCGATGGCCAGTTCCTCGCACTCCATACATTTTCATATTGCTTCTTTTATATATATTTTGTTGTTGTTTGTTGTCCCTCTTTGGCACAAAAAGGCGGCCTGCCTTTCATGCACCCGTATTTTTTTTAAAAGTTTCATAAGTATCGGCCGACTATACTGTCATAGCTGTCATATAACTGATCGGTCGGAAATGCCATAACTTTGTTTTTTTTTAACATTTAACTGTCCTATAACTGTCATGCTTCGGCCGCTTTAAAAAAGTAGTGTTATTTTTGCGCGCGGTTCCCACTGCGTACGTACAGCCCACCTCCCGCCCAACCGACCGAGGGGCGCCTGCCGCATAACGTACGGCTCGAATCGCGGGAATAAATTCGAGTTAGTAAAAATATAAATAGAAGGATTATTAAGAAAACGAGGAAGAATTAGTTTGATCTTGAAGGTAAATTAAAATGGAGGTTTTCAAATTTTGAAAGGGATGAAAGAGAAATAATATGATACAGACCATTGTAGTTCGAACATAAAATCCTAAGGGGATCATGCTGTGCATATGTCGATCTACAATGGCTTAAGAATAAAGGACTAAAGTTTCTAGTCCTTCTATTCGGAACGTTAAACTGTAAGCGTGTTAGTAAGTGCTGGCTATCTACATCACCATTTATAAGGTTGTGTAGGAAAACGACACCCAGCATTATTCTACCATTTGTTAAGGAGGGTAAGTTTATTAGTAGGAGTCTACTATTATACGAAGGAAGGTGAAGATTTGCGTCCCAGTTAAGTCCTCTAAGAGCAAATATTAAGAAGTTCTTTTGTACGGATTCTATGCGGTCTTGATGAACCCCGTATTGGGGACACCAGAGACATGAACCGTACTCCACTATCGGACGGACCAAGGATATAAATAAGCTTTTAGTAATATAAGGGTCGTTAAATTCTTTAGCCCATCTTTTAATAAAACCGAGAACACCTTTAGCCTTATTAACCATTAAAGAAATATGGTCGGAAAATTTAAGTTTTATGTCTAAAAGGAAACCAAGATCATGAACCTGAGTTAATTTTTCTAAGGCAATCCCAGAGAGATAGTACGAAGCCTGGTGAGGACTAGTACTAAACACTTTATTACATTAGCTAAACACCATTTTTGAAAATTATCGAGATCGGACTGGAGTCTGTTTTGGGCAGACGGGAACTTGTATTGCAGACAAAGCTTAACATCGTCTGCGTACATTAGTACCAGCGCGTTCGTTAAGGATGGGGCAAGTCATTTATAAAGAGAGTGAATAGTAATGGGCCAAGATGGCTTCCTTGAGGGACTCCAGATGTGGCACGGACTAAGCGGGAATATTGATTTTTAAATAAGACTCTCTATGTTCTTCCATTTAAATAGCTGGAGATCCACGTAATGAGGTCGGTTGAGAATCCCAAAAGATTTAGTTTACTCAACAAGAGTGAGTGATTAACTGAATCAAATGCTTTACTAAAGTCTGTGTAAATAACATCAGTTTGAAGTCCCTTTTGGAAGCCATCTAAAACAAAGGATGTCAACTCCAATAAATTAGTGGTGGTGGAGCGACGCTTAATGAAACCATGCTGACATGGAGAAATTATTGAAGAGCATAGGTGTTGCAAATGAGGAGTTATTAATTTGCGAATAACTTTGGAATCGCTGACAATTTTGAGATGCCTCTATAGTTGGCAGCATCGGATTTTTTCCCCTTTTTGTGCAGAGGAATTATGAAAGATTCCTTCCATTTAAAGGGGAAAATCGAAGATTCCAAAGATAAGTTGAAAAGATTTTGAAGAGGTTTGCACAGAGCCCTAGCACAGTATTTTAGCACACAGCCAGGTACTCCGTCGGGGCCTAGGGAATAAACTGGTTTTACCTTTTGAAGATCCAATAATAAAATGTTTTCAGAAAGAAATGGAGCAAATATACGATTAGTTGGTTGAATGTTGTAAGCGTATGGCTGATCTGAAGTTTTAGGAGGTGAATACGTAGATTGGAAAAATTTTGCGAATAAATCGGCAATGGCCTGATCTGAAGTCGCTGATAAATTTTTATACGTAAGTAGAGAAGGAAAAGATACATGTATGTTTACGCTTCGTGTTTACAAAGTTATAAAACTGCTTTGGATCCTGAGTGAACTGAATCCGCCAGCGGCGAATATAATTTTTATAACATTCGGCGTTATGCACGGTGAAATTTAGCCGAGCTATTAAGTATCTTGAGAAATCTATGCTGCTACGGGCTCTTTTATATTTATTTAAAAGCCTGTCTTTATCTGTTTTTAATTTTGTTAGGCACCTTGTAAACCAAGGAGGATTATTTGTAGCGGACGGAAATTCCCACGGCACACTTAAGTCAAAGAATGTATTTAATGTGAAATAAAATTTATCTAGGATGATATTTATATCTGTGCATGCCAGAATATTGGACCAGTCAAAAGTATCGATTAACAAATTAAGTTTACGAAAATCAGCCTTACGAAAACAACGAATCTTCTTTGATACGCGGGAAGGCTCCTGATTGACACCAGAATTGGTTTCAATTGAAACTTCAAGCGTAGGGTGGTATGGATCTTCAGGGGTTGAGAGGGGCAAAGCTCTGGAAAGTGTGGTACCATCTGGATCAGATACAAAACATAAGTCAAGAAGCCTACCTAACGAATTTCTAACATGGTTGATCTGGCCTAGGGACAAGTCAAAGATGCCCGCCGTGAAATCATGATGGGTGGAAAGTGATAAGAAAGATACATTTTCAGTATTTGACCAATTGAGTTCTGGTAAATTAAAATCACCAAGAACTACCAGAAGGTCAATATCGGACATAAGATTGGAAACAGACTGTATAGCCGACAAGTGATGCCAGTATGTAGGCGGCTCGGAAGATGGTGGAATGTAAGAACATGTAATAAACAAAGATTGAGCAGACAATATGACTTTAACGCAAATGAATTCGAAATCACCAAACTCTGGTAACTTTACCTCTTCAGAAACGAAATCGGAGTCAATGGAAATTAAGACTCCTCCTCCTCTTCGCAGAGGTCGGTCACGTCTAAAAGTGGTGTACCTACTTGGAAAAACTTCGGAGCAAAAGATCTCCGGCTTTAACCTGGTTTCAGTAAAAACTATAATATGGGACGCAAAGCAAAGACTATCAGAATAGAGTCTAGGGAGCTTGCTACGTAGGCCCCTACAATTCTGATAGGTAAGATTGATAGAAGATGTTCGTTTTTTGAAGAGTCGGATTGGACAGATGTTGGGAGCTTGACTCCAGCAGGCTTCGAATTTTTTTCTTTACCTTAATCGGCTGATGCTCTTGTACAAATATGTCCTCTGGCCAGAAGCCTGGCGAACATAGCGTCGCAAGCATCGGCACTGGCACACGTATCATGAAGGATGACATGCGCCTCGAGTAGGAGTATTTAAATTTCCTAATGTCTTCCACTTTAATAACGGCCTTGGTTTTGGCTTTGATATAAGCCGAGATATCAATCTCCGAGGTATCGGGGGCTAGCCGTGAGACAAATATTTGTCTAACAGGTGGGATTACCTGAAATGGTTTTGGTGCCATGGTCGGTAATACCGCGGCATCGGTCCGTTCCGGGGGTCCGGGCGGCGGGTTACCATTTCTAGTGGAAGCTATGGGGGTTAATTCTAAGGCATTCCTAGGAATCACTTGGAGTGATGCCATGCAGGACAAAGCGGACAAGTTATGCTCTGCTACGGTAAATTCGGGATGACTTTTCATTTACCGTCCCTGCTCTTGGAGTAGCAAGGGAAATGAGCGGCTGCATTATTGCGGGAGGATCCGGCTGTCCCGCGATCTCTGGAGCTGCAACTTCCCAAGTAGCAGATTTTTTCCGCTTAGGAGATTCATTCAACAGCTGAAGGCTATTGAATTGAACATCCAGCGCACTGAGTTGATCGTTGATTTTTCGGAAACCAACGATCAAATCTTTAAACCCACACTTGGTCTGTCGCATGAATGATCGCATTTCATCTTGGACAGCACGGCACCCACTGCAGCAATAATAGAGGCCAACACGGCGGGATACGGCATCCGAGACAGATGCAGTAAGGCCAGCACATTTGGCATGTGAGACACTTTCGCACAGCCACCAATAGATGCTGGCCTGGGACGAAGATATTGGCTTATTGCACGATTTTAATGAGCAGACAACATTATATTCCATTTTAAAAATTTTAAAAATTAGCAAAAATGAATTTATAATTTTTTAAATTTTCTATAATTATTTTTTTTTTATTTTAAACAAATTAGCCTTCAACCACTGTACCAACTAAGGTTAATAAAAGGTAGGTAGAGGAGGAAGTTAGTAAAGAGAGAGCTACGGGAGAGCGCAAGTGTAAAGAAATGCGCGCAAAAAGATAAGAGCAGAGTTAACTGCAAAGATTCAAAGGCAAAGAATGAAAAAGAAGCAGAGCTATATTTGGACTGCGACTTTTTAATTTTATTAAATGCTCACCCAAGTATGGCACTGCACAAGCGCGTAGCGATACGGGTATAACTTTAATATTAAGACACAATATTAGTATTAAAACAAGTGTTTAAATTGAGATTTCAAACCCGCGTTTGACAAGAATAAAATTTATCGCAAGCGCAAAAAATAATCACGACCGTTCGCTATGATTTTATGTTCAAGCAACCTTTCTGTCACGCTCTTTCTCCCGCTCCTCCGAGGGTTCTGATATCGCTACTGATAGCCTATCCTCCAGGCACCCAGTCCATCTTTCTCTTTTCGGGATCGTGACTTGGTGGCTTGCACATGTTATTGTCGTTCCAAATCATAGCACCGATTTCTTTTTCGATTTCGATTTCTTTTCCTTGTTGTCAAATCTAGCATTCGTTTGGAGTGCCGTTCGAGTTTCCGTGTGGCTGCCATTGGCCAACTTCAGAATTAGCCTGCTGCTGCCTTGGGCCTACAGCCCAATGTTGACTTGGCTGTTGATGCTTTTGGCCTGCCGCTCCAGCCCAATATTGACTTGGCTGTTGTTGCCTCTTTTCTTTTGTTCCTCTGTATGCCATCTCTGCATCCACCCTTGACCAGGGGGGGGCCTGGTGCGGTCCCTCTGTCTGCCACCTCCTCTCTCCCGCCGGCTGTCTGAGATCCCAGCGTGGTTCTGAAGAGGATTGCCTATTAAATTCCTCTTCTTCTAGAGACTCCTTGGCTAAGCTCATCACTTCTTCTAGCGACGCGCATGCACATGGCCTTATGAGCATTTTCATGTATGACATGCAGTTCTCCACGAGCCTTTCTATCACCTCTGTTGGGCTAAGCAGTCACCAGTCGGCCGCCCCCAAAAGGTTGTAGCGTTACATTGGTGACCCCCACGTGCTTGAGCCCCGTTTTTCAGTTTTAGTGCCCCAGATACTAAAAGAAAAACAAAACAAACTAAAAAGAAAACAAACAAAAAATTTGTTTTTTTTTTGCATCACTCCAGGTGATGCTGGTGAGACTCTGGCACCAGCGTCATACAAGCCAGTCCCCTCCTTGCCACCGTTGCCGATGCCAACATTCAGCGGCGGCTATGCCGAGTGGCCGGATTTCTGCGCCCTTTTTAAGACCACGATTGACAGCCATCCTCACCTAACAAAAATGGAAAAGCTCCGGTGGCTCATTTCATGCCTGCGAGAGTTAGCCTTGGAGACGGTGAGCGCGCTGGCACCGTCGAGAAGTGTGGAAAGGGCAGCAATTCTTATGGAGCGCTTGGCAGAAGCGAATACAGAAGCGAACTAACAGCTTGAGCGCTAAAGCTTTACCAAAGCTCCCAAACTTCATGCGCTTCAAAGAACATTAAAGTGCATGCAAATCTGCGACAAACAAAGATTATGAAACTGCTGACCCGGGCAATTAGTGGACCGCTGCGGCTAGTTACCCTGAGAGACCTAATTAGTGATAATTACAATAATTTATAATTAATTAGAATAATACTGGGTATGAACAATTGTAGCACTCTGCAAACAACGGATGCAATATGCATATGTATGTCAGTAGATGCTTATATTTCGCACACAAATCAAAAACCGAATAATGTTTGAATTCATTTTATATTTTAAGCCGCGCCTCTCAAATTTTCAATGCAAAATAATTAAACTAATTATTTTTCCAAGCACAATCACCTATGTTGAGTTAGCGAGCGTTAGCTTTAATTAATATTCACAGTCCAGCCTTTAATAAATAACAAAAAGGCTGGACTGGTTCTGTTTGATTTATATAAAGAAACGCAATTTATTTATTTTTCGATATTATGGTTTTTGTTGATTTACAAATATGCGACCTGTGCGGGACGCGGCTGCGCGGCTCAACACTTCATGCACTCGGAGCGCATGACGGCAGATACAGGTGGCCGATCGAATACACGAGAGTGGGCGACGCGAAAAGGGACATAAAGAGAGTGACGTCACAAGTTCAATAAATTATTGCCAGATTTTCTCACGGATGCTGGACCCAACATCGCCGATAAGGTTAATAGGAAATAAATGGAGTAATAATTGTTAAACGTAGCAAAATAGGTTTTTTCAGATTTTCAGGTTTCAGATTTTCTCGCGGATGCTGGACCCAACATCGCCGATAAGGTTAATAGGAAATAAATGGAGTAATCATTGTTAAACGTAGCAAAATAGGTTGTTTGGTCATTGAGTCTTTTCAATGATCTTTTCCTTTTTCCAAAATAACAAAAACGGAATTATTTATTTTCACAACGTTATAAATATGTTTATTTGTCCGCTTATGAAGTGGAGTGGGAGAAAACTCCGATTTAGAATGCGTATGCACTGAGATAAAGGGTACAAGTGGGCCCGCCTTAGAGCTTAGGCCGGGCGAAAGCTCGTTAACTTAAAATGACAAAGATAAAATAAAGCCGAGCGGCCGAGAAAAGTCGGCTTGATTAGCACCACATCGTTAATCGCCAAGGCAGGGCCGGACGCACGCCATTTGGAGCGCTGCTGAAGAAGGCCTAAATACTCCTCCTTCCATCGGGCCCAGAAAGACTTCTGCAGGAAAGACACATGCTGCCAGCTGTCCATACGGTTGAAATTCAGCTTTGTGACATCAGGCTTCGGATACACTTGTGCAATTCCTTCGTCACCGTTTTCCTCCCCCCGATTGGCCAGTATTGGGATCGAATAACAGCCAGCAGAGTACGAGGCCCCGTGTGTAGATTACGCTCATGGAAATCAACAATTGTAGCCCGAGTAACTGGATGGCTTCTAGGTAATATTATTGGATGAAACTTGTCCAAAAAAGGGTTCCAGCCTTAATGTCGCTAGCAGTGACACCCTTGTGACGGACTTGCTGTGAGAACTTGTGCACATAAGCGAACACCCGCTGCAGTGCTGGAAACGAGTTGGGGCACTTGGAACCAGCTGTCAGGTCAACGTACGGTAATTTGATTAGCAGAACCCTTGCCCTTAGCTCAAGAGTGGGTTTTTCAGATGGAATCGCTACTGGCCACTGATCTTGAAGTCCAAGAAGAAACGCAGGACCATGCGACCACAGGTTGTCAGTAACTAAATCCTTGGAAAGAGCACCATGCGAGAGGATGTTGGCCGGGTTCAAAGACGTAGAAACATAACGCCATTCCATCGTTCTGGTCAATTCCTGGGTTGTTGGAACTCGATTGGCGAAGAAAACATTACAGTACCGTAACTGTTTTTACAGGTGCGACTCGGGACTTTGAGCAGAGAAAAAGACTTTCTGACCTTGTACCCGATACGACATAAATGCAAGCACCATAAGCCTCGATGCTGGCGTCACAAAATCCATGAATCTCCACTTCAGACTGTGATGATAGTGACCATCTAGGAAACGAGCACGCTGCGCCATGGAAGCTGGAACAAATCATGTCCCAATCGGAGTGAAGAGCTTGAGGTAGACTTTTATCCCAGATCATAGAATAGACTGCCTCCGATAAGTAAATCGATCCGCTGCGGTTGAAAGAACTGGGGATCAGCCAAAGTGAGGTTGGACGGAATATTCCAGCTTGAGACATCCAAGCTAAAACTAGGCTGGAGTTCCGTGATGTTGGTGGAGATTACAGCGTTGACAAGGGCCGAATATTCAGAGCAATAGGATCGTATGAGCACATCAACAGAGAATCCGTCTGTCGCGAAGCCAGTGTCGCCAATGCCCGACACTGCCACGTACGATTTACGTCTACGAAGCTGCAGCTGACTAGCCAGTCGGGACGTAATCACCTGCATCTGCGATCCTGAATCCAAAAGAGCCCTGCTAAGATCAATATCCCCAGCACGACTCCTGATGAGAATGTTCGCTGTGGCCAAGGCTATATCACCGCTGCGACCCTGGGCAACTTGTGCATTAGCCGTGGTGAAGATTTTTTCTAATTTTCTGGAGGATCCCCTTCAAAATCCTGAAAAATGCATGGGGACACATTATAGCCCCAAGCAATGGCTATATCTTTGCCAATTTTCATCCGATTCTTGAGCGGAATACCTTAAACGAATTGTACATCGATTGCCTTTCAATCTGCATCAAATTTATAGGGGATCCCCTTCAAAGTCCTGGTGAAGCGCCTATTGGCTCGGCGCACTCGGCTGCGGCTGACGTGGACGGCATAGCCGAAGGCTGCCTCTGGAAAACAGTAACTCCAAGAAATGCAACAGACTGTGATGCCTCCTCCCACTACTGCGACAATTATCAGCGAGGCACTCACGCTAGTTTGGAGACATTTGCGACATAGACCTAGTCGCCTAGCCTCGCCAAGGCGGCTCTCAGGGGGCAATGACAAAAATCTTGGGCATGCAGAAACTACATGGGACCACCCACCGCATAATATACAGGCAGAGGCAGGTGAATTAGTAATAATAAAGGACGCTCTACTGTTATTTGCGACTCTACGTCTTCCACCTGAGTACCCGGCGCGTTAGCGGCCAAGGCCTTAGTAGCTGGATCCAACCTTTGAAAAAATACCTGGACAATGATGGAGCCTGCGATCTGAACTGTCGTCCTCAAATTTTTTAAGGCTCGCATATGGGCATTGAACTTATCGGCCAGCCCTCGAAGCGCTGCCAATGAGCCACCTTCCAATAGATTGAGGCCCAGAATCTCGTTCACATGAGCCAGAAATATTCACCGACGGTTATTAAATCGTTTCTCCAAAAGCTGCACTGCGACATCATAATTCTCCTCGGAGATTTCCAAGGAACTGACTGCCTCTAAAGCGGAGTCCCGAAGTCAAGATCGCAACCTCTGAAACTTTTCCACCTTACTTATATAAGGATTGCAGCCTACGATCGTCGAGAAGACCGAATGAAACTCAGCCCACTCTGAATATCCTCTGCTGAAAGTAGGAAGAGGAAGAGGAGGCAAGACTAGAAAACTCCGACTGAGCGCTGGGTCCACCTGGATACTGTAAACTCCGCTGGCAAGGGTGGAATGGGCAGCATTCATCGTCGCTACAAGCTCACACACTGTCCATCGCAAGTCGCTTATCTCAGCAATATTCATCTATTCAAGCTCCCCGTGGATGTCCTTAAAATCCTCGTACATGGCGACCAAGTGGCCGTGACGCACATGCAGCATAGCATCTTCCACCTTTGACATTGGCTGCAGAGCGCATTGGATCCTCTTCAAATCCTGGAGGATACCCTTGCCTTGCTTTTATAATTGAAATACGCTCAATTGAAATAAAAACACGGACAAAATAATTTTTGCGCCAAAATTATAGTTCTTATTTATTTTATTATATGAGTGCTCAGCGAACAGTTGTGTTGTGGAATATATATTTATATGAACGCTTGTGTGAGACGAATGCACTTGCAAGTGGAACGTAGGTATGTATGTATGTTGGCTGACCGGATAACAATTGTATTTTATGCCTATGTATTTATTTATATTATTAAATGATTTATGCATAAATACAAAATAATTGTTTCACTGATGCACTGTATGCAGTTTATGTTCAAAAATGTACCTACATATGTTAATACACCGCGCAAAAAACTTAATCGGATATGTTCGCACTGGTTCTGTTTTATGCACATGGAATTGCTAATTTTATTAATTTAATCACGTCGGGGTCACCAATGATTGGTCATTGAGTCTTTTCAATGACCTTTTCCTTTTTCCAAAATAATAAAAACGGAATTATTTATTTTCACAACGTTATAAAAATGTTTATTTGTGGGAATGAAGTATGAAATGGAGTGCGAGAAAGCTCCGATTTAGAATGCGTATGCACTGAAATAAAGGGTACAAGTGGGCCCGCTTTAGAGCACAGGCCGGGCGAAAGCTCGATAACTTAATGATAAAGATAAATAAAGCCGAGCGGCCGAGTAGAGTCAGCTTGCGATCAACAACGAATAATGAATATATGCTAAATTATAATTATTACATTTATATATATATATTACATTTATATTGATTCAATTTATGCCGTGGCTGCTGCCTGACCCGACAGAGGTCTTTTGAATATTGTAGGATCAGCATACAAATATCTATTTGGAACTTTAGATCGGGATGACAAAGAAGAAATAGAAAGTAAAACGAATAACTATCCGAAAATTCATTTCAGAATCATAATTTGAATCGATGTTATTAACAGTGGTATTTGTGTAATAAATCAACTAAAAAAAAGACGATGAAAAAGAACACCAGATATCAGTTTTCATCTTTAATTTACAGCAATTTACGGAATATATTGAGGATATTGAGTTAGGAATGCAATAAACCAGATTAGGAATTTTGAATCCAAAACTATTAAAACATGACTACTTAAAATACGTGAATTCTGAGAGATTATTAAAAATTAAAACAGTAACTTGGCTAAAGAAAGATACTTATGAAATTCTGATTATTTCTCATTTCCCAAATGAAATGATTAGTACACCTGTGTATGAAATAATCCCATATCTAGATGAGTATAATAATATCTTAACAGAGAACCCATTTGATATGGTTATATTTGATATAATAAAAATACGGGAAAAATAATATTTTTATAATTGTAGCATAGGTTTAACAAGAACCAACAGAATTTGCTCTCTTTTATACCCTTTTTTCGCTTCCCTAGCTTCCCTAGGTAACTCAATAATATACGCAAAAAATATTAATAAATTAATAAATCATAATAATGGAATTTAAACTTGTCTGCGCGTTGAAGTCTTATAATAAGACAATTCCCTCATCCCAACCTACCATCCACTGCTGGCTCTGTAAAAACGTTTTACACGCAAAGTGTGCCGGGTTCACGGCCTTAGTTTCGGATGCCATTTCTCGTAGGTCTGGTCTCCACTTTTGCTGTAAAGGCTGTTGTGCTGTTCAGGACGAAATGAGATCGTTCATGAGACAGACTAAAAGTGGATCCAAAGGATTGATTAGCGGTTTTCGTAAAATCTATGACCAACTCTGTGCGCTCGATACACAGTTTAATAGTCTACAACTATTAAATGAGTCTCCAAAGCGAAGGAAATCCTCTTTTATTGATGTGCTTGTGGCGAATAATCATCAGCATACTCAGCCAACAATTATGCAGATGCTTATATCGCTGGCCCCCCCAAGGGCCGGACCTGGGAAAAATTCGGCTTTCAAATATCTCAATGTAAATGAGCAATTGTCCGATATGTCCTCTGTGGCATCGCTTCAAGTGATACCATCAGACAGAATAATTCAAGCTCCCTTAAGAGTCACCCAACAGGGTAATGATCCGTCCGGACCCCCCGTACGAACTGCTGCAGTATTAGTTACGGCGGCAGCTAAACCCTTGCAGGTGATCCCGCCATCGAAATATATATTTGTTTCACGGATTGCCCCAATCGGAGATTGATATCTCGGCTTACATCAAAGCCAAAACAATAGCCGACATAAAGGTGGCAGATATTACAAAATGTAAATACACCTCCAGCAGGCACACGTCATCTTTCAAAATACGCCAGCTTTTAGCTTTTTCCGCCAGCTTTTGGCCAGAGAACATTTTCGTCCAGGACCATCAGCCAAGTACGGCGAAGATATAAATTATCAATCCAGTCGGTCAACTATATCCTATAGCTGCCATATACTTGATAGATCGAAAATGTCTTAACTTCTTTGTTTTTTAAATTAGAGAGATGGGACTTTTTAAGGATTTCACTTTGGGCAAACTAATCCGATCTGCCGAATTTCATAAGAATCGACCGACTATATCCTATAGCTGTCAGATAACTGTATAAGACTATATAAGATCCGATATATATCTAATAATATAAGCTGCGACTAACTGCAAGGGTATATCAATTTTGGCTCAGCCCGAAGTTAGCTTTCCATTCTTGTTTTTATACCCTTGCAGAGGGTATTATAATTTTGGTCAAAAGTGTGCATCGCAGTGATGGAGACATCTCCCACCCTATAAAGTACATATATTCTTGATCAGGAGCACCTTATGAGTCGATATAAGCATGTCCGTCTGTCTGTTTCTACGCAAACTAGTTTCTCAGTTTAAAAGCTATCGACTCCAAACGACTTCAAACTTTGCACACATCCCTCTTTTCTTTGCAGGCAGTATATAAGTCGGAACGGTCGGGATCGATGCACTATATCCTATAGCTGCCATATAACTGATTGATCGGAATAATATTACTTTGTTGTTTCTTAAGTTAGAACGATGGGACCTGCTATGGATTCTACTTTTGGCAAACTTATTCGATCTGACAAGTTTCATAAGGATCGGCCAACTATATTCTATAGCTGTCATATAACTGTTTGATAGGAAATGCCATAACTTTGTGGTTTTTTAAGTTAGAAGGATGGGACTTTCTATGCATTCCACTTTGGGCAAATTAATTCGATCTGTCAAATTTCATATGGATCGGCTAACTAAATAAGATCCGGTATATATCTAATAATATAAGCTGCCACATATCTGAAAGGGTATGTCAACTTCGGCTCCGTCCGAAGTTAGCTTTTCATTCTTGTTTTTTATTCCGTTTACCAAACAATTTATGTGTATTTATTTGGCAAAATTGGCTAATTAACTACGATTGGTTGAGGACCAGGTAATATACTTGGTTATATCCACAAGCACAACTACAATGTTGGGAAGATTGGCTCATTCCCATGTAGTTCCAAGTTCATTGGTAGTCCAACGAGGTAGCTTCTTCCAATGATGAAGCGACGGAAATGGTGCAAAAGATGATGACAAAAGGGTATCCAACGTTGCGCACCAACAATTTGTATGCCAATAATAAACTTTATCAAACTTGCCGAAAAAGAAAAAGGAACTTGGTCTAGAGTGGCGACATGAGCTGGAAATGGGTGCAAATGGTTCCTTCACATCAACTTTTGGTTTCACTTTCGATTTACAGTCGAATTTTTCCTCTTGTTTCTAACTTTTTCTAGATCAATATGCAAGCTGCAAAGTTAAGTCCTAATAACCCAGCCCCAATACACGGCCCCAGAAATCACCGAAATCGGGCCAGAAACCGAATTCACCAATATCAGCGCTAAGAATAACCGACTGACCGGAGCGAGCACAACCAGCGAGGTCAGCTGAAACCCAATTCCAAATGATCTGAGTCAGCAGTACTTTCTTTAACATTGACCTTACGGTGCGGACTTTTATTAACATTGACCAACTAACCATAGTAATTAAATATGTAAATATTGATCTTATAAAAGATCACCTGGTCCAAAATAAAGACAGTTGCGTATACGGCGTAGGCCTGGTAGAAGTGCCCATTGGTGATCACCACGGGTTAGATGCCGGCCACGGCGAAAGGGCAGAGTCAGTAAGCCTGGGACAACGGAAATCGACGCAACGAGGGACAGGATCGATCGCCGCAGGAAAGGAGCGACGATGGGAGCGACAACAACGAGAAGAGCAACAACAACGACAGGAGCGACAACAACAACGTGACAACGACAGCAGCAGGAGAGGACCAGCATAGGCCCCGCAGCTGGAGCACGTGAGTCCGAACTGAGGGATCCGCTAGCCGAAACGGCGCCAGGCACCAATACCACATATCCTGCCAGACGAGAGCTTGGGGGTGTGTATATTGGCACCAGCCCAGAACGGTGACCGAAGAACGACGGGAGGACGAGCGTCAGACGTTGGAGCCGAGCGGCATCGACTGGATGGGGCATCGAGGGATCCGAATCAGTCCTGTAATACAGATTTTTATTGATGAGCAAATGGAAAGCAATACTGCTATCCAAAGGATGATAAGAAACTTTACAAAAGACTCAGTAGAGCGACAACTCAAAGAACGGTATTTCGATGAGCGACTAAAACAGCTCACCCACGTGTGGACCCAATTCAAAAAAAAACGATGCCAATTTTCGAATGGGATACCATGAGGGTCGGGCCCGGCACAGCGGCCCCAAAAACTGGAGAAATCCCATTGGGCCTAAGGCACAGAAAAAGTTTTTACAGAGGACCCAAAGATCACAAAACTGAAACGAAGGCAAAAATAACGGCTCGACGGTCTCGAGGACTTCCTATGTAATCGCATTGAAGGAAAGAAAGTATCGTTTTACCCCACACAACATATGAAAGAGTTATGGAAGGAGATTTTGGACAGCCATCATGACCTTATTGATTTGGATCCGTGAAGAGCTTTTCGTACACCCCAGAATAAATGGAACAACGGACCAGCTGCGCAACCTGCATGATACCGTGCTCCGACTCCCAACACACTCAAAGTGTCAACCGGCAACTGGGATACAATCCTGATACACATAATTGAGGAAAGGATTGTCACACACACGCTGTCATCTCTAGAAGTAGCCATCGCCGATCCAACCACTCGACAATCTCTGAAGCTGATGTTATAATACCTTGAGCGTCAGGCAACCAGTCAAGTAACAATCCACGTCAATCCAGCTCATCCCAGTGGTGTGTTCAGCCACAGCACCTCTTACAAATGAACCTGCCGTTCTGTTACCTACCGCCCAAGTGGCACTAAATGGACCAGCCGGACCCCTCAGCAATGTCGCACACTCCTATATTCTGGATCATAGGTTAACATAATCTCCATAAGAATGGCTGACACCCTGGGGCTTCAATTGGAGCCATGAACCCTGAACATCGCTGCCCTGGGAGGTGCAACGAAAAGATCACGAAAAAAGGCTGTGTTGACCCTATCATCATAAACCACTGATTTCCAAAAACAAATTAATGTAGTCGTACTACCGGAAATAATGCCCAATCAACCGTCCCACCCTATTCAGGCGCCTAGAAATATTCCCCCTCAGTTGCGCTTAGCCGATCCTGAATTTACACAGCCCCAGAACATTGACCTATTGATGAGCGCAGAATACTTCTACCAGCACTTCTCCTCCACAAACAACCCAACCGAGCCGAGATTTTTGGATTGAGGGCAAAACAGGAGACAAATGAATTTGCCCCACACAAAAAGCTCGTAAAATAATCCAGCTCCAATTAGCAAATTAACTTGCTGAGGCTGGTCAAAATGAGGATCCGCTAGCTTTACATTAGCGGGAATTTTCCAAGAGCTGACGTTCAATGCAAAATTGGGCAAAAGGTCAGTGATGTTGGAGGCTACGATCGCAGTTAATTGGCAGCGGACGCTGAACGAGAAACAGCGTTGCTAGATGCGGAAACCTCGGAAGAAGAGCGCCGGAGCGCCGGAGCGCCGCATACTCTCCTGGTCTAGGATGAATCGTGCCTCCCTCGCCGCATCGTTAAAGTTGACGCTCAGATCGCTCCTGAGTTCCGCAACATCCAACTCGGACAGCTCCTTGTGAATGCACTTGAAATCCGCAACGATGCCTTCCAATTCGCTAAGCCGCTCATTTATCATCGCCTCCGGAAATCCACTGCTCCACTGCTTTCAAGAAGGAAGACCCGCAAAAAGGACGACTGCACTTTGACTCAAAAACAATTTTCTTCCAGGAGAGGCACACTCGAAGATCGGATTATTGTCAGTTCACGACCCACTGTGCAACTGCTATATAACGGGGTAATATATGTATGAGCGATTGTAGCACTCTGCAAACAACGGATGCAATATGCGTATGTATGTCAATAGATGCTTATATTTCGCGCACCAATCAAAAACCGAATAAAGTTTTTTAATCTTTAAATTTATTTTATATTTTAAGCAGCGTAGCTCAAATTTTCAATGGTAAATAATTCAACTAATTATTTTCGCGCGGTTCCCACTGCATACGTACAGCCCATCTCCCGCCCAACCGACCGAGGGGCGCTGCCGCATAACGTACGGCTCGAATCACAGGGATAGATCCGAGAAAGTATAAAGAGAAGGAGTAGAGTATCACGAAGAAGAGTGTTGCACAGATAAGGCGTTTAGTATAAAGGATTTAAGATTGTTAGTAGAGCTAAGTGGCAAGATGTGGTAGAGACCATTGTAGTCCGAACATAATACCCTGAACGGGTCGTATTGGGTATATGTCGAGTTACAATGGCTAAGGAGTAGAGGACGAAAGTTTCTAGTCCTTCTACTAGGAACGTTAAAATTTAAACGTGTTAGTAAATGCTGGCTGTCTACTTTCACATTAATAAGATAAAATAGAAACATGACACTCCGCATCTTTCTACTGTTTATTAATGATGGTAAGTTTATTAATAAAAGTCTACAATGATAGGAGGGAAGGTGAAGACTTGCATCCCAATTAAGTCCCCTAAGTGCGAAAATAAGGAAGTTTTTTTGTACAGATTCTATGTGATCTTGGGGTACTCCGTCTTGAGGACTCCTGAAACACGATCCATACTCAAGAATCGGACGGACTTATAAAGAATATAGTGTTTTTGTTATGACCAAGTGAAAACCAAGCACACCCATAGCTTTATTAACCATGCTGAATATATGGTGGGTAAATTTAAGTTTCAAATCTAATAGGACGCGCAGATCGTTAACCTGAGTTAATCGTTCTAAGGCATTCCCATAGAGAAAGTACGTAGCCTGGTATGAGTTTACATTTTGATCCATTAAGCTTTAGGTTGTTGGTGTTACATAAATAATATGGTCCAAGATAAAAAAAATGTAAAATATGTAAAATAAATGGTCCAAGATGGCTTCCTTGGGGCACCCCAGATGTGACGCGGACTAAACGCGAGGTAACATCTATAAAGAAGACACGTACTGAGTTTATTTATTAGAAGCGAATGGTTAGCAGAGTCAAATACTTTACTGAAATCAGTGTAAATGAGGTCTGTTTGTAAGCCATTCCACAACCCATCCATGACAAAAGATGTTAGCTCCAATAAGTTGGTGGTGGTCGGCGGCGCCTCATAAAGCCATTTTGGCACGGGGATATTATTAAACTACATAGGTGTTGCAAATGTGGAGGGCTAAGTTTTTCGAAAAGCTTTGGAATTGCTGATAATTCAGAAATGCCTCTATAATTGGCAGCATCGGATTTTTCCCTTTTTTATGCAGGAGAATAATGTAAGCTTCCTTCCACATAAGGGGAAAAATCTAAGTCTGCAGCGATAGATTAAAAAGTTCAAGGAGAGGTTTGCACAGTGCCTCGGTTAGTTCTTAATAACACATCCTGGTACTCCATCGGGGCCATAAAATCTTTTATTCTAAAAGCATTTTCTGAGCAACATTCATCCTCTAAACATCTTACTCCTACTCAGCAAGCAACGATCCAGACGCTGCAAAAGGCAATATGCGAGAGAATTGTCGCTTGGTACGGGGTGCCAAAAGTGAGGGTAACAGATAATGCGGTCCACTTCACCACTAGGAGCATCAAAAAGTTCCGGAGAGCGGCATCAATTTACCATACCGAAGAATGCCGAAGGCATGAACTAAAATAATAATAAGTTCAAACAGGAAAAATATTATAAACAAGAATGGCTTAGACAGCTAGCTTCTGGGGGAGCTGACCCTTGCAGTTAAGTGGCAGCTTATATTATTAGATATATATCAGATCTTATATAGGCGGCTGATCCTTATGAAATTCGGCAGATCGAATGTGTTTGCAAAATTGGAATCCATAGAAAGTCCCATCCTCCTAACTTGAAAAAGAAAAAAATGTATGGCATTTCCGAACTAACAATTATGTGGCAGCTATAGGATATAGTCGGCCGATCCTTATGAATAGACCTCGGAATTTGCATATTTTGAACGGATTAAGTTATTTTAATTCTGAAAACAGCAAAATTCATTTTAAGAAATAAATTGTTAAAAACGATCGGCATATTTTTAGTTTTTTGTGCATATTTGCAAAATTCGATGTGTATCATATTTGCATATGATATGATTATAAATATCAAAATATTTAATAAAATCTATTTAAGGAGACGTATTAGATTAATCTTTGATTGATTGATTATTATTAATAGTTATTTTTATTTAAAGTAATTTGTGTTCCAAGAGACAATCATAATTTTTTCTAGAGAGCTAAGTAGCTCTCTTACAAATGTAAAGCTTTGGCGATTATCACTAAAAACCGTTTTATACGCTGCAAAGCTTCTTTCAACATCACAAGATGTAGTTGGAGCATATATATTTTCCATTCCCAACCTCAGAGAAATCAGCTTTAAAATTTATAATACCGTTGATTTTGGAATTTTCTAAAAATCTGGACATATGTTTAAAACAGCATCATTTTTTATTCCGCTCCTCTCCGAAATCAACAAAAACGCTCTTTAAAATATTTTCTGCTTTCTCAAACAATTTTATTTATTCCTGATACTGGCGCTTGGTGGCACGACACTGCAGGATTCCGCCGACGCCTCCGAGGGTTTATTACTCTGCAGTGAGTGCTCCGACTTCCCGAACTGTCGAGGAAGTTGATCGAGCCGCTCATCTAAAGGCCCTTGTGGGCAGACTAGACCCGAATGGTCAGCCGCTTTAAAGACCTTACCATTATCTTGGCCTCTTCCTCCACAAACAACCCAACCGAGCCGAGATTTTTGGATTGAGGGCAAACCAGGAGACAAATGAATTTGCCCCACACAAAAAAGCTCGCAAAATAATCCAGCTCCAATTAGCAAATTAACTTTCTGAGGCTGGTACAAATGAGGATCCGCTAGCTTTACATTGGCGGGAATTTTCCAAGAGCTGACGTACAATGCAAAATTGGGCTAAAGGTCAGTGATATTGGAGGCTACGATCGCAGTTAATTGCGCCGAGTAGTCAGAGCAGTGGGATTGCAAGCTGACTTGTGCAGAATGCCCATGTAGAGAACCATGCATCACCTATATAGGATACAGACACCGGAGACATTATCTTCCGCAGCTGCAACTGGTTCGCCAGCCTTGAAGTGACTAGGTGTACCTGTGAGCCGGAATCGAGCAGAGCACGGAACTCCGGAGCGGTTCCGGACTAGAATATTGGCAGTGGCTTGCAGCACCACATCACCAAAACTATTCTTAGCGACGAAAGAATTGACGGCAGCGGACGCTGAACGAGAAACAGCGTTGCTTGATGCGGAAACCTCGGGAGAGTGGAGTTGGCCTTGAATACCAGCTGGCGAGTTACCACCAAAATTCAGCAGACTATAATGCCTGCGCCCACACGCACGGCAGCTTGAAGAATTGCAATGCCGAGATAGGTTACCAAATCCAAAAACAATTTTCTTCCAGGAGAGGCACACTCGAAGATCGGATTAATTTTCGCAATAAAAAATTGAATTTGGTTCGTTAATTTATTGTCAGCTCACGACCCACTGTGCAACTGCTATATAACGGAGTAATATATGTATGAGAGATTGTAGCACTCTGCGAACAAATCACAAACCGAATAATGTTTTTAAATGTTTTAATTTATTTTATATTTTAAGCAGCGTATCTAAAATTTTCAATGGTAAATAATTCAACTAATTATTTTCGCGCGGTTCCTACTGCATATGTACAGCCCATCTCCCGCCCAACCGACCGAGGGGCGTTGCCGCATAACGTACAGCTCGAATCACGGGGATAGATCCTAGAAAGTATAAGGAGAAGGAGTAGAGTATCACGAAGAAGAGGGTTGCACAGATAAGGCGTTTATTATAAAGTATTTAAGATTGTTAGTAGAGAAAAGTGGCAAGATGTGGTAGAGACCATTGTAATCTGAACATATGGCTAATGGCTAAGGAGTAGAGGAGGAAAGTTTCTAGTCCTTCTACTAGGAATGTTAAAATTTAAACGTGTTAGTAAATGCTGGCTGCCTACTTTCCCATTAATAAGATTAAATAGAAACATGACACTCAGCATCTTTCTACGGTTTGTTAATGATGGTAAGTTTGTTAATTAAAGTCTACAATGATAGGAGGGAAGGTGAAAACATGCATCCCAATTAAGTCCCCTAAGTGCGAAAATAAGGAAGTTTTTTTGTACAGTTTCTATGTGATCTTGGGGTACTCCGTATTGAGGACTCCTGAAACACGATCCATACTCAAGAATCGGACGGACTTATAAAGAATATAGTGTTTTTGTTATGACCAAGTGAAAACCAAGCACACCCATAGCTTTATTAACTATATCTGGATATATGGTGGGTAAATTTAAGTTTCAAATCTACTAGGACGCGCAGATCGTTAACCTGAGTTAATCGTTCTAAGGCATTCCCATAGAGAAAGTACGTAGCCTGGTATGAGTTTACATTTTGATCCATTAAGCTTTAGGTTGTTGGTGTAAAACCCATTTTGAAATTTGTCCAAATCGGATTGAAATCTAGATTGGGCACTAGTGAATTTATACTGAAGACAAAGCTTAACGTCATCAGCGAACATAATTAATGTAAAAATAAATGGTCCAAGATGGCTTCCTTGGGGCACCCCAGATGTGACGCGGACTAAACGCGAGGTAACATCTTTAAAGAAGATACGTTGGATTCTTCCAGATAAGAAGCTCGTAATCCAAATCAGGGGATCAGTTGGGAATCCCAAAATACAGTGTTTACTGATTAGAAGCGAATATTTAACAGAGTCAAATACTTTACTGAAGTCAGTGTAAATGAGGTCTGTTTGTAAGCCATTCCAGAACCCATCCATGACAAAAATGTTAGCTCCAATAAGTTGGTGGTGGTGGAGCGGCGCTTCATAAAGCCATTTTGCCACGGGGATATTATATTGCTGTCAATTTTGAAATGCCTCTATAATTGGCAGCATCGTATTTTTCCCTTTTTTATGCAGGGGAATAATGTAGGATTCCTTCCACATAAGAGGAAAAATCTAAGCCTCCAGCGATAGATTAAAAAGTTCAAGGAGAGGTTTGCACAGTGCCTCGGGTAGTTCTTAAGAACACATCCTGGTACTCCATCGGGGCCATAAAATCTTATATTCTAAAAGCATTTTCTGAGCAACATTCATCCTCTAAACATCTTACTCCTACTCAGCAAGCAACGATCCAGACGCTGCAAAAGGCAATATGCGAGAGAATTGTCGCTTGGTACGGGGTGCCAAAAGTGAGGGTAACAGATAATGCGGTCCACTTCACCACTAGGAGCATCAGAAAGTTCCGGAGAGCGGCATCAATTTACCATACCGGAGAATGCCGAAGGCATGAACTAAAATAATAATAAGTTCAAACAGGAAAAATATTATAAACAAGAATGGCTTAGACAGCTAGCTTCTGGGGGAGCTGACCCTTGCAGTTAAGTGGCAGCTTATATTATTAGATATATATCAGATCTTATATAGGCGGCTGATCCTTATGAAATTCGGCAGATCGAATGTGTTTGCAAAATTGGAATCCATAGAAAGTCCCATCCTCCTAACTTGAAAAAGAAAAAAATGTATGGCATTTCCGAACTAACAATTATGTGGCAGCTGTAGGAAATAGTCGGCCGATCCTTATGAATAGACCTCGGAATTTGCATATTTTGAACGGATTAAGTTATTTTAATTCTGAAAACAGCAACATTCATTTTAAGAAATAAATTGTTAAAAACGATAGGCATATTTTTGTTTTTTGTGCATATTTGCAAAATTAGATGTGCATCATATTTGCATATGATATGATTATAAATATCAAAATATTTAATAAAAGCTATTTAAGGAGACGTATTAGATTAATGTTTGATTGATTGATTCTTATTAATAGTAATTTTTATTTAAATTAATTTGTGTTGCAATAGACAATCATTATATTACAATTTATATCAAAATATATTACAATTCAACCTTATCTAGTTGATTTTTTACGAAACTTAATAGCATATTTGTTATACCCTTGCAGAGAGTGTTATAATTTTGGTCAAAAGTGTGCAACGCAGTGAAGCAGAAATTTCCGACCCTATAAGGTATATAATTAAATATCTTCTCCACAATAGTTTGAAAAAAATATAAATTTATTTGAATTCCGTTTTTAATACAGTGTTATTTAAACCTGCTACGACTTTAGAATATCAGAGCTTTAGAACTAACTTAACTGCGGCTAGTTACACCGAGAGAAACTTTTTAGCGATAATTATAATAATTGATGCTGGCACAAGTCCCAACATCCTCACTCCGTTGGAAATTCACTTTTGAACAACAATCCGCAGGAGCAAGTGACAGCTCCATTACACTACCATCATCATGCTCATGGTCTAGAATTCTCGGTTGTAGGCTCATCCCAGACCCAGAGTCATCCAGTGAGCGCTTGAGCCAGATACTAATAATACATCGAAAGAGTTCCTTTGAGGTATGACCAACACTCGAAGTAACTGCTGACTGCGATGCTTATTGACGAAAACTGCAAAATCCAGATCCAGAGAGAAGGCGGCTGCTGCCGACATAATTCTGGAAGCGATGAACTTGGCAACGGCCATCAACGGAGTCAGACCTGGACGCTGACTTAGTCGCCAGCGGTGACCATAAACAAAATCTCAGGTCGAATGAGGGATTAGGAAGAGCAGCTTCAGAAAGGCCATCGCAGATGACTGCCAGGTGCGATGTGGAAATAGCGACCTCTGGGGGAGCGGTGGATAGCGGGGGCATTGATGAGATGCAAGTGGTCACGTCCTGGTTATCTTGATCGTTGTTCAGGCTTCGTTCCGGGTTCAAATCACGAGAACCCGATTGGATGTCGCGGTCCAGCGGGGAATCCTGACTGCATGAGCGATGATTTTTGTTGCGTGGTGAATTCATCACGCAACAACATTTCCAAATGCTCCAGTGCCATGATGGCGATATCTTCCTTCTTCACTGCAGCCTCGACTCTATGATGCAGGGCTTCCATCTCCTGGTAGGTCACCTCTGCTCTTCGCAGCACAAGCCTTTCCCTGCTTGTTGGATCCGAGGCACTAGCTACGTCTCCTGAGTCCATTATGCAAGTTAACGTGCAAGGTGCAAGTGCAAGTCAATGGAAACAACAGCAACAAGTTTTCCGTTGCACTTTAATGATCACAAAATCACCCCGGGGCGCGATCACGTCGGGGTCACCAAATGTAACGCTACTAGCTTTTTGGTAGCTGCCGAATTAAACACACGATTTATGATTTAATTTTCCATTTTATTTCCTGGGGTTCAATTTAACCCCAAACAAGCCGCTCCAATCAAATGCCGAAAACCAAATGCACTAAGAGCTTGTGCTTGTACAAAAACACTGTACAGTTTTTTGGTGTACTATTGATTTACTGTGCAGTGATTGAAACTTGACTGGAACATGCTTGTATGTTTGTATGTATGTACATATAGAAAGAATACGATTTAAAAATGTATTTGTATTTTTGTTTCGCATGTACATATTTATTATAAAATAAGGAATTTAGAAAATATTAATATTTAAATAAAAACTAATTATAATAATTAATTTATGTTATTAAACAATCTATATTTTAGTTATTAATATAAGAATGAAGGAACATTATTTTAGTTACAATATTTTATTATTATTAATTTTTTGGAAAAAGAAAACACCTTTCCGATGCTGCACTGCTCGCGGGAGCTATTGTATCTTGCAGCTTATTTTATACAGCAAATTTATTAATAAACCACCACTGCAGATCATCAAAATCTTCACTAAATTCCTTGTTTACATTTTTATAAGTTTGAAGTTCATCCTGAATATAGGTTAAAATATTAGTTCTCTTTATGGGTTCTGAATAATCGGCAAATATATTTTCGATGATTTGAGTTGGTTTCATTAATTTTTCTATTTCATTATTTTGGCTATTTATATGTATCATCATATCTTCTACGTCTTTAAGATTTTTTTCCTTTTCTAATTATGAGAATTTAGTTAATTTATTAGTGGGTGGAAACAAAAAAAGGGCAATGTTATGATATTTTTTTTAAATTTTCCATATCTATTAAGTCTAAATATTCTAAAAACGAAAGTTTTCATCATTTAACAATTTCAATATCATTTTCATTCGGTGAGCATTTTTTTTTAAGTTGTTAATATGTGGAACAGTTAAATGCAATGTTGGGTAATTGCTACCATCCAATGTTGGATAATGGCTCCAGTTTTTTGCAGCAATCTTCAAAAGGTGCACGAAGGTTCACCATTCCGCTAATATTAGCTAAATTTATGTCCGTTATTCTACATATTTCATTTTTTTCCAAAATCTGGGAAATTTCTTTCCAATTTAACTCAACCGACTGCAAGAGGTTAAATATAGTATTCCAACGAGTTGGTCAGTAGCTTTTTAGGGTGCTTGTAAAGTTCCAGTTTTGTCCAGACTTTTTAAAATACTTAACAAGCTTGCTGCAGCGATTAACCAGATCCAGCAATTCTGCTACCTCATTCACAACTTTGCCAATTACATTGTGGATCAAGTGATTTGCACAGTGTATTGTGCTCAGTCCATTGAATGATGCTTTCATATTAGTTCCTCGGTCGGTAACAATTATTGGATCGTCCATTAGCAAATCACATTCAAAATCTCGTAAAATTCGATATTTTATATATTCCAATAATATTATATAATTCTTACCGGTACAGGAGGCTCCATCCATTGATTTCACTGCTAGCACGCGGTTTTGAAGGGTGCCTTCTTTAACGTAATGCATAGTTAGTGAAATATAAGATTCTTTAAAGAAATCGTCCGTCCAAATATCTGAAGTTATGCTATATCCATATTTTTTCTGCTCTTGAATTTCGATTCTTACTTCATTGAAGTGAAAATCATAGAGGGCACCAATATTTCAATATTGTCACTGAAAACTGTCAATATTGACGTTTTACCCCAGTTTCGCACCAACAGAAATAAAAAACTGTGTTAAGTTTTTTAATCCAGAGTCCGCAATTAGATTAAAGGGTCGACCATTCTTTATTGTCCACTCCGTTGCCAGTTTGGTGCATTTCTTCTGCCAGTGTCTTACGGTACATCAACGACAGGAAGACTGCGTTTTGGGCTATTGGCCATAATGTAGCATTTGTGTTTGACTAAATTTGAGGTGCTTTTCTCAAATGTACATATATTCCTAATTATGTTGCACATTACTGCATCAGTCGTCTCTATGCCGTCTTTAGTAACCAGTTAGTAACCAGTAGTAAAAGGTGTCCCACACTTTATTATGGCCACGTAAAGCAGAAGGCTTAAGCTCACCAGCTAATAATGTCGATTTTATTGCGGCAGTGTACTCTTTAAAAGACGATGCAGTTTTTGAGTTCAGTGTTATCGTCTGATTAACACTAAAATAACAATAGGCATGAACTAAAATAATAATAAGTTCAAACAGGAAAAATATTATAAACAAGAATGGCTAAGACAGCTAGCTTCTGGGGGAGCTGACCCTTGCAGTTAAGTGGCAGCTTATATTATTAGATATATATCAGATCTTATATAGGCGGCTGATCCTTATGAAATTCGGCAGATCGAATGTGTTTGCAAAATTGGAATCCATAGAAAGTCCCATCCTCCTAACTTGAAAAAGAAAAAAATGTATGGCATTTCCGAACTAACAATTATGTGGCAGCTGTAGGAAATAGTCGGCCGATCCTTATGAATAGACCTCGGAATTTGCATATTTTGAACGGATTAAGTTATTTTAATTCTGAAAACAGCAACATTCATTTTAAGAAATAAATTGTTAAAAACGATAGGCATATTTTTGTTTTTTGTGCATATTTGCAAAATTAGATGTGCATCATATTTGCATATGATATGATTATAAATATCAAAATATTTAATAAAAGCTATTTAAGGAAACGTATTAGATTAATGTTTGATTGATTGATTCTTATTAATAGTAATTTTTATTTAAATTAATTTGTGTTGCAATAGACAATCATTATATTACAATTTATATCAAAATATATTACAATTCAACCTTATCTAGTTGATTTTTTACGAAACTTAATAGCATATTTGTTATACCCTTGCAGAGAGTGTTATAATTTTGGTCAAAAGTGTGCAACGCAGTGAAGCAGAAATTTCCGACCCTATAAGGTATATAATTAAATATCTTCTCCACAATAGTTTGAAAAAAATATAAATTTATTTGAATTCCGTTTTTAATACAGTGTTATTTAAACCTGCTACGACTTTAGAATATCAGAGCTTTAGAACTAACTTAACTGCGGCTAGTTACACCGAGAGAAACTTTTTAGCGATAACTATAATAATTGATGCTGGCACAAGTCCCAACATCCTCACTCCGTTGGAAATTCACTTTTGAACAACAATCCGCAGGGGCAAGTGACAGCTCCATTACACTACCATCATCATGCTCATGGTCTAGAATTCTCGGTTGTAGGCTGTCGTGTCCATCCAGACCCAGAGTCATCCAGTGAGCGCTTGAGCCAGATACTAATAATACATCGAAAGAGTTCCTTTGAGGTATGACCAACACTCGAAGTAACTGCTGACTGCGATGCTTATTGACGAAAACTGCAAAATCCAGATCCAGAGAGAAGGCGGCTGCTGCCGACATAAGTCTGGAAGCGATGAACTTGGCAACGGCCATCAACGGAGTCAGACCTGGACGCTGACTTAGTCGCCAGCGGTGACCATAAACAAAATCTCAGGTCGAATGAGGGATTAGGAAGAGCAGCTTCAGAAAGGCCATCGCAGATGACTGCCAGGTGCGATGTGGAAATAGCGACCTCTGGGGGAGCGGTGGATAGCGGGGGCATTGATGAGATGCAAGTGGTCACGTCCTGGTTATCTTGATCGTTGTTCAGGCTTCGTTCCGGGTTCAAATCACGAGAACCCGATTGGATGTCGCGGTCCAGCGGGGAATCCTGACTGCATGAGCGATGATTTTTGTTGCGTGGTGAATTCATCACGCAACAACATTTCCAAATGCTCCAGTGCCATGATGGCGATATCTTCCTTCTTCACTGCAGCCTCGACTCTATGATGCAGGGCTTCCATCTCCTGGTAGGTCACCTCTGCTCTTCGCAGCACAAGCCTTTCCCTGCTTGTTGGATCCGAGGCACTAGCTACGTCTCCTGAGTCCATTATGCAAGTTAACGTGCAAGGTGCAAGTGCAAGTCAATGGAAACAACAGCAACAAGTTTTCCGTTGCACTTTAATGATCACAAAATCACCCCGGGGCGCGATCACGTCGGGGTCACCAAATGTAACGCTACTAGCTTTTTGGTAGCTGCCGAATTAAACACACGATTTATGATTTAATTTTCCATTTTATTTCCTGGGGTTCAATTTAACCCCAAACAAGCCGCTCCAATCAAATGCCGAAAACCAAATGCACTAAGAGCTTGTGCTTGTACAAAAACACTGTACAGTTTTTTGGTGTACTATTGATTTACTGTGCAGTGATTGAAACTTGACTGGAACATGCTTGTATGTTTGTATGTATGTACATATAGAAAGAATACGATTTAAAAATGTATTTGTATTTTTGTTTCGCATGTACATATTTATTATAAAATAAGGAATTTAGAAAATATTAATATTTAAATAAAAACTAATTATAATAATTAATTTATGTTATTAAACAATCTATATTTTAGTTATTAATATTAGAATGAAGGAACATTATTTTATTTACAATGTCTTCAGTGGCGGCAATTTTTTACCGTTTTTCGTTTATTAATTTTTTGGAAAAAGAAAACACCTTTCCGATGCTGCACGGCTCGCGGGAGCTATTGTATCTTGCAGCTTATTTTATACAGCAAATTTATTAATAAACCACCACTGCAGATCATCAAAATCTTCACTAAATTCCTTGTTTACATTTTTATAAGTTTGAAGTTCATCCTGAATATAGGTTAAAATATTAGTTCTCTTTATGGGTTCTGAATAATCGGCAAATATATTTTCGATGACTTGAGTTGGTTTCATTAATTTTTCTATTTCATTATTTTGGCTATTTATATGTATCATCATATCTTCTACGTCTTTAAGATTTTTTTCCTTTTCTAATTATGAGAATTTAGTTAATTTATTAGTGGGTGGAAACAAAAAAAGGGCAATGTTATGATATTTTTTTTAAATTTTCCATATCTATTAAGTCTAAATATTCTAAAAACGAAAGTTTTCATCATTTAACAATTTCAATATCATTTTCATTCGGTGAGCATTTTTTTTTAAGTTGTTAATATGTGGAACAGTTAAATGCAATGTTGGGTAATTGCTACCATCCAATGTTGGATAATGGCTCCAGTTTTTTGCAGCAATCTTCAAAAGGTGCACGAAGGTTCACCATTCCGCTAATATTAGCTAAATTTATGTCCGTTATTCTACATATTTCATTTTTTTCCAAAATCTGGGAAATTTCTTTCCAATTTAACTCAACCGACTGCAAGAGGTTAAATATAGTATTCCAACGAGTTGGTCAGTAGCTTTTTAGGGTGCTTGTAAAGTTCCAGTTTTGTCCAGACTTTTTAAAATACTTAACAAGCTTGCTGCAGCGATTAACCAGATCCAGCAATTCTGCTACCTCATTCACAACTTTGCCAATTACATTGTGGATCAAGTGATTTGCACAGTGTATTGTGCTCAGTCCATTGAATGATGCTTTCATATTAGTTCCTCGGTCGGTAACAATTATTGGATCGTCCATTAGCAAATCACATTCAAAATCTCGTAAAATTCGATATTTTATATATTCCAATAATATTATATAATTCTTACCGGTACAGGAGGCTCCATCCATTGATTTCACTGCTAGCACGCGGTTTTGAAGGGTGCCTTCTTTAACGTAATGCATAGTTAGTGAAATATAAGATTCTTTAAAGAAATCGTCCGTCCAAATATCTGAAGTTATGCTATATCCATATTTTTTCTGCTCTTGAATTTCGATTCTTACTTCATTGAAGTGAAAATCATAGAGGGCACCAATATTTCAATATTGTCACTGAAAACTGTCAATATTGACGTTTTACCCCAGTTTCGCAACAACAGAAATAAAAAACTGTGTTAAGTTTTTTAATCCAGAGTCCGCAATTAGATTAAAGGGTCGACCATTCTTTATTGTCCACTCCGTTGCCAGTTTGGTGCATTTCTTCTGCCAGTGTCTTACGGTACATCAACGACAGGAAGACTGCGTTTTGGGCTATTGGCCATAATGTAGCATTTGTGTTTGACTAAATTTAAGGTGCTTTTCTCAAATGTACATATATTCCTGCTTATGTTGCACATTACTGCATCAGTCGTCTCTATGCCGTCTTTAGTAACCAGTTAGTAACCAGTAGTAAAAGGTGTCCCACACTTTATTATGGCCACGTAAAGCAGAAGGCTTAAGCTCACCAGCTAATAATGTCGATTTTATTGTGGCAGTGTACTCTTTAAAAGACGATGCAGTTTTTGAGTTCAGTGTTATCGTCTGATTGAAAACAATTTTGTTTTAATATGTATATGTACATATGTAAAAATGGACATTCACATACATATATTTTACAATTGCTGTTTTTGCCTGGGACTTTGGCACTAAATAACCATCAACATACAAAAGCCAATCAAAAAAATATGAAACAACACATAAACTTTGTTACAAAACAAATATATAACAAAAACTTAAATTTTCTTGTGAGTTCATTGCACGAGCGTCGTTTTCCTTGCTAACCATGATTAAGCACTTATTAAAATATACTGCACTCATCTGTATAGTTGTACAAAGTTAGCACACAAGCTGCACAGAGTGTTAAAAATAACACTAATCTAGTACTCACTTACAGAAAGTACAACTATAGACTGTTAGAACTCGAATAGTATATAGAGTATACTGTACAATAAAGCATGATTGCAGTATTTTTAAGAACACTACACTACTGTACAGATCTGTTATGCTACAAATGAGTACTGTCGGGTCAGGCAGCAGCCACAGCATAGACTATCACTAAAATATAATAATTATAGTTTGTCATTTCATATTTGTTCTATTTATCTTATCGCTATTGTTGCTCGCAAGCCGACTCTTCTCGGCCGCTCGGCTTCAACGGGCTTTATCTTTAGCATTAAGTTAACGAGCTTTCGCCCGGCCTATGTTCTAAGGCGGGCCCACTTGTATACTTTATCTCAGTGAAGACGCATTCTAAATCGGAGCTTTCTCGCGCTCCATTTCATATGCGGATAAATAAACATTTTTATAACGTTTTGAAATAAATAATTCCTTTTTGTTATTTTGGAAAAAAAGGAAAAGGTCATTGAAAAGACTCAATGACCAAACAAGTACATTCATGCAGAAGTCTATTAGTTATGCTCTTGAAGTTTCGCATTAACCCCACGGCATTAACCCCAAATAAATATTGTAACGCTATCAGCTTTTTGATAGCGGCCGAATTAGATACGAATTTCCGATTCAATTTCAATGTTTATTATGGGTTCAATTTAACCCTAATATATACCGCCGCTCCAATCAATGCCAAATATACAAGACACAAATCAATGCCGCTGCAGCTAAACAAAATTATTAATATTCCAATCGGTTTTGTTGTGACTGCTTAGCCCAACATCCTCCCCCCTACTGAAAGGTGGGTCTTCAATAACAATTCTAGAAGGGCAGCAGACACATATTTGTGACTTAATTAGACTCATTCGTCTCATCTAGGAATCCCGCAAGGCGAACAAGGCACACCAACTTCTTCCAAATCCTTGACCATGCATTGCTCGAATCGAATTCTCGTATCGAGCGCATGAGGGCCGGAACGTTGATTCTGCTCTGCTTTTCCTTCTGCAAGGGGCATTCCAGCCTCCCCGCTTACATACGAACCAGGCGATTCATGGTTATCAATTGATGTGAACAGACGGCGGCCAGAAACTGCCAAGCTGTTTTCCCGTGATAGTCCATTGCGTCCAGAAACCACCCAGCCAAATACCGTATTTTGGGCAATAGGAAGGCAGTTACCTAAATGGATTTGGCCAACTAACAACAGGTTGAAGAACAGGCTGGCTCCAATTAGCAAGTCCACACGCTGAGGTTTGTTGAAGTTGGGGTCAGCCAGAGCTAAGTTGTCAGGAATCTTCCACTTCGCAATATCGATGTTAAGGCTGGGCAGACAGTCTGCAATGTGGGAAACGACAACCTCTAGGTTCGTGGAATACGTGGTTAAGAGAGACTTCACGCACACATTAACGGAGGCTCAATCCGTAGCAAACTCAGCGACGCCGAGACCGGCGACCGCTACACATACACAGCATTTGGAGCGACGAAGCTGCAGCTGACTTGCCAGTCGTGATGAGATAAGGTGAACTTGTGAACCAGAATCCAAAAGCACTCGGCAAGGCAGGAAGGCACCAGATCGACCACGGATGAAGATATTGGCGGTTGGCAGAAGCACTAATTCAGACTGGCGATCCTGAGTAGCAACGACAACTGCATCACGGGAAACCAAGTTTCGTGCTGGTGGGGCAGTGGTAGAGCTGGGCAATGGGGCAAAAAAGAATGATGTCGGCGATTGCACGTTGGACAACCGGAAGCTGAACATCCGCGTGCATAATAGCCATCCTTCACACATACAAAACAGCGGGTAAGCCGTCGGACTTCGTCGTACCGTTCACTGATCGGCAAGGCAATAAACCTTGGACATGAAGGAAGTGCGTGCGCCTAAACACCGCACAGGGCGCATGGTTCAGGACGGGCGTTAATAAGCATGCACGGAGATCGGTTATTGGAAGATCTACCTCGGCCCACTTAGCTGGTGCATACGCCGCCAAAGAAAAATCAACGCTCATTGTTGATTTGTCGACAAATTAAATTCTTAGAACCGGCACCTTTGTTCTACGAATCGTGCCATGGACTCCCACGATGGAAGGCTCCTCCCACTTGGCTTTTGTGGCAGGATCCAGCTCCTGGAGGATAATTTGGATAAGCAAGCATCCTTGGATCTCGGCAGCTGATCCGGAACTGATGAGAGCCCACATATGACCATCGAACCGATCCGATAACTCCCGCAAAGTAGCAACAGATCCTGGCTTGACCGCATGAAGATGCAGGATCTCATTAATGTGTTAAAAATGTATATATAATTGTTGTTAAAAAAATTAAAGAATATAATATTAATTGAATAATGTCAAGAGGTAGTTTATATAAAATATTAATTTTGGGGATTAATGAAAAAGAATTTTCTTTTCTCTTGAAGTTTTTAAAGAAATAATCTTATTTTTTATTTACAAGACCAATGTTTTTATTAAACTATTAAAACTAATGATTATAATTTTATATTGAAGTTTACCTATAATTTTATTTATTTTAGGTTTATTTTGTTTTGTTTCTAATCAAAAGCATTTACTATCTATATTATTAAGTTTAGAATTTATCGTTTTAATTTTATTTTTTATATTATTTATTTATTTAAATATATTGAATTATGAAAGTTATTTTAGAATAATATTTTTAACTTTTAGAGTGTGTGAAGGAGCTTGTTAATCTGAAAATGTTTGAATGTAAGCAAAGGGTACATAAACCGATTGCTGGGTTGTTGCCGCAACTTGCACTTGAACAAATTGGACGTGGAGAAAGAGATGAGTTCAGAATAGGTTTGTCTGAGACTGACTTTATTCATATAAAGGTTCAATATTTATAGCTAATTTGATACATAGATATTGCTTAGGTGGTAAATTAATGGAAATATAGCAAAAACATAAAAATGATAAATTAACAATTTAAAAGTGTAATTCTGCAATATTTTGTCGGTTGCATTAAATTATAATGTCAGCAGTTCTTGCTGCTTTTTCAGTTTGTTGTTTCTGTAGTGTTTGGTTTCTCAATGTTCATCGTTTTTAATGTAGGCTTTGACCTAATATTTTCTTTATTATATATTTATTGTACTTGTGTTTTTGTTATGTGTAGTGTGTTCTTGTGACATAAATATTAAATGCTTATGACTTAACATTCTCCCGGCCGTTGAACAGGTGTTCAACCGTCTTCCAGCTCTATAGTAAACTGTCTTGGGGTAGGTTCGGGAATTGAGCTTCTTGTAGTCTCTTTAGGTTTTGGCGTCCAAATAGACCGTCTGTGTCGCATGACGAGAATGCTTATCAGTATCAGTATGATGACTGAAATGGCAAATGCTGTGTACGACATGGTTGTCTGGTGGTCCAGTTGGTACGGTGCATCCTTTCTTTGTATATCGGCTAACCGATGTTGTAGAATCTCTAAGTCTGTGTCGTCCGTACTTGGTGATTGGGCCCTTAACCCGACTGCTGATGTTTCCTCTTTGGGCTTTATGGGCTCGGAAATATTTCCGAATCGACTGAACGAAGTTTGTACTTCAGTGGTCATAGTGCCGAATGTAGTCAAACTTATATTGACATTGCGTGCTGTGCAACCAATGGGCAAGTTCAGCATACCAGTCGCCTTTATGTTGACTGTTGATGAGACTCCACTGCATACAGCCTGAAGTTCCATGGAGTCCTTAGTTGCGAAGATCCATTGGTTAGATTGGTGAGTTTTTAACCACACCATGCTAGAATGCACAGGATTTCTGTGACATTCAGTTCCAGTCTTGTTATTAAATAACTGGAATTCGCATCTGCTGTCAACATTGTATGCCGTTAAGTGATTGAAACAAATATGCTGATCAATTTTTATAGATGTGCATCTTTTGAATTCGTCCTCAGTAAATCCAATAAAACGATCTCTATGGGCATTGACAGCTATGATCGGTGTCTGAAGATTGTACAGCGTCCAACCTTTCGATTCCCATATTGGAATGGGCATGATGCTGAAGACATCCAATAATTCTGACGACACCAATGGTATTGTTATTCGAAAAATGGCGTGAGTATCAGTCGTGCTGCCTTGCGCATACATTATTTTGTAGAGCTGCACAATATCCGTTGTGGCGACTGGCAAGATATGGTCGGGTGGTAAATGATCCCGCATCTGGTCGAGCTGGTCTCGTAGCTGTGTAGGTGATATTAATATTGGACTGATGGTTCCATGGCGAATATCAGTCAGTACATTAGTTATCTCACTCTGCATTCGCTGTAAGCCATTTGCAAGTAGATTTAATTGTGTCGTGAGGATCATAAACGCTTGCTCTAAATGTGCACCTTGGTACTGTCCTCGTTGCTTATTTACGAGGGTCATCTGTTGTTCCAAAGATCGTAAGCGGTTGTTTGTAGCCACCCTTCCTTTTCGCACCAAATTGATGGTGGAGTCAACAATGGACGTCTGGTTCTGAAGCAGCTGTAGGAGGAAGTCCTCGTTACCCTTCACCTTAGTGATAGTGTTGGCCATATCTTCTGCGTATGTGGCGTCGAGTACACCGAATAATGAATTGGCTATAGTTCCAACCATATTAAACGGTGATCTACGTTGCCGAGAGTGATGCATCAGGTTATTTCCTGCCTCAAGCTCTGCAACTATATGTTTAAAATGGTCTAGGATGGAGCTGCATGCTGGTACGTTTGTCAATTCCTGGCATTTGTGTGCGAGCTCCGTTACTCCAACTGAAAGTACCTTCATATCATTCCAGTAGGGATCCAAGTCGTAGTATACTATCATTGTCCATTCTGAAACTACCATTCTCGTGGTTCCTAATCGTTCGTAGAATATTCCTGGCTTGTTACTGAACTCCGTTACCTTAATTGGCGTTGCCATTGCTAGTGGAAGTAACAACATAAGCGCTAGGATCACAGGCATTGATGAGAGGATTCCCCTTTTGCGTTGTACAGGCGGCTCATCAGACTGGTCCGCCTTGAGGGTGTCGTCTAATGGGCGCTTGTTGTTGATTTCTTCTGGGAATAGTGGCGCTAGCCGAGTCACTGGTCTCTTGAATACTCCAGATGACGTTTTGATGTCCACTACCCGAACGAGGTTGTCCGGTCCGGGATAGGTTTTGAGAACTCTTCCCATGGGCCAGCTCATTACAGGCACGTTGTCCTCTTTTATAAGGACTAACAATCCCTCTTTAATATTCGGAGATGCATGCTTCCATTTGTGCCGATTCTGAAGTTCTTGCAGGTACTCACATGACCATTGTTTCCAAAATGCGTGCTTCAGTCGTGATACCAGTTCCCATCTTTTTATTAATGGCTTGCCGCCCGGAATGATGTTGGTATCAGGAGGAGCAGTTAGTGGTTCTCCAATCAGGAAGTGTCCTGGCGTTAAAGCTGATTCGTCAGTGGGGTCTGATGACATGGGAGTAATCGGACGTGAATTGAGGATTGCTTCAACTTCAACGACCACAGTGTTGAGTTCTTCAAACGTCAAAGACGCCGTGGCTGTAATTGATACAAGCAGCCGTTTTGCGGATTTCACCGCAGCTTCCCATAGGCCACCGAAGGATGGTGCTCGTGGGGGAATGAATTTGAAGTTTATTTCTCTTTTGTTGCAATGCTGAATTATGGTGTCCTGCGCATTGGTTGAGAAGATGCTGGTTTCGAGCTCTTTTAATTTATTGTTGGCTCCAATAAAATTTGTTGCATTATCGCAATGAATTGTTTGGCACTTCCCCCGACGTCCAAGAAACCGGCGGAGAGCGGCCAAAAAGGCGTCTGTTGTGAGGTCGCTCACCAACTCCAAATGAATTGCTTTCGTGGCGAAGCAACAGAATACTGCGATATAGGCCTTGTCGGGTCGTTTTCCTCGAATCTTGTGATGAATCCATATGGGGCCGCAGTAATCTACTCCAGAGTTAAAGAAGGGCCGAGCCTGTGTGACTCTCTCGACTGGAAGATTTCCCATGATTTGACTCATTAATTTGGGCTTGACTCTGGTACATCGCACGCAGTTGTGTACAATGCTTCTTGCCATTGTCTTGTCATTGATGATCCAATATTGTTGCCTAGCAATGGCGCGCAAAGCTTGGGCACCGCAGTGCATGTTGGTCTCATGTAGTTCTCTTAGGATCATTTTTACAATTGTGTCATTGTAGGGGAGCAGAACTGGATGTTTTGCGTCTTCGGATAGGTTTGAATGTTCGAGTCTGCCTCCTACTCGAATTAACCCATCAGATCCAAAGATGGGAGCCAACGATACAAGGGAACTCTTTTTGTCCACTGTTTTGTACCGTTTGAGCTGGTTACACTCTGCGTTAAATTCGATTTGCTGAATCGTGCGCAGGATAATGATGCGTGCCTGGCTTAGCTCGTCCAGACATAGCGCCTTCGTTGGCGCTCTTTTAGCCTTATAACAGAACCGCAGCATGTACGAAACAATTCGTTGTAATTTGTGAAAGGAGTTACTGTGCCTACAGTTGTATATCTCCCCTCCGAATATGTCTTTAGTGGCCGCCATGCTGACGAATTTCGTTTTTTGTTCTAAACGCGTCGAAATAATGGCTGGCATCTTTGTCCAGCTTTCCTTTGATCCATGTAGGAACAGGGGTCCATAAAACCACATACTGTTGCTCGAGAGTTTGCTAGCTGTTGATCCTCTGGACAAGACATCGGCTGCATTGTTGGCGGACGATACGTGACGCCATTGACACTGCTCCGTCACTTCTTGAATTTTGGCTATCCGATTTGCCACAAACGTGTGGTAAGTGGAAGCCGTTGCATTTATCCACCCTAACACGACGGATGAATCAGTCCAAAAGAACCCCGCAACCGTGTCTAGAGACAAGCGTAAATCTTGTCTGACTCTGTGCGTTAGTTCTGCGCCTAGGACTGCTGCGCACAACTCTAGTCTGGGCAAGGATTGCTTTGCTGTGGGTGCCACTCTAGACTTGGAACATAGCAGTCTCACCGAGGTTTGCTTATTTTTATACGTTGCTCGGACGTAAATTGCTGCGCCATAGGCCTTTTCTGAGGCGTCCACAAAAGTGTGTAGTTCTTGCGTGACAGGAACCTTTCCGTCAAATATGTGTCTTGGAATTTGCAATTTATTTAGACTTTGCAGGTCAGAACGATATGTTTTCCAGTCTGACTGAAGTTCTAAGGGCAATTCATCATCCCAAGCCATTTGTAATTCCCAGAGATGTTGCATGAATATCTTTGCCTTTACGACCACTGGCGCAAACAAACCTAATGGGTCAAAGATTTGCGACAACTCAGAGCAAACCACTCGCTTTGTGATGACCAGCGCTTCGCTTTGCTGCGTTCGTCCGCAAAGTTTGTCTTTATTGGGCATCCATATGAGACCGAGGGTTTTGACACTATGTTGGTCCAGGGTCTCACCCAACTTTACATCGCTCACGGTATCCTCTTTGGGTATTCCTTGCAATAGTTCTGCATTATTTGAGCACCACTTTCGTAATTTGAACCCGTGTGGTAGCAATATTTTATTCCATTCACTTTGGATTTGAACTGCTTCTGCCACTGAATCAGCACCCGTCAAGCAATCGTCTACGTAAAAGTCATTTTCAAGCGCCGCAGACCCCAACGGGTAGTTGTCCCGTGACCGGATTGCTAAATGATTTAGGCATTTTGTGGCTAAAAATGGAGCTGTTTTGGTTCCATACGTGACGGTTTTAAGTCTATAGTACTTAAGATCCTCGGATGGATCGTTTCTCCAGACTATAAGCTGATGGAACTGATTATCTGGATTGATCCATACTTGCCGGTACATCTTTTCTATGTCCGCCGTGAACACATACTTGTGAATTCTGAAGCGTAGTAGTATGGCCAATAGCTCGCTCTGCACAGTGGGTCCTGTATGTAGCATGTCGTTCAAGGATTTCCCACTTGATGTTTTGCATGAAGCATCGAACACCACTCGTAGTTTTGTGCTGCTGCTGTCAGGCTTCAGAACACAGTGATGTGGTATGAAGTAGTGATTGTTGGGTACATGTGTGGTTGGAACAAACTTCATATGTCCCAAGGCTTCGTATTCTTTCATGAACTCGGAATACCCTTTCCGAACATCACCGGTTAATCGTCGCTCTAGTGCTAAAAACCGTTTGATAGCAGTCTCTTTCGACTCCCCCAGAGCTGAGGGGTGTTCGGCGAACGGCAGTTTCACTATAAATCTTCCGTCTTCTGCTCTTTTCAGAGTTTCCACAAAGTGTTTCTCACAATGTACCTCTGACGGAGATCGTTGTTTCTTTTGGTTTTCCAAATTGTCCAGTTTCCAAAACCTTTCAATCAAAGCGTCCGTTTCTTCACCGGCGCCAACACCACAAGCTATGGCTGATTGAGTTTTGGATTTAATCCTTCCTGCTACAATCCATCCAAGTTTTGTGTTTTGTAGCATGGCACCATCTCTGCCGACCTTCTGCTGACTTGGAAGGAGTAGTGAATAATAGTGCTCGGTACCGATTAGTAGATCTATCCGTCCAGGTTTATCAAACTGGGGATCTGCTAATGGACACTCATTGGGTATTTTTAGTGCACATTGTGTTAGTGGCTGAGCTGGTTGGTCAGCTATGATGTGGGGAAGCACAAACGCTTCTATGCGCTGGCTGAAATCCCCGTAAAGAGAGCTAACGAGAATCGTTACTCTTGCTCTGCTCATTCTTGGTTGTCCTCCAATGCCTTCGATCCGGAGCTTTGTATCGTGGCGCTTTAGTGACAACATTGATGCTAATCGTTCAGTGATCAAATTAATCTGGGATCCTGAATCTAACAGGGCACGAAATTTCGCGACTTGTCCGTTCTCTGCCTGGACCGCTACCTTTGCTGTTGCAAGAAGGTTGTAATTCTTGTACGCTGCGGACCCGACAGTTGGAGAATGAAGGTTGTTGACTTCCAGGTGCAACAAGGTATGGTGTTTTTTGTCGCACTTGAAACAGTTCACACACATTTTTTGTTTTTGTGCCCAATTCAATCTTTCGGATACCGGTTTTGCGCGGAACTCCTCACATTTATATATCGCGTGATTCGGAGCCTTGCAATAGTAGCATAATAATTGTTTATCTGACGTGCTGGAAGCACACGCCAGATTTTTGGACTCTTTTTTCAATGCTGCAGTTGGCTTTCCTGAGCTCAAGACTCTGATTCTTTGCTCTAAGAATTCCAGCATCGTTTGGAGGGGCTGGATCTCTACTGAGTTGCCAACTGTCTGCTCAAATAGACTTCTATTAGTCATGTCCAGCTTATCGGTAAGCAATACCACCAAAAATGCATCCCATGTGGATACATTGATGCCTAGTCCCTTTAATGACGCAAGGGTTTCTAGAGTGGTTATATAAAGCTCCTGTATTGATTTGGCACTGTCAGAGACTGGGCTCTGATGAAGTAGCCGACGAATAACTGTATTCGCGATGAGCCGAGGATTATCATAAGATCCAACTATTATGCGCCATGCATGTAAGTAGTTGTCCTCATTTAACTCGATGTGGCGTATTAATCTCTCTGCATTTCCAGACAGAGCGGACTTTAAGTACCACATTTTCTTCACTGATGGCATGTTAGTGTCATGAACCATACAGGAAAATAAATCATGGAATTGTTTCCATTTCATTGCATCCCCCTCAAATTTTGGTATGTTTATCCGGGGCATTTGCACATCAATGCTATTCGTTGTAGGTATAACCTTTGCCATGAGTGCACTCTGCACCTCTGCCTGCAGTTGTAGGTATTCCTGTTTGTTATATCCACTGTCTATCGGGTTTTCGAATTCCTCGTAGACTGTCAAGTGGATTTCTTGGACTTGAGCCCATAAAGATTTTAGTAAGTCTCCTGGGCCTCCCCCGGATGCCTTAAACTCTCGTAAGGCACCGTTTACGGATTCTATAAGTTCTCCTTGGCGACGACATAATCCGGCTAATCGTTTATCCATGGGGACTACGACTGAGGATTGCTCTTGAACTTGATTTTCTACTTGTTCTTGAGACTCTTCCTTGCGACTCGTGCCTTGCATCAGCTTGTCACGGCCGCTTTCGAAAGTTGCCGTATATTTCATGCAACTGGTCCGTAGGTCCTCAGCATACTTGATGTAGCTTTCGGTCCTGGCCGTTCCTTGAATCTTTTCATCATTTTCACCGAACCTTTCCCAAGCCTCTTCGAGAATGTATAGCTTCGTTTGAAAATATGATGCCTTTTGCTTTCGATTCGGCCCATCCTTTTTATAATTCCGGATGCATCTTGCGATCTCCTGCCCAATTTCTTGCTGGGCATCCAGGAGGCCTTGAGCGCTTGCCTCTTCAACGGCTGGCTCTATCATAATTTTGGGGGCAATATTTTCTCTGTCCATATTTTCGTTCTTCGTTTCTGACCGTTGGGAGTGATTTATTTGCTGTTAGTAGCTGGATGCGCTCCAACTCGCAACCGATGGTGGTCGAAGAAACTGAACCCTTTTTTTTAATGGACTGAGGGAGGTGTGGTGCCTTTAATCTACCGATTAAAGGGACAGCGTCACACTTTTGTGAAGATCCTATTGCTCTCTTAGCAGGAGTCTTCCTTATTTCTTTATTTTGGAACGATAGAAATCACTATTCGTTCCTTTTTGACTCTTGTTCAAAAAGTGATCCTGGGCTTGCAGGATCACGTCGGGGTCACCAAAATGTTAATCTGAAAATGTTTGAATGTAAGCAAAGGGTACATAAACCGATTGCTGGGTTGTTGCCGCAACTTGCACTTGAACAAATTGGACGTGGAGAAAGAGATGAGTTCAGAATAGGTTTGTCTGAGACTGACTTTATTCATATAAAGGTTCAATATTTATAGCTAATTTGATACATAGATATTGCTTAGGTGGTAAATTAATGGAAATATAGCAAAAACATAAAAATGATAAATTAACAATTTAAAAGTGTAATTCTGCAATATTTTGTCGTTTGCATTAAATTATAATGTCAGCAGTTCTTGCTGCTTTTTCAGTTTGTTGTTTCTGTAGTGTTTGGTTTCTCAATGTTCATCGTTTTTAATGTAGGCTTTGACCTAATATTTTCTTTATTATATATTTATTGTACTTGTGTTTTTGTTATGTGTAGTGTGTTCTTGTGACATAAATATTAAATGCTTATGACTTAACAGAGCTTTAGGTTTATCAATTTTAGTTTCTATAATTCAAACTCATGGTAATGATTATTTTCAATCATTTAATATTATATAATGTTAAAAATTATTTTATTTTTAGTATTTTTATTACCAGTATGTTTAATTTTTTATTTTATTTTGTATAAGTTTTATTTTTGTATTAATAAATAATTTTGTAAAATATTGAGCAGAAATTTCTTATTTTTTAGGGTGTGATACACTTCTTATGGTTTAGTTTTATTAAGATTATGAATTTTTTCCTTAATATTAATCGCTAGAAAAAGAGTTAATAAGTATAATAATTATAAAAATTTATTTTTATTAAATGTTGTTATTTTATTACTTTTATTAATTTTAACATTTAGAAGAATAAGATTATTTATATTTTATTTTTTGAAAGAAGATTAATTCCGACATTATTTTTGAGGTTGAGGATATCAGCCTGAACGTTTACAAGCTGGAGTTTATTTATTATTTTATACTTTATTAGTATCTTTACCAATATTAATTGGTATTTTTTATGTAATAAATAAAACTGGATCTATACATTTTTATTTAATAAATAATTTTATATTTAATAATGATTTGATATATTTTTGTTTATTGTATGCTGTTTTAGTAAAAATACCTATATTTATACCCTTGCAGAGGGTATTATAATTTTGGTCAAATGTGTGCAACGCAGTGAACGAGACATCTCCGACCCTATAAAGTATATATATTCTTGATCAGGATCACCTCCTGAGTCGATATAAGCATGTCCGTCTGTCCGTCTGTCTGTCTGTTTCTACGCAAACTAGTCTCTCAGTTTTAATGCTATCGACTTCAAACTTTGCACACATCATTCTTTCCTTTGCAGGCAGTATATAAGTCGGAACGGCCGGGATCGGCCAACTATATCCTATAGCTGCCATATAACTGATTGATCGGAAATGTCATATCTCTGTTGTTTTATTAACTTTGGACTTTGTATAGATTCTACTTTCGGCAAACTAATTTGATCTGCCGAGTTTTATAAGGATCGGCCGACTATATAAGATCCGATATATATCTAATAATATAAGCTGCCACATATCTGCAAGGGTATATCAACTTCGGCTCCGCCCGAAGTTAGCTTTCCATTCTTGTTTTAGTTCATTTATGATTACCTAAAGCTCATGTTGAAGCTCCTGTTTCCGGTTCAATAATTTTGGCTGGAATTATATTAAAGTTAGGGGGATATGGTTTGTTACGAGTAATTTCTTTTATTCAATTAATAAATTTAAAATATAGATTTATTTGAATTAGAATTAGTTTGCGACAGACTGATTTAAAATCTTTAATTGCTTATTCTTCTGTAGCTCATATAGGGATTGTATTATAAGGTTTATTAACTATAACTTATTGAGGATTGTCTGGTTCTTATACTTTAATAACTGCTCATGGTTATGTTCTTCAAGTTTATTTTGTTTAGCAAATGTTTCGTATGAGCGTTTAGGAAGTCGAAGATTATTAATTAATAAGGGTATATTAAACATTATACCATCTATAAGTTTGTGATGATTTTTATTAAGTTCGGCTAATATAGCAGCTCCTCCTACTTTAAATTTATTAGGTGAAATTTCTTTATTAAATAGAATTGTTTCTTGATCATGAGTTTCTATAATTATATTATCTTTATTATCAATTTTTAGAGCAGCTTATACTATATACCTATATTTTTTTAGTCAACATGGAAAATTATTTTCGGGAGTTTATGCTTTTAGAGGGGGAAAAATTCGAGAATATTTATTAATATTATTACATTGATTACATTGATTAATTTATTAATTTTTAAGGGAGAATCATGTATATTATGATTATATTTAAATAGTTAAAAAAAAATACTAATTTGTGGTGTTAGTGATATGAAAAAATTCATTTTAGATCGTGAAATATTTATCAATTTGTAGAATTCGATTTATTAATTTAATTTCAATTAGATTATCATGTTTTTTACTTAGTTTGTATTTTTTATTAAATAATATAGTTTATTTTATTGAATGCGAGGTTGTTTCATTAAATTCTATAAGAATTGTTATAACTTTTTTGTTTGATTGAATAAGTTTATTGTTTAAATCGTTTGTTTTAATAATTGCTTCTTTAGTAATTTTTTATAGAAAAGAATATATAGAAAGAGATGAAAATATTAATCGATTTATTATATTAGTGTTAATATTTGTATTATAAATAATATTATTAATTATTAGACCTAATTTAATTAGAATTTTTCTTGGTTGAGATGGGTTAGGATTAGTTTCTTATTGTTTAGTAATTTATTTCCAAAATATTAAATCTTATAATGCTGGTATATTAACTGATTTATCTAATCGAATTGGAGATGTTGCTTTATTATTAGCAATTGCTTGAATATTAAATTATGGTAGATGAAATTATATTTTTTATTTAGAAGTTGCAAAGAATGAATTTGAAATATTATTAATTGGAAGATTAGTAATATTAGCTGCTATAACTAAAAGAGCTCAAATTCCTTTTTCTTCTTGATTACCAGCTGCTATGGCAGCACCTACTCCAGTATCGGCATTAGTTCATTCTTCAACTTTAGTGACAGCTAAAGTTTATTTATTAATTCGTTTTGATATTTTATTAAGTTTTAAAGAAAATTATTGCTTTATCTACTTTAAGTCAGTTGGGTTTAAAAATAAGAATTTTATCAATAGGATTTTATAAGTTAGCTATATTTCATCTTTTAACACATGCTTTATTTAAGGCCTTATTATTTATATGTGCTGGAGCTATTATTCATAATATAAATAATTCTCAAGATATTCGTTTAATAGGGGGTTTAAGAATTCATATGCCTTTAACATCTGCTTGTTTCAATGTGTCTAATTTAGCTTTATGTGGTATACCATTTTTAGCAGGTTTTTATTCTAAGGATATAATTTTAGAAGTAGTTATAATCAGAAATATTAATATATTTTCATTTTTTTTGTATTTTTTTTCTACTGGTTTAACAGTTAGTTATTCATTTCGATTAGTTTATTATTCTATAACAGGAGATTTAAATTGTGGGAGATTAAATATATTAAATGATGAAAGGTGAGTTATGTTGCGAGGGATAACAGGTTTATTAATTATAAGAATTATTGGGGGAAGAATGTTAAATTGATTAATTTTTCCAATTTCCTATATAATTTGTTTACCAAAATTAATAAAATTTTTAACATTATTTGTGTGTATTTTTGGTGATTTATTTGGGTACTTAATTTCAATAACGAATCTTTATTCTTTAAATAAGTCTTTGTTAAATTATAATATTTCTGTATTTTTAGGATCAATATGGTTTATACCCTATATCAGAACAAATAAGTATTTTTTTATTACAATGAAAATGTAAGGTTTTATTTTAAACTATATAAATAGAAGTATAAATGGAATTTAACCATTAAAAGAAAAAAGTTAGCAGCTTTTACTTGATCACCATACTTCCTTAATTGGAGTTTTTACTCAATAGTATTATTAACAGTGATATACCGCTTTTTGGTTTCAATTAAAGAATAAGGGTAAAATTACCTAAGGTTAGGTCGAAACTAACTGCAATTAATCGCTTCATATTCATAAGGTAGATTGAAATTCAATACTTTTTGAATGCAAATCAAATGTTATAATTAACTACAACCCCAAATTAATTTGATCAGTTTAATACACCCTGATTTCATTCATGATATAAACCAATCAGTAAAATTATAATAAATAAAATTGCTGTTATTGATCAAATTATGATATTTGAAAAATTTAAAATAGTAATTATTGGTAAAATTAAAGCAATTTCTACATCAAAAATTAAAAAAATAATTTTTTTTTGACAAAATAGAAGCTAAAACAAGAATGGAAAGCTTTCCATTCCAACTTCGGGCGGAGCCGAATTTAGCTCAAATTAGTTTGCCGAAAGTAGAGTCCATACAAAGTCCCAGTCTTCTAACTTAAAAAAAAACAGGGATATGGCATTTCCGATCAATCAGTTATATGGCAGCTATAGGATATAGTCGGCGGATCCTTATGAAATTCGGCAGATCGAAAAGGTCTGCTAAAAGAAGAGTCCAAAGCAAGCCCCATCCTTCTAACTTAAAAAACAACGAAGTTATGGCATTTCCGATCAATCAGTTATATGGCAGCTATAGGATATAGTTGACCGATCCCGTTCCGACTTATATACTGCCTGCAAAGGAAAGAAGGATGTGTGCAAAGTTTGAAGTCGATAGCTTTAAAACTGAGAGACTAGTTTGCGTAGAAACAGACAGACAGACGGACATGCTTTAATCGACTCAGGAGGTGATCCTGATCAAGAATATATATACTTTATAGGGTCGGTGATGTCTCCTTCACTGCGTTGCACACTTTTGACCAAAATTATAATACCCTCTGCAACGGTATAAAAAAACAAGAATGGAAAGCTAACTTCGGTCGGAGCCGAAGTTGATATACCCTTGCAGAATTTTCTAAATAGTTTATCCGCTTACAATATTAAGGGGTTAGGGTAATATGTATTATGGTTTTGGATATTACCTAGCTTGGCTTTATATTGGCACAACTAATAATCCGCAGATCAGTCAATGAAAAAAATTTATCGTGTGACGACGTCACTCTGTCGTTTACACACCGAAGTATTTTTTTTAACAGTGCGAAAAAAACTGGTAAAGTATTTTTTATCAGTGCAAAATAGGTGTGAAAGAAAGTATTTTCTTATCAGTGCAAAAATAAATGTGGAAAAGTATTTTTATAACAGTGAAAATTACAAAAAAAAGTGAATAGTGTTTTAAAAATAGTTTTCAAATTATATTTGGAACAAAAAAATATTGGTAAGTCTATTTTCCTATTGTTCTTCCCGAATCCTACGTTGGGAAGCGCTACGGAGAAATCATACTTTCATCTTAAAATTTCTTATTT